>CM053789.1:343411754-343464254 GCA_028749045.1 Cupressus sempervirens
CAAAGGATGCAGTGGCAACATAAGGACCAAGCCATGTAGGTTCAAACTTGCCTTTCTTTTCTCGATCTACTTGGACTTTAATGTTTTCTTTGAGGACCATGTCACCTAGCTGAAAGTGTTGTGGCAGCACCTTTTTGTTGAAATTTCTTTTGAGATGAGTTTGGTAGACTGTGAGATGGTAATAGGCTTGTTGTCTCTTCTCGTCTAAGAGATCTAGCTGGGTGAGCTGAGCTACTTTGTATTCTTCATCAAATATTTTACCTCGCAAAGATATGCGTAGTGAGGGAAGTTCAACTTCTATAGGTAATACCACTTCGGCACCATAGACTAGGGAGTATGGAATTGTTCTTGTGGATGTATGAAAGGAATTTTGATAGGCCCATAGGGCTGGATTTATTTGTAGGTGCCAATCACAACCGGAATCATTGACAACTTTCTTTAGGATTTTGAGGAGGGTTTTGTTAGTTGCCTCTGCCTGGCCATTACCTTGTGGGAAATATGGGCTAGAAAAGTGGTGATGGATGTGGAGGGAACTGCATAATTCTTCCATGTTGAGATTTTCAAAGTTACCTCTGTGGTCAGTGAAGATGGTGGATGGGATGCCGAAGCGGCAAACAATGTGGTATAAGATGAACTTGGAGACCTAAACTCCTATACCTGAGACTAGGGGGACTGCTTCCACCCATTTAGTGAAATAATCTGTAGCTATTATTATCCATTTATGTCCATCAGATGAGAGAGGGGTGATAGTTCCAACTAGATCAAGGCCCCAACAAGCGAAAGGCCAAGGTGGTGCAATAGGCTGTAGATCCTGTGCTGAATCGTGCACAAGATTTGTGTGCTGCTGACATGGGAGACACTTTCTAAGAAAGTCATAGGACTCCTCTTCAATGGTAGGCCAATAGTAGCCTACTCTAAGGATTTGTCACGCTACGACAATACCACTCGTGTGGGCACCGCAAAGTCTGGAATGCACTTCTTTTAATGCCATCGTGGCCTCATTTTCATCTAAACATCGAGAGCTCGAGTATCGTGATAACCTCGATGATATAGGGTATTGGCTATAATAACATAGCGAGATGATTTTTGGATGAGGTTCTGGCGTTGGGTACGTGTGAGGTGAGGGGATATGATACCATCATTAAGGTAAGTGTGAATTTCATGGTACCAAGGGGATTGGGGACCAACCAAGATACAAACACGGTTTGAATCCTCATTTGCATAAGCGAGTGTGAGGAGCTACTCGACTAAAAACTCATACTGCATAGCTTCTTGGGGAATTTCCAAGAGCAAGCCGATAGTGGCCATAGCATCTGCTACCTTGTTTTGCATTCGAGGCACTTGTGTAAACTGAAGCTTTGTAAAATACTGGGTTAGCTGATCAACTAGCTCTTTGTAGGGTAATAGCTTGTCATCTTTGGTTTGATATTCATTTAGGACTTGCTTGATGATGAGCTGAGAATCACCAAAGATTTGTAACTCAGTGATGTTCCATTCGGCTGCTATCTTTAATCCTACTATGAGCACCTCATATTCTTCTATATTGTTGGTACTAGGGAATTGTAGCTTGAAGGCTTTTGGAATATAATCTCCTTGAGGTGTAACCAACAATATTCCTACCCCTGATCCATGAGAGGTGTATGAGCCATCAAAATAAAGTTTCCATGGGGGTTGTTCTTCAATTAGACAGATATGCTCATCTAGAAATTCTGTGATCAAAGGACATGCATCTATTAGAGGTGCATCAGCTAGGTGATCTGCTATAGCTTGCCCTTTGATTTCCTTTTTGTCCACATACTGGATGTCAAACTCACTTAGTAGCATAACCCATTTTGCTAGCCAACCTGTGAGTGTTGTTCTGGAGAGCATATACTTGAGAGGGTCAATCTTAGAGACTAGTTGGATGGTATGACTTAGCATGTAGTGGCGAAGCTTTTGAGTTGAGAAAACAACTGCCAAACAAGCTCTTTCCATAGGAGTGTAATTGAGTTCATAACCAACTAGGGTTCTACTGATATAGTAGATGGCTCTTTCTCTACTATAATCATCAAGTTGTGCTAGAAGTGCCCCTAGAGCAGTATGCGTTGCAGATATGTACAAAATCAAGGGACGACCAGGAACTGGTGGAACCAAGATAGGGGGATTCGCTAGATACTGATTGAGCTGATCAAAGCTGTGCTGACATAAAGGATCCCACTTGAAGTTCTCATCCTTCTTTATTAAATGTGAAAATGTTGTACACTTATCTGCAAGCTGGGAGATGAAGCGTCAAACGGATTGAAGCTTTCCCTGAAGAGAGTGAAGCTATCGCAGTGTCTGGGGAGGAGGTATGTCTAAGATAGCTTTGACCTTCTTGGGGTCGATCTCTATACCTTGTTTAGAAACTATGAAGCCTAGAAGCTTGCCAGATGTGACCCCAAAGACACACTTCTTGGGATTTAACATGAGATGATATTGGGCTAACCTATTAAAGACTTTCTCCAGGTCAGCGAGATGATCCATGAAGGTGTGAGATTTGACTAGGATATCGTCCACATAATCTTCCAAAATGCTATGGATAAGATCATGGAAAATGGCTATCATAGCTCTCTGATAGGTAGCCCCAGCATTCTTTAGGCCAAAAGGCATCATGGTGTAGCAAAAGGTTCCCCAAGGGGTAGTGAATGTTGTCCTATGCTGATCCTCTTCTGCAATCTTGATCTGATTATACCCAAAAAATCCATCCATAAGGGACATAATTTCATGTCCAGTTGTAAGATCTACAATCATATCTATGTTGGGAAAGGGAAAATCATCCTTTGGGCAAGCTTTGTTTAGATCTCTAAAATCAGTGTAGATTCTGATGTCACTGGAAGGCTTAGTAACAGGGACCATGTTGGAGATCCACTCTGAGTAGTCGATAGGTTGAATAACCTTAGTAGCTAACATTCTTTCTAATTCAGCTTTGACCAGTAATGCCACCTTGGGGTGCATTTTTCTAAGCTTTTGTCTGACAGGCTTGATCTTTGGATCGACTACAAGGTGATGAACTACAAGCTTTGGATCCAATCCTGGCATGTCCTGATATGACCATGCAAATTGGCCAATATTCTCTCTTAAGACCTCAAAGAGGAGGTCGGCTTGGTCTTGTGATAGGGATGCAGCAATGTGAACAAGTCTAGGTATCTCTGAAGAACCGATGTTGACTTCTCTAGTATCCTCTATTAGAATAGATGACACCTCTGGACGATTATCTTAAGGAGGCAATACTAAATCCTCATGTTCTGCTTGTGGCTCTGGATTTTCTTTCTAAGGGGCTTTCTTTGTTGCATTAGCTAGTCCTAGTTTCACATTAGTTCCAGTTTTGGGTGCATCAGAACTAGGTTGGGGATTTTCTCCAAAATACCCCTTGGGATCTAGCTTATAGATATAGGCAAAATCTGGCTTTTTCTGCTTGTGAGGTGTTTTAGCTCCTATGAATCTTAGAAGCACTTCCTCTGATGTGAATTCATCAATGTGTATGACACTTGGTTGGTCCCAATCTATGAGTTGTGGATGAGCGAGTGGTAGGTCCATGAGATGGATGGATAGTTCTCGGGGAACAGAGTCTCCTAGGAAGATTTGGTTTTGGGATATCATCGTAGGCTCTCTTTTCAACTTCCTCAGGAATGTCTTCAATTTTGATGAGGTTGTAGTGGATGTTCAAAAAAATGTGACCGTTCTCGTTGGTGCCCCCAGTTGTGGGTATGCCAAAGCCAAGACCTGATTTCATTTCCCACTTATGTGCTTCGATGGGACATTGCATGCCCCTTTCTTCTGGTCCTAAACCACCTCCTTGATAGTTCCATTTTTCAGTGATGAGCTTATGTTCTTGGGGATACTTCTGGCTGAACTGATCAAGGCATTCTTGATTTCTTGGAGGTGCATCCTTATGTAACCAATTGTTGATATCTGGAGAGAGCTCTTCATGAAGAGGGACTTTTACGGACACAAAGGTGGTTGGGCCAAATTTTTTGTATCGAGGAGGTGGAATCTCCTTAGCTTTTTGATATCTAGGCCGTCCATGAGTATGTGGATCAACTGGGATTGCTTCGACAGCAAATGCATCTGACAGCCTATATTCTCCATAGCCTTTGTTGTTGATCTTTACGATAGATAGGGTGGAGGCGAGGAAGGTTTCTGCATCATTACAAGTGTGGGATGAGCTGGCGATGGCTGTGCCGATGTCTATTCCAGGGCAATGGTTTGTATATGAAGCTTCAACTACATTACAGTAAGAAAAGGGTTCTGGATCGGCATGGATGGTCACTTCAGTGCCTTGATGCAAAAATTTGATGCACTAATGGTAGGTGGATGGAACAGCCTTCATAGCATGAATCCATGGGCGACCAAGGAGGATGTTAAATGGTAGGTTTAGATCAACAACATGGAAAACTATCTCTTGGATGACTGGCCCAACCTTGATTGGTAGCAAAATAGTCCCTTCTGTGGTTCTTTCCAAGTTGTCATAAGGTTTGATGGTGATAACCTCACTGATCATATCTGCCTCAGTATACCCAGCTTGTTTTATGAATTTTAGGGTGAAAATGTTCAAGGCTGATCCATTATCTATCATTACTCTTTTCATGGCAAAATTGGATACCATGATGGCTATGCGAAGTGGAAGGGTGTGATTTGGCTCAACCATGGGTATGTCAATGGGTTTGAAATATAGGGCACATGAGGATGAAAGGTATCCAACAAGATTATGAAAATTAGTAGCATTGATATCAGAAGGGACATGAGATTCTATGAGAGCACTTTCAAGGATGTCTTTGTACACAGGACTAGTGCGGAGAAGGTCTAAAATGGAGATTTGGGCTAGCATGTTCCCAAGGTGTTCCAAGATATTGTACCAGCTTTTTGATGGAGCTGATGGTGCTGATGAAACTGGTGGTCCTACGATGTTAAATTGCACTCTTCGAGTGGTAACTGCACACTCATTGTCTGGTCCTCGGATATTGATAACATTGACAGAAGGCTCTTTCTCAGATATACAACCTATAATGCTACCATAGTCTATATAGGATGAAGTGTGGTCATTGTTCTTCCCATGCTATTGGTTTGGCTGGCGGTTGTTGGTGTTGTTTTGGATAGGTTCTTTTCTAGGATTTTGGTTGTTGTGTGGAGGAAAAGCATTTTGATAAATTTGTAAGCCTACATTGGGAGAGTTTTGGGCACCAACGGTGATTTCTTTTTTATCAATGAGGTCCTACACATAATCTTTTAGTTTCATGCATCTAAGGGTGGTGTGACCATTTACCCTATGAAATCTGCAATACTCATTGTCTTTGTACCATGCAGCTTTAGATTGGCTTGGATCAATTTTCTGGGTAGGAGGAAATTTGATGAGGTTTTCCTTAGCCAATTTCTCAAAAATGACATCCAATGGCTCACCAAGGGGTGTATAGTTTCTAGGTGCAGGTTGGAATCTGAGCTTTTTCCCTACAGCTACATTGATGGCATTAGCTTGATTGTTAGACCCTTGAAAGTTGGGTCTTGTATTGTGGTTTTGATAGCTTTGGTTATTCTGTTGTTGGTAGTTGATAGCTTGTTGATTGTTTTTTTGATATGGTGGGTTAGACTGATTTTGAGGAGGACCAACAATATTCACATGTCTGGTGTAAGTAACCCCATCTATTGCAACATGCTTGTTTTTGTTCCAATACCTAGACTTGTCATTGGAATTTGATTGATTTTGGTTGGCCTCTTTGTAAATCTTGACCACACCATCTTTGATGAGTCCTTGCTCAAGGATCATTCCTTTCTCTTTGATATCTTTATAGGTCTACAAACAGTTCATGGTCATGTGGTGAGCCAAGCTGGGATGGGCATTATCAATAAACATTTTCACCACATGGCGCTCTGGCAAGGTGTAGGATATGCGGGTGGTAAGGGTTTTCCATCTTTGCACGTATTCAGCAAGGCTCTCTCCACCTTTTTTCTTAGTGTGGACAAGGTCAACTATTGATAGCTCTATTTCAACAAGATGGGCATATTGGGCTATGAATGCCTCAGATAATTCAGCAAAGTTTTTAATTGTGCCATAGGGGATTCTGTAAAACCATTCAAGAGCTGGTCCAGCCAAGCTTTTGGGAAAAAGGCGCAAGAGGAAGACATCATTGTATTCCACATCCTGGCAGTGCATGTAAAATTCTTTGATATGTGTGGTAGGGTCTCCTTTTCCTCTGAATTTGTCAAATTTGGGTACTCAAAGTGTTTGGGAAATGGTGTCATGGTAATGGCTCTGTCAAATGGGTAAGGACACACATTCTCAAACTTGAATTTCTTTGGATCATTCCCTTCTTGGATGGCTTTCAGAGCTGTCTTCATTTGCTCCCATTTTGAATTGATAGGTGATGGTTCGGGTGCCCCCAATGTAGGAGTGCCTTGAGGTAGGTATGTGCTAGATGGGGCCACTAAATATGGATGGCTATGAGGGATTTTTTGATAGGGATTGTACATTGTTTGGGAAACTGCATGGTGGATGATGGGTTGCTGAGGGGGAGGTGGCGCATATTGCTGCATGTTCTGCGAGGCTTTCTGTTGATATGGGATTTGAGGTTGGGATTGAGAAACATAAGCTGGTTGTGGGATAAATGGATTGCTTTGTGGAGGTAAGGTATAAGATGGTTGTGAGGCTTGGGGAAAGGATCGAGGGGCTTGTGGGGTTTGACCAATATATGTAGGTTGTGCCCCCATTTGGGATGGTATTTGCAAATAATTGGTGGTTGGCTGGGGTGGTGGATTACCTCCTAGAAGTGGTATTGAAAAGTATTTTATAATAGGAGGTAATGGATTAGTTGGTGGTGGACGTGGTGGGAATTGAAAGCTTGGGAATGGAACTAATGGGGTTTGATAGCTTTGTGGTTGGATTTGGAAGCTTGGTAGAGTGGTGGCGGGAGCTGGGGTCACTTGGGAGCTTGTGGATTTGTGGTTGATGGTATTGAGCTCCCAAGACCTAATGGAAATGATGGGATTGTGCTTTGGGCTATGGTCAACAAGCTGGGGGTAATGAAAGGTTGATTACTTGGCCCCATGGGTGGCATCCCTATTGTATATTGCTGAGGTTGGCCAAAGATGCTAGCATTGATTTGGGAGATGGGTGGATTTGGAAGTCTGGGTTGGGGAGCAGCAACAGTAATAGTGAAGGGGGTGAACGGTGAGGTGTTTTGGGTAAAGGGGGTTTGGAGTGGAGAGGTATAAACCAAGGATGGAGTGGTGGTGGTTGGGTTGGCTTGCAGCATGGAGATTTCAACTTGGGTGGATGATGGTATGTTTGGGTCTGTTGGATCATATGGATTGGCTGGAGGCTCTTCTTTTGGCATGTATTGAGGATAATTTGGATCATAAGAGCCTATGGGTGGTGGCAGCTACCCAAACAATGGGCAAGATGGATCTGATAATGGAGGGGGTCTTCCAAAGTCAAAGGTTCCTACATTGTCCCTTCGAAAATTAGCCATGATTATCTCTTTGTTAGATTGTCTATAATGGCGTTTACCAATACTGCATTTCCTGGTTGGTTCATGAAAGCTTCAATGTCAGTAGGTGATGGCATAGCTTTTTTTGGGTTGAAGGATGGCTGAGTGCTCAAGGGGGGTGATGCTATTCAGTCCAAATGATAGGGCTCCATTGTTTTTTTCTTCTTGGCTAAGCGAGTGACGGGTGGCATGAAGATGCAGAATGTTCCTAGGGATGAGATACAACAAATGTTGGTGGATGCAAAAGGGGGGAAGGCTTTTCTATGCAAATGATTTCCTAGGTTGAGGCAAAGCTATATGACAAAACTTAAGGAGGATTGGATTGGGGATTCTAACTTCAAAGATATGTTGCCAAAGCACAAAAGGTCTACTTTCCTATGTGCAAGCTTGGTGGTGATTGTGTCAACTTAAGGATAGACTAATGATCCTTTAGGAAGAACACGAGATTGACCACTTGTGGATCCCAACCTTTAGCTCAAGGTGATGAAGGATAACAAGTGACAAAGCTAGATTACCCTAGACAAAGCTCTGTCAAAGGGATAACTTTGGTGAGATTGGTGGATTTGGAAGATTTTAGGAATGGAAAAATTTTGGCAAGGTGACAACAAATTTTGAAAGCTTGGATGTGAAGATTTTGGATTGCTGGCTAGATAGTTTGATTCTAAATGAGATGGACGAGCTAATAATGCTTACGGGGATAACCTAATATGGCTAGCTTTTCTACAAAGATGTGGAGAAACAAGGTTGTCTAATCATAGAAATCATGCCTAGTTGGTAAGGCATAAGCAGGATTAACTCCTGGACGTTGGCTAAATTTGATGGTGTGCTCTAACTAGGCCTCTTGATGTGCTTCATTGGTAGCTTTGTCCTCTACTTTGTGGAGTTTTGCAATTTGTGGACTTGGTGTTATTTCTTTTCTCTTGGCTAAAACTTCTTCGTATGCTAGAGATGGCTTGATTTTGACTTTGTGAAACTTTTGTTTGGGTTTGGGTTGTTCCGACATAAATTCTTGAATTTTCTTGGCTTTGGGAGATCTCAGTTGTTTTGCTTCAACTCGTTCAACTTCTAAAATAGGCAGTGACTATGCTAAGTGTTCCCTAAGCTAGGATTAACCAAGTTTGGCAAACATTCATTCAACAAGTAAAATAAAAACAAGCAATAGATAGGAACACCTAGATAGAAGTTTGTGGTTCTCAAAATGTGATACTCGCGCCGAGGAGTGTGTATGTTCTAAAAATGTTTCGATCAGTCACTCCAAACACATTAACACCCTAAATGGTTTTTTGCAAGGCTAACAGTTGGTTTAGCTAGGGAGTCCTCGATATACGCAAGGTACGTGAGGCCCAAATCCGCAGATGAGACCAAAAAGATGTCACACAGCCGAGAGGAGCAGTAACCCACTTCTCCTCTTTCACTTCTCAAGGGTATAAAGTTCCTTGAGGCTTAGCCTGAATGACAAAATCTTGATCCCAAGAGAGGTGTCTATCAATTCACCTCCCGATTCTTATACTCCGCCGAAACGCTCGAGTTGAGGTCATCCAAGGGGTGATGAAATCCCCAAGAAGGCCTCCTAAAAAGAAACAAGGTTTTGAATCCTAATCTTATGCACCCAAGATGGCCTCAAAAGACGACAAGGGGAGAAAAGACTTGGATGACCTTGGGCTAAAAAGCACGCTTGTTCTTTTACCAACTGACTCTTATGTGTGCTAATCTAGACTTTGCAAGCACTCATGTTTAAGAGACAATGTTCAATTCCGACTTGAAGTGCCAACAAAAGTAAATCAATTGAAGAATGCAAACAATAAGAAGAGTTAGGGTCAACAAAAGAAAACTTGCGTGCTTAGAGGCCATCCACATCAAGTATCGATTAATTTCCTTTAAGGCATTCAAGATTGAGTGTGAGTTTATTTTAAGCTCAAAACAAAAGTGTGTGAGATTTGATTTCAAGCACACGCTCGGAGGCCCTCCACGTCAGTTGTTGTTCAATTTTAGTACCCAAACTTGAAGTGTGATCGATTTAATCTAGAGTTTTGGTCATTTAAGAATTTTGATAAAGTTAAAGCAAACGTTCAAAGACCAAGTGATTTAGTTAGATTGTGGAACATTTAACACCTTTTTCAAGTAGACCCATCCCCATAAATGGTGCTGAGATTGCAACCAATGGTTGAATTGATGGGTGATTAGAAAAGAGGTGAGTCCAAGGAACTAATCAAATTGATTTTTGCAAATTTGTATTTAACTTAACAAAGTTTCTTAATTATGTGAAAAAGAGATTTGTTTTGTTCAATTTTAGAAGCTCCAAATGAAGTGTTTGATATTGCAATGGTTAATTGATCCTTGGCATTCAAGATTGGATTTGTTGTTTTAATCATTCATTCAAGGAAAATTTGATTTTAACCCATGGCATTCAAGAGTGTGTTTTTTAGCAACATTCATTCAATAGAAAATGTGTTTAACCATTCAAGTTCATTCCATGAAAAACTTAAAAAAACATGATTAGTCACTCAAAAAGTTGCTCCAATCTGCAATGAGAAAAAAAAAAAATGATTAGTCACCCAAAATCTTCAAAAAGGAAAGCTTAACTATGGAAAAAAAAAATTTAACTTTTTTTATTGTTTTTCCTATGCATAAAAATGCTTGAAATGGTCTAAATCCTACGGAGTGCAAAAATAAAGATTTTAAAATAGAAGTGCAATAGAGACAGGCGAAGATGACAATTCATCAAGTGAAAATGCCAAACTACGGAGATGCTGATATGCGGAGACGCCAATTTGCGAAGACGACAAACAAAGAAGTGGAGATGACAGTTTAGGTTGGCGACGACGGAGATGATAGTTCAGGTTGCGTAGACGACAGAGTAGTCGGTGAAGGTGCTGATCTGCGGAGATGACAGTCCAGGATGCATAGGCAACAGTCGAAGATGCCAAACTGCGGAGATGACAATTTGGTTGCAGAGACGACAGAGTAGCTGGCGAAGATGACAGTTTGCAGGCGTAGACGCCAAACTGCAGAGATGACACTACACGAAAAAAGCTAAAAAAATGTGGATTTTTCTTTTTCCAGAATTTTTTTAAATTTTTCGTTATTTTCAGATTTTTGAGGGTATGTCTTCTTCCCAGGTGCATTTTTTAACCTGCAAAAATAAGAAAAACACCCTACAACTCACTCAAACAACAAGAAACATTAGATTGTTAGAAAAACAACATATAGATAGAAATTGATGATTAAATGACCCATAGTGGGGCTCCCACCAGGCGTGCCAAAATGTAGAACAAGATTTAGTATGCAAAGAACATTAACAAATAAAGTAAACATTCACAAACCAAAACGAAATTCACATATATGTTTAGACAAAGAAAAGCAAACAAAAAGTGCAAACCTCACAAGAAAAAACACTCCATGCTTTCTTGATTCTGTAGATTTGTCCTTTTGATGTGGATGTATGCTCAAGATGCTCAAAGCTGCTTCAATGGAGGTGGGTAATGGCAAATTGGTAGCTTTGTGAGCTCTCAATTTGGCATTATAAGGGTAAGATTGATGGCTTTGGTTCTCAAAATAGCATGGTAACTTTAGCTCAAAGATTGTTGATGAAATGGCTTGGGATGGGATTCAATTTATAGGCCAAGGGGTAGGGGGATGGAAGGCTTAGATTTGAGGATGGGGAGATGGTTAAGGAGGGCTAAGATGCACTCAAAGGGGAGCACATGGATTGTGCTTATTTAGCACCAATGGGAAGGTGACATTTGTCACAAGGAGGATGAGTGTGAGAGGGTAGGGTAAAGGGTTGGTTAAAGGCATGATGAGTGGGGTTGAGTATGTAAGAGAGATGTAAGAGGAATGAGTGTGGAAGAGGGAAGAGTGTGGAAGATGGATGTAAGAGTCATGAGTGGGCTTGTAAGAGTCTTTTATGGTTTGTAAGAGAACTCATGGCTTGGTGGTTGGGATTTTTGAGGGGAGACTTTGATTTGGTTTAGGAAAGTCTTAAACTTGTTTAGAGAATGTGACAATATTAGGGGGTGGATTAAGCTTGGGTTTAGGATTAGATTAGGAATGTTAGAGATGTGCAAGTGGATGGTATTAATGAGGGTGGGTGAGTTAGTGGCTAAGCTTGGTTAGTATGGGTGGATGGGGTGGATTAGGCTAAATGGAGGATTAGGGATAAGTTAGGGGTTTTTGAATTTGAGGATTTTATTTATCAAATAGATTTATTTAATAAATGGGGATTTTTGTAATTAGATAGAAGAATAGGATTTAATTGATAAATAATAGGTTATTTGATTTATCAATTAGGACTATAGATGATTAATTAAATTAATCAGTTAGGGGATGGCAAAGGATTAATTAAATAGGAATTTAATTAATGATGCCTTTAGAGATGGCTAAATTAGATTACCAAAGCGGTATAATCAAATTTAGGTGTCTACAGTTCCAATCTGGAAATACCTATTTTTTGATGTTTGTGCTCAGTTTTTGGATTTTTGCAACCCATTCCACACTAGAAATTTTGAGATAGAGAAAACCCAAAAAAAATTTATCCTTCTGAGAGCAAGTCGACCTTCACCCAATTGGTGGGGCAGAATCTTACCCTAGCGCATAATTGTTCCTCGAAAAGTTGAGCTTGATTGTACTGCTACAATGAAAATTGTGTTCTCAGATCTCAAAAAACTCCAAAACAAAACTATATATGTATGTATGTATGTATGTATGTATGTATGTATGTATGTATGTATGTATGTATATAATTATGTATGTATGTATGTATGTATATATATATACATACATACATACATATATATATATATACATATATATATATATATGTATGTATATATATGTGTGTATATATATATACATATATATATATATATATGTATATATATGTACATATGTACATATATGTACATATGTAATATACATATGTATATCTATATATATGTATACATATGTATATGTACATATGTACATATGTACATATACATATGTACATATATATGTGTGTGTATATATATGTGTGTGTGTATATATGTGTGTGTATATGTGTGTGTGTGTGTGTGTGTGTGTGTGTGTGTGTGTGTGTGTGTGTGTGTGTGTGTGTGTGTGTGTGTATAGTTTTGTTTTAGATTTGATATGGAATAAGTAATGGAAATGCTTGAAATTAGACAAGGTAAGATACACACCTCGAAGTAGTTCCAATCTAGAAATACCTTTTTTTGATGTTTGTGCTCAGTTTTTTGATTTTTACATCTCATTCCACACTAGAAATGTTGAGATAGAGAAAACCCAAAAAAAATTTATCCTTCTGAGAGCAGGTCGACCTTGACCCAATTGGTGGAGCAGAATCTTAACCTAGGGCATAATTTTTCCTCGAAAAGTTCACAGATCTCAGAAGTTTACTGAAAAGGGTATCCAAATCTATACTCCAATCTTCAAAACAACACCTGCATATATTTGAAAATGGTGTTTTGGGGTGGCTATATAGGGGTTTTCCTTAGTCAAACCCCCTTTTTGGTGATTCCCACCTCCACAAATAGCCAGCTATGAGAGAATGTATCTGTGTATTGAATGTGTAATGCCAGGATCTAATCTACTAGAATCAAACTCAAGCATGAAAATATATGTGTGAGAAACCAACACATAGACTTGAAAAAGATAAGAAAGTATACCAAGCTCCCAACGCTCAAGTACTCCTACCAAACTCATAATCTATAATTGCTAGCCCATGATTGTATCTTTGAATGTTTGAATATTGATAATGGCGGATCAAGGAAGATTGGATCTCTCTTGCTCCAAATAGATGTTCACAATGGTGTAAAATGCTTGATATCCACAATAGATTGATGTTCTATATCATTCTCTTGCAATCTTGCATCTTCATAGCATCATCTCTTGATTCTAGTTGTCCTTCTAGTTATTGCATTTGTGTTCTATTTGTAGAAAGATGCAAATGAGAGTCTTCATATAGAGGGTTCAATGTGAGGCTCCTAGAGTAATGTGAGGACCCATAATTCAAATTTCATCTTGAAGTACGGTCCAATTACAATAATCAATGAAGGATGGAAAAGAATTAAATGAATATCAAATTAAGCCCCTTCCACATTCGAATTTGAAAGCTCGACATTGATATTGGGACCTATCGAGACCATAATCGAAAAAGGGGGTATCAAATCCTGAAGAGACCTTGACCCTAACCTAGGTTAGGGATGACTTCAACCCTTCCCTAGGTCAGGGTTGACCTAGTAGTTAAAACCCAACTAGAGCAGAAAGCAAAAAGTCTAGAGGATACCTAGAAATGTAGAAATTATATTAGGATAGGACTGAATGCAAAGAATAGGCACAAAATCCAATGATGAATATGATGAAGGGTAGGAGGACCTATTCCTAAGTCGTACCCATAAAATAAAGCCATGCAAGAGGGAAATCAAGGAGAATCTTTGAGATCCTAACCCTAATTTCACCTTGATTGAAGGAATCAAATGCTTAATGTATCCTAAATGCAAATATATCATGATAAATATACTAAAAGAGGGTGCCAAACCCACCAAGATGAAAGTGCTTCTAGTTTAAGACAATACAGAAGGAAAGATATTGTATGCAAAGAGAACACTATCATTTAAGTTCACTACAGATAGCGATGAAAAAGAAGTAGGAAGAACTCCAAGTACTAGTAAATCAGATTGAACAACTTGAATAGAAGATGGAAGACATTGAGGCCAAGATTGGAAAGACCCTTTTTTTTGGCTTCCTCCATGTTTTATTTTTGGCAAGTTATTAAGTTTTAAATTAATTTTTTTGACATGATCATTAATATACTTTTTGACATGATTATTGCTATGTAATGCCCTGCCAAGGGATCCAAAGAATTAACCTACAATTTTTCACTAAGTTTAGTAGCATTTTTTTATTTTATTTTTCAACATGAAATAAAATACCACCTATAACTTATGCACAATGATGGAAGCAATAGTAATGTCCATCTGAAAGTAAACATAAAATACAAAATAGATTACATTCTTTAAGATCCCTTAACATTGAATTACATCCAAATTAACTAACATACTTGAATCCATCTAGTACAACATCCACATGAAATAATAATGATAAGTCCAATGTCTATTCATTACATTTCAAATACTCAGTCATCCACTGTACATGTTATAGTGTATGACAAGCTCAAAGAATATACATACATAGAATAAGGTACATCATCCTATTCTAATCCATGATACATCAAAGTAAAGATAATCACATGATATACATGATACATCATCATAGAAGACATATACATCCATCATAAAGATCAAACATAATAAACTAAGTGCACGGTTCCTCCCAACCGTTAATAGCATCATTAGACCATCGTGGATCCTAGCCATCCCTCCATGCGTAACATTCCAAATCACCAAAGAGATCATCAGTATTAACATAGTAGGAATGTCACTCCTAACATATACTACATCATATGCAGAAAGTAATCTAACATGCAAATAAAAAAATAAGATAACATCATCTAACATATGCTAATCTTTAATGAAAGGATACATATCTACCATCATGAAGGACGCATCAGCCACAATGTCTCAATGAATCTCAAATGATAAGAGTGGAAAATATACTACCACCCGATCGCGTGGTACCTAAGTGGTCCACTCCCACTGTGCTTAGGAGATAATCTCAAGTCCCAAACAGGCTATCGAAATCACATATCATAAATCTCTATAAGTCCAAGAATCCTAAAAGTATACTAACTCAAAGGTTCCAAACACAAAATTGACATCTAATCCCCAGAGGCACACAATGACATGTAGGATCCTACTATGCAAGCGGGAAAGTGTTGGAAATATTCAAGATATGACAAGTTACTGAGAGGGGAGGGGTGAATCAGTAACTTTTAAAATTTCAAACAATAAAACTGCATACTGATATATTCACCATTCATCCAAGTAACCTACTGTAAGCATGAAACAAAATCATTTGCAACACTTGAACACACAGATTTGGTGACCCAGAAACCTTCCAAATAGAAAGTAAAATTGGGGTGGGGATGAAACCCACAAAGTTTTGTTACTGCAGTATGAAGTTGGCTGGTTAAGGCTTACAATGACCACTTCTGGTGATCTGCCTTGTTAGGAGCACAAAGGATTGCTAGATCCACCTTGTTAGAGGATTTACAAACATACAATAAAGTATGCACTCTATTAGGAGATTTACAAAAGACTGTTAAGTCTACCTTGTTAAAGGATTTACAAAAACTGATTCACCTGTTAGAATGAAATAGTGGATCTGATTACAACTGATTGCTGATAAGATCCGCTATGCTCTGATTCACCTTGATGTGATAGATAAAACTTTTCTTCTCCAAAACTTGACCTTGTTGAATACCTTCACAACTCAGCACTCATACTTTCGCACACATGTATTTCTTTCACACTTTCGCATTTTCATTCATTACCATTAATTTTTTCTTTTTACATTTGAATGATACAATACATTGCATATATATACCATCCAAATAAACAATACATGCAAGGTCGGCCAAAACAACAAGTGCAAATCTCTATACAAAGTCGGCCCAAGGTAAAAACTCGGGTTCACTGAACTGACTCGGTGTCCTTCTGATACTCGACATCCACTGCATTACTCGGCATCGTCATGCACTCGGTAGAAGTGAAGGCACGGTCCATACTAAACACTTCGAGTAGTTCTGAACTCGGTAACCACTAGAGACTCGGTAGAAGAGATGTCACTCGGTGAACACTTCTATCTGAACTGTAGCTCGGTGATCAAAGGAAACACTCGATAGAACCTTGTGACTCGGTGATAGTTAGTTTCCTTGATAACCGTCTGAGCTCGGTAAAATTAATTTCCTTGATAACCTCAGGAGCTCGATTATCATGAAGTTCTCGGTCAATACTAAGTACATCTTCACTCGGTCAAAACTAATTCCTTTCTTTACCTCGAACACTTGGTAAACACTGGCTACTTTGTTCACCTCGATCACTCGGTAAACACTGACTTCTTTGTTCACCTCGATCACTCGGTAAACACTGAGAACTAGGTAAAGCTTGGCTTACAAAGGAATGTCTGGTGAGAGCTCAGTAAGCATTTAGAATCCAATAAGTGTTGTAACTAATGACAAAAATTGTATCATAATGCCAACAATCTCCCCCTTTGGCATTAGTGACAAAAACACTTATGAGACAAAATTTATCTGACATGCTGATGACTGATTCTGAATATACATAGCTTTGTTATATACAACTCCCCCATAGAATGTACATACAGTATTTACATGAGCTTTATATCTCTTCCTTTGTACAATTTCTCCGAAAACACTTATTCACCCATAGTATACATATCCAACAATAATCTCCCCCTTTTTGACAATAATGCCAAAGAATAAAAGAATATATATACTTATATAGAAACACCAAAATGAGAGATGAACTCTGAATGTACCTGAAGAATAAGCTGGAGAGTCTTATCCCAATTCTCTTGCAAAATTTTGCAGGTGGAAAGAGCTACTTGAACTTCAGCCGAAAGTTCAATCACATGCTCTGCAATGGAGAAGTTATTATCATGGATTAATGTCTTTGAATGTGCAATGTTCTTCTGCATTGAATCCATGATGGGAAGGATCATGTTTTGGATATCTATCAATGTAGATCGGATCCTTGCCTCTTCTCTCAACAGTTCTGCCTGCTTCTCTGACAAAAATTTGATCCTGAGGTGATGAGATGAGCTTGAACTGGGGTCAAGCTTCAAGTTCTGTGCACTCACCTTCAGATCCTCATCAATTTTATTTAGTTTCTCTCTTATTCCCTTAGTGTACTCAGTAACATCACAAAGCTTAGCAAAAAGGGATGTTACAGTATTAAAAGAATTTTCCATATCTGCCAAAACTGAGGTTAATGCAACCTGATTTATTGCAATGTTCTGGGCAATGTGCCCCAACACCTTATTATCAAATTTCTTTGTTGCACGCTCAATCAGCTTTTCTTGTCTGGAGGCATCTTCATTGAATTTATTAACTGCCTCTTCCAATTGAATCAAAATGTGTTGAGAAGTATCAAAATCAACACCTATAGCCTCAGTAATTATGTTTCAGGCATCCTCAATTATCCTGTATTCCTTATCCCTTTCCGATCTTAACTGCATCTGAGTAGCCTTTTTCTCAATAAGTTGACTAGCATACCTCATTTCTTCAATGGTAGCATTATCAAAGTCAATCTTTGGAATTACTATCTCTGTGTCCAAGTCAATATCTTCAGGAATTTCCTTTTCAGTGATCATAAGTCTTAATGGTTGCTTTTGTTTGACTTCTAAGATGACTGGTTTGACCTTTGGAATAGACACAATAGTAGAGATAGAAGGACTAGTAGTAAAAACTGGGATGCTTGAGGGTTGAGTGCCAATAGGAGTATGTACAGGGTCAAAAATTTGAGTACTGGCCAAAAATGGTGATACACTCGGTAATATAGTATCTAAGCTCACTGTGCCTGAAGTAGATGGCGACAAAATTGTAGAACAAATTGGAGTAGTCAAAATTGGAGAACTCAAAGCAATACCAACTGATGATGATGGAGTTGAGGAGGCCAACTCGGTAGATGAAGAGGGGTGCAGCTCGATAGATGAAGAGGTAGTCACTTCCACTGATGATACCTGGAGCTGAGATATGGCAGGTGTAGATGGTAAATCTGGTGTAGATGAACCTGCTGAAGCTGACTCCAACCTTGATGATGTCACAAGTTTAGCTGGAGAGTGAGGAAGGGATGCAATAACTGCTGTTGCAATTTTTACTGGATCATCCTCCTTATCTTCCTCTTCAGCTTCTTCCTCTTTGTCTTCTTCCTCTTTCTCTTCCATCATTGCATGCAACTCTCCTGGTGTAACTGTGATGGATGGAGCGCTATCTGATTCATCACTGCTGCTGCTGCTGTCATCATCCTTTATTTCTACTGGGTCTACACTGGGCTTATGTAGATGATAGATGTTTTTCCACATGTTTCTAGCATCATTTACAACATGCTCTATATCTTTGATCAAAATCAAACAAGTGTGGAATTTGATCATCATTTTACCTTCATAGGTTTTCAATTCAGATTTTACCTCTGCTCCAGTGAGACTAGGCCGAAGATTCTTCAGGGATTGCTCATATATATCTTTTACCGTCTTGGTGGCTAACTCCCATCTTGACTGTACTCTCTCCAGTAGTTCTTTAGAGATATGAGGAGCAATCTGGTCTGGGGAGTATTTCCATTTTCCCATTTTGTTAAGTACCAGTTCCTCAATCTGCATTTTCTCTGCATCAGTCCTTGTCTCAAATTTCAATGCCTTGAAATTTGTGATGCCAGCTCCTTCTTCCAATGATTTGAGCCTTTGCTCGAATGTAGGTGCAGGCTTGACCAATACAGGGTCCTGAATACCTTTTCTTGTCCTCCGAGTAAATACTGCAGTAGGCTGCTTCTTGGGCTTGGTAATGATTACCTTTCCTTTCTTCTTTGTCGGTTGCTCTTCTTCTGATTCTTCTTCTCCTCCTTCTTCTTCTTCACTTTCTTTATCTTCACCTTTTCCCTCGGTGAGCATAAAAGGACCTATTGCAGTTTTCAGTTTGGCCACTTTCCTCTTACCTTTGCTGATGGCCTGTGGAATTTTGATTTCCAGTTCAATTCTGACATTTGCTTCATCATAAGTACCAAAAATCCGTTGCCTTGGGTCTACTGGCTCATTTACCAGTGCTTCAATGATATCCCTTGTTTCATCAATATTTACCTCATATGGAAGAGGTTTCAACCATGCAACTCGGGGTCTAACTGCCTGTATGTACACCTTGTCACAGTCAACCATAAAACATACGTTATCTTTATATTCTTCAACAAGCCTAGGAGGAATTCTGAATCAGTTATTCATCCTCTCCTTAAAGTCTTCAAAATAGTTATCCATGATACTATCAAAATTTTCTCCCATCTCTGTTATAAACTCTTTAATCTGATACAAAATTGGGACATCTTTTCTCCATTCTACGGTTCCCTTTGATGGAAAGAATTTTTGTACATAAAATAGTAAACTTATTAACAGAGATCCAAATTTACAGGGGTTATTCTTCGATGTCCTTATACTTTCCATGTTCTTGTTTAACTTCTTCAACATTACTTCTAACAGATCAAACTCAAGATTCTTCTTTACAATTTTCAGGGCCAAATCCACAGCTTCACACGGTACACTATTTAACCTGCTAGAACTATATAACTTATATGCAATAATATGTATGCCAAATCTTAGTTCTGGATCTGTTACAGTGTTAACCTTCAAACCTCTACCGTCCCACTCGGCCAGGGTTTGCCTCTGTAACTCATCCCGTCCTAGGGTTTTGGTGGTTTTGGCTTTGCTGAGCATCGAGAGACCCGTGATTTTGTGAATCATCTTCTTGGTTATCAAAACGGGTTGTTCCAACCACAACTGACCATTATGCACTCGACTCAAGATATACCTAATCCATTTGGTTTGGAAGTTTCTAGGCATATGCACGATGTGAGTCAAACCTTTAGTTTCCAAATGCTTGTGCTCAATTTTGAGAGAACCATTTACACATAACTCCACTAGGGCATTATCCATGTCCAATGTCCCTATTTCTTGAATAGCACACTTAAAATGAGTGTGAATTTCGTTCACGAGGAGTACCTTGGGTGGAATCTGTGATTGAGCTCCATTGGGATCGAGCGATTCAGCGATGGCAGGAACGAGCTTGAATGTAGGTGCCTTCCATTCCGTTCCCTTCACAAGCATTTCGGAACCCTTCTTCGCCTTGCTGTTGCTGGTGCTTGTGGATGCCATTGCTGCTCGGTGAGTGAAAAGGTTTCGTAAGAATACTTCGCTGGAAAATCTCTTCAAATCGCTTGAACTCACTTGAAAGCCCTTTTTTTTTGTGTAAATCTCGAATTCGCGGTGAAAAATGAGGTCGAAATCTTCCTTTTTGATGAAAAATTTGCCATTAATATTCAGTACGGAGGTAGCTGCGATTGACAGACTGTCATCCACTAGCTCGGCTTAAACTTCACAACTCGGTGACCAAAAGAAAAATAGGTTAAACCGACCTTAACTCGGTAAGAGAAGAACCAACCATGCTCGGTAAGTGCAACTTGGTGAAAGAAGCCTTATTGCACTCGACTGAGCTCGGTAAGGTCATGTATCGACCATGATCCTGATGTATCTGAAATACTGATTTGATCATATTTTCATTCTAGGACTGCTTAGGATATTGCTTTGTAGATACAGTCTTGGTCTTATCCTGATGAGTCTTAATTGGAAATGGTAGAGTCACTCACTTCTTGAGTGACCATTCCATCACTTGAATTATCTGGCTCGGTAGACTTAGGAATCCATTGCTGCTTCATTTGCTTTCGAATATTGTCTACTTTGATTTTCTTCTCATCCTCAACTTTCTTTATGTTCATGCAGTTTTTAGATATATGACCAAGTTCTGTACATGTATAACATCTTATAGTGGTATCCCTTTTTCTTAGGTGATGCCTTGCACAGTTTATGCCCGTATGACCATATTCTCCACAATAATGACATCTGCACCAAGTGTTGTAGTCCCAACCAAATATTGCTTTGACAAGTTTTTCAGCTAGATTAAATGATTTGGATTTGCATTGTGATGCCTTATGACCTTGCTTTAGGCATTTGTGACATTTACCTTCAAATTTTGGTTTCTCTTTGCATTCATTGGCTTTGTGTCCATGTTGATTGCAATTGTAGCACTTTCCATT
Organism: Cupressus sempervirens; assembly: GCA_028749045.1. NCBI lineage: Eukaryota > Viridiplantae > Streptophyta > Pinopsida > Cupressales > Cupressaceae > Cupressus > Cupressus sempervirens. Next base: position 343,433,023 of record CM053789.1, read on the forward strand.
AAATTTGCCTTTTCCATTGCTCCAACATATGTTAGATGTATGACCTAACTTACCACAGTGGCTGCAAGTAGGTTTTTGATTCTTTTGAGTACCCTGTTTGGAGGATTCACCTTCTTCCTTGTATCCAAGGCCTGCTTTACCATTTTGTTTATGAAAGTTTTCTTCATTTTGCAGATTCAATTGATCCATGTCCTTTTGAGATTTTACCATTCTCTCATTGACTTTTTTTTCAGAGATTAGATCACTTTGTAAGCTTGCATTGATTTTCCTTTCAGTAATTAAGTCATTTCTCAAATTCTCATTCTCAGATCTTAGATTCATAATTTCTTCATTTGCATTAGATAATTGAGTTACAAGATTTTCAAGCTGAGAGGATTGATTATTCCTTACCTCTAAGTCTTCAGCTGCCTTGTTCCTTTGCTCCAAGATTTCACATAGCCTGATGGACTGGATTTCTTGTTCCCTTTTGAGCTTTCTTACTTCTTCCTGCAGAGATCCATTCTTTTCTAAAAGTTCTTTGATTGCTTTGTCAGCTTCATCTGAACTACTTGATGGTGAGAGATCTTCAATCTTTTCTTCAACATATTGATGGTCATTCATTTGCCTTGCAAGTTCTTTTCTTCTTTTCAAGGATTGTGAAAGATGCTCTTTTGCTTCATTGAGTTGAGCCATGGCCATTTTCAGATCTAGCTTTTCATTCTCAATAGTTTTGTCAAGTCTGAATATCTCCATTGTCCTTGATCTTTGCTCAAGCTGTGAAACTTTTATCTTGAGAACCTTATTGCTCAGATACCAATTGTTGGAAATATTCAAGATATGACAAGTTACTAAGAGGGGAGGGGTGAATCAGTAACTTTTAAAATTTCAAACAATAAAATTGCATATTGATATATTCACCATTCATCCAAGTAACCTACTGTAAGCATGAAACAAAATCATTTGCAACACTTGAACACACAGATTTGGTGACCCAGAAACCTTCCAAATAGAAAGTAAAACTGGGGTGGGGATGAAATCCACAAAGCTTCGTTACTGCAGTATGAAGTTGGCCGGTTAAGGCTTACAATGACCACTTCTGGTGATCTATCCTGTTAGGAGCACAAAGGATTGCTAGATCCACCTTGTTAGAGGATTTACAAACATACAATAAAGTATGCACTCTGTTAGGAGATTTACAAAAGACTATTAAGTCTACCTTGTTAAAGGATTTACAAAAACTGATTCACCTGTTAGAATGAAACAGTGGATCTGATTACAACTGATTGCTGATAAGATCCGCTATGCTCTGATTCACCTTGATGTGATAGATAAAACTTTTCTGGTCCAAAACTTGACCTTGTTGAATACCTTCACAACTCAACACTCATACTTTCGCACGCATGTATTTCTTTCACACTTTCACATTTTCATTCATTACCATTACTTTTTTCATTTTACATTTGAATGATACAATACATTGCATATATATACCATCCAAATAAACAATACATGCAAGGTCGACCAAAACAACAAGTGCAAATCTCTATACAAAGTTGGCCCAAGGTAAAAATTCGGGTTCACTGAACTGACTCGGTGTCCTTCTGATACTCGGCGTCCACTGCATTACTCGGCATCGTCATGCACTCGATAGAAGTGAAGGCACGGTCCATACTAAACACTTCGAGTAGTTCTGAACTCGGTAACCACTAGAGACTCGGTAGAAGAGATGTCACTCGGTGAACACTTCTATCTGAACTGTAGCTCGGTGATCAAAGGAAACACTCGATAGAACCTTGTGACTCGGTGATAGTTAGTTTCCTTGATAACCGTCTGAGCTCGGTAAAATTAATTTCCTTGATAACCTCAGGAGCTCGGTTATCACAAAGTTCTCGGTCAATACTAAGTACATCTTCACTCGGTCAAAACTGATTCCTTTCTTTACCTCGAACACTTGGTAAACACTAGCTGCTTTGTTCACCTCGATCACTCGATAAAAATTGACTTCTTTGTTCACCTCGATCACTCGGTAAACACTGAGAACTAGGTAAAGCTTGGCTTACAAAGGAATGTCCAGTGAGAGCTCGGTAAGCATTCAGAATCCAATAAGTGTTGTAACTAATGACAAAAATTGTATCATAATGCCAAGAGAAAGTGTCATCATATTTATCATGTACAAGTTACCCTAGTAGTTAGCTAAACTCCATGGGTCCATACTGATCTCATGCGGCCACTAGTATCCTCTCATATTGACGAGGCATACTACAGAATGCAAGGTCGCAACCATGCGTTCTCACTACTCCCATCCTAGCCTGTACAAGCACTCAAGGCATGGGCAAGAACAAAACACTTATCTTTTTAGGTTCATTCAGTTAGTATTAGGTGTGAATGTTATCACTTATTAATCCAACTTACAATGAGTTACCCTAGCAACCTCTTAGGGCCTCGGCCCCCATTGCAAGCCACTTCATGTCACTACATGCAGATATCCTACCCTAAGCTCATAGAATCCTAAATCTCAAAATCACAAAAGATAATCCATAATAAAATCATCAAATATGCATAAAAGCATCAAATCTCCATGAGCAAACATCCATAGAAAATCATGAACACAACAGCTCTCTATTGGCAACTGAAGTATCACTGATAATCAAAGTATCCAATGGTTCTCAATAACCAAAATATATCTCAATCATACCGATTGAAGACTCCAAAAATGGTTGAGTCAAACATGTCACATCATGACATCATCAAGAATAAATCCACATTTCAGTCCCATCATGGCGACTAGAACATAACCAAGGATAACTGATCGATGACCAAAAATAATGGTTAAGTCAAGTGTCTCATACATAAGAATCTCAACTATAATAATCAGTAATCACATCCAATACATAGAACATTCCATCACATAACCATGGTTGGGTTTATAAAAATTGAGATTAAAACATCATCATGACATCTCAATCACATAACCCCCAAGCCTCTGGTAGATGTCCTATAACTGGTCAACACTAGTCAACCAAAAACTCAAAACAATAGCATAAGAATACACAATGCAAACACATGTTTTGGTTTTGCTAAATTTACAACTTTAATTTAAATGCAAAAGTCTTGGTTTACGTTTCCAAGTTTAGAAAAAGAATTGGAGGAACATTTATACATTTTGAATGAATACAAAATATTCTTTTAAATCCATCTTTCAATTATAATTTTAATTCAAAATGTCCCCCACCAAGCTAACAATTAAATTTCATATAAAACAATTAATTTAAAGCATGAACCTTTGATATAAATCATTTATCAGTTATACAATTATAAAACAAATTATTAATAATCATATTTACATATTATATACATTCTTATATGTGTGTGTGTGTGTGTGTGTGTGTGTGTGTGTGTGTGTGTGTGTGTGTGTGTGTGTGTGTGTGTGTATTTAGATATATATATGTATTTATATATATATATGTATATATATATATATGTATATATATATATGTATATATATATGTATGTATATATATATATGTATATATATATATATATGTATTTATATATGTATTTATATATATATATATATGAATATATAAATTATTTTCACATTAAACAAAATCGAATTAACAAATTCAATTAATACCAAAAATTTAATAACAATTAAAATCGACTTCATACATATGGCATATGTTTTAAACATATTTATATAACATAACCGCCGGTACGCAGGACCCTGCGGTCGCAAGGCCTGCGACGTCAGTGGTACTACGTACTGCGATGGTGGTACACTGCGACCGCAGTGGGGGCATGGGTCTCGTCCCCCCTGACTTAATGCATAGTATGAATATAATTTATTTTTTAAATAACTTGCATGATTCCCATCTGCGATTTGGTTTTAAAATGTTTTCGCCCTTGGGTATGTTATCCAGTTTTTTTTAACAAATATATATTATATATACATATGTATGTATATATAGATATATATATGAAGGTATGTATATATATATATATATATATATATGCAAAATTAAAAATATCACAGTATATGAACACACACACACACACACACACACATATATATGTATAAGCAAATTGACAATATATAAATATAAACTTCAATTTTTAGAATTTCTCCATAAACCTTTGATCTCCAAAATTTCCAATAGTTAATCTAATGGGTTTGACTATGAATCTCAACCCTAGCCCCGTGTTCTTTTCAGATCTATGCATATAAAATTCTCAAATAAATTAAACTACCCATAGTGAGAATGCATATAATAAAAATATGAAATTCCTCATAAGACATATGGAAGACACGAAGAAGACAGGAAATGCATGATGCGAAAATAGAAAAAGTAAAATCACAAGAATCTACCCGGATTCTGATGCTAATTCACTCTTCCTCAGAAAACCCACAGAACAAGCTCCCTTCTTCAGAATTCTTGAATCCTCCAATGCTCCAATTGCACTCCAACGCTATTGTCTAAACTTCTAGGAATGCCTGAATATAAAGAGCTCTCAGGAAACTCCTAGAATGCTTCTAGAAACAACTAGAAGGTGTCACCAACTAAGCATTGGTTTTTTCCAACCTTCAAGATGAGGCATAGGGTTGTAGACACCATGTGCTTAATTGATGCACTAACCCACGTGTTGTTGACACAAGAGAAATAGAAAAGTGTGTTAACTCCCATGCAAGCTTATAACTCCGATTCACTTTTATATAATTTTTTATTAAATATTTATAACTTCCATTTTAATCTTTATAAATTTTCTTATTATTATTTATTTATTACTTTATTTTTATTTTATTATTATTATTAATTTTAATTTCTAATTTTCTTTTATTTACACCTTTTTCCTCAAATAATTCACATTTCATTAATTATAATCAAAATATCAAATAACATGATATTTTATATTAATTTTTTCAAATAATTAATTTATTAATTAAATCTATTTATTAAGACTTAATTAACAGAAAATCCACCATAAACCTCCAAGATAAAATATGAAAACCCATCATAAAGCAAATCACACAATATCAGTCTAAAGGGTTAAAAATTACGAATTATGTCATCCGACACATTCAGTACGTAAAATATCCAGATACTTGTCCTACCTCACTAGGACAATTGGCTTAAAGGTTTGGGATTTGGACTTGAGAATTTATCTCCCTTCTCTTATCATTGAGATAGTATAATAGGGTACGCTCATCCTGGAAATTCAGGGAAGTCGATACCCGGTACCTACATCCTACAAAAAAACATGCATGTACATGCAATATATATAATGCTAAGCTAAACAAACAATGGCAGGAAGTGGTGCATCGTGTAGATCCCAACTAAGCAGGTGACTACGACTCCCTTCCTTAACCACATCAGAAATGCCATACAATAAGAAAACACGCACACCATACACATGCAAGTATGGGGTAAGTATCCATAATAAAACACATGAGATAATAAACCATCCAACTAATCATCAATAATAACTGAAAACAATATAATGATCATCATGTATGCATGAAATATAAAGTCTAAATGATCTCATTACCTAACCACTGAATCCATAACATAATGTCTGATAGTGTCAAAATAATACCACTAATCCATCAACATAAAACTAGTCCATTATAGTCTGATAATAATAGCAACAATATGTCCAAAAAAGATGTGAACGAGGGTAGGCACTACATGCTATAATTGAAAAGTATTTTCTTTTACATAATGTATAGGTTATCCAATGTTAAATCTAGAGGACGTTTGGTTAGAGACTTCTTGCTAAATCAACATTTAATATCAAATAAAGATTACAAACATGTTAAACCCTTTTTATTTATTTTTGAATCCAAAATTATGTATATATTCAAATAAAACATTTAAACTATTTTTAAACTAACATGCTTATTGTATGATACAAAATAGTTTATTGTAATCAATGTTAAAATTTGTTATTTTTTATTTTTGGTTTAACCAATATCTATTTAATATATTAGAATTTTTATATATCATTGATAAATATAATATAAATTAAAGTTTTTTTTTTTTTTTTCAAATTTTAAAGTATTAATTTTTTAATTTATATTCTAATTTGTAATTAGTATGAAGGTATAAATACTTATTCTAAATTTATTATTTAAATTCTAATTATAAAAATTATAACGATAAGTACATGTCACTAGGTGATACTGGTCTCTAACTTGCACTTGGTTAGTGTTGACTTAATTAAAATATTTTACCTTATTTTTTCCACCTACTTACTAATGACACTTTACATAGGCTTATTTAGAGATAACATAGGATCCTTTAGAAGGATTTCCATTTTAGGTGGTTACCTTCATAGAATTTTTTTATTAAAATAATACCCTTAGAAAAGATTGTGATTTACAAAATCAAGATGGTGCCCATTACATAGCAAAACTTTTTCTAAATGAATCAAAGTAAAAAAAAAAAGACTCAATTGAAATTCATTATATGAAATATATCATTAAAAGTTCATTGATTTAATAATAATTTTAATCAATAAAAATTTTTAATACTATATTTTTATGGAATATTTGAAAATATATCGATTTGAGTACCTAACATGGACTAAAACCCCATTGACAATTCATTGTGGGTTTATCTTAACACCACTTACTAGCCACTTTAATTTGGGCCTCGATTATATACCCTATCCATGTCCCAAATCTTAGGACATGTGCAAATCTTTGTCCATCTCCATTGCGCTATAATATTTTCATTTGTATGTTTTAACGTAGATGAATTTGTATCATTTTATTCCTTTTAATTTATGTAATCTTTTACGAATGAAAATTGTTCTCTTTCTTTTTTATTTGTGGGTTACATTATATTTCTTTCTGCACCATATGTGGTCAAGTTTAAATGATTTGTGCTATGTATGTGAGTTGTTGTGCTTTTTCAAATATTTAACGAATATTATTTATGAAAAACTAGTAAAAGTTGCATATTTTTATATTTGAATTAATTTTTATATCTATCTTATATTTATGTACTTATATATTTTAATAACATTTTTGAAGGTCTAATCATATATCATTTTCAAATATTTGTGGTATATTTCTATGCTTATAATTATTAATATAAATATTTGTCACCCTATTTTCTGTGAGAAGATGTCTAATTTCTAGAAATACTTTTTTTGTCTTGTGTATTTTTTATTGGTTTTATTTAGTTGTCTATCTATACAAAAATAATACTTTGAATAAATAAAATGAACTAAAGAAGCACATGCATACTTAAGATGTTACCCGTACATAATTTACAACACATATTGATATGACTTAGTGGAATGTAAATGTGGTCTAGATATATTCAAAATGATCTCTATAAAATTATTATAAACATGTGACTATCAACTTTGAATCTATTATGATATTGTTATTTTGGTATTTATTATAATATTTTTATTTTGATACCTAAAAGCTAGAAAATGGTAGAAGATTAAAAGAAAACATGTAGCCAATATAGATACAATAATGAGTATAACAATATAGGTTCCAAATTAAATATTGTGAATGTTAATATTGATGTTCTTGTTCTACTTTTTCCTAAGCAATTTATTATCTCTGACTATCCTTTTGAATGGAACTCCAAATGCTACAAATGATATATTTTAGACATTTAGTAAGAATACAATAATGATGTGAGAAGGGTGATGTCACCGAAAAGTGAAAAATTGTGAGGCCATTAGAACATAGCTACCCATATAATATATGATGAGAATTAGGACCAATCACTTGAGAAGGAATACAAATGAAAATAGGCAAGGTTAAAGGAGAAAGCATGCATCACTTATAGATGTAAAAAAAGGAAGAAAAGGTGAAATTTCAAATTTGGTCTAGTGTACGAGAAGAAGCAATTGATTACAAAGTCCTAAATATAGATTAGATACTCCATTTCGTTTGTTTCCAACGTAAGGGGTTCAGGTCTTGTCAGTGTTATCATTATGAAATAAAATGATTAGCATAAAAAAGTGATTGGTGACTTTCAATGTTCACTCATTTTGAAATCATACTCATCATAGTAGTATGCCATTTTTGAGATGCACCTAAGTGTCATGCCCAAAATACAAGGAAAAAAAAACATGTAATTTTTTTTTTTAAAGATTAATAACACCACTATGTTTGATATGTTGTTTCCACAACTTAAAGTATAAATATAATGTAAGACAGATACATGTTCTCCTAACAATGTCCTAACATTCCATTTAAGTTTAAAACCAACATGTGAGGTCCACTCAATAGATTTAAAAAATTTATCATTATCCACCATAACGTTAACTAATCAAAATATTAATTAACAATATAATTAAATTCTTCTAATAACAATTTAAATAAATATAACTTTAATTATTACTATACATTGAAACCAAAGAACTAACTAACTAAAATAATCATCTAACATACAAATACTTAAACTTTATTAAAACTAACATAAACAAAACATCTTTTAAATCAAACTATTATTAAATAATCAATATAGTTAATTAAAACTTAAACAACAATTCTAACATTAATTTAAACCAAATTTATTGTCTTTGTACTTACAACATAAATAAATAAAAATAATATAAGACAATAATTATATAAACTCAAGTTAACTAAATAATAAATAATACAATTAACTAAAACTAACACATATCTCTAATGACTATCTTTTAACATAATAATAATATATAAACTAATACTAACTATACTTAATTATAATTTAATAAATTAATAACACTAATTTTAAAAATAAATTTAAAACTTTATTTAAAATGCGATTAAACAAAACAAAAACATATTAAATACTTAATATTTAAACTAACTAAAACATTTAATTAACAAATTTTCACTTTATAATTTACTTACACATTTAAACAAAATAACATACTCTCTTAACTTAATACTAAATTTATATTAACTAAACTTTATCATTAGTTAAAAATCTAACATATTTTATACTAATTTAAATTACTAAAATGAAATAACACTAAACTTAACTTTTACTACAACTAACTTTAAAAACTTTATTTAAAATACCATCTAAAACTAATAACTATAAACTTAAAAACGAACTAACCTAAACAAATTAAAATTTTAATACAAATGCACATCATAAATTCCCAGATTAACTCACTAGTCATGTCACAAGGTCTCATAGGGCTGCAATTTCTATGGGGGTGCAAGGGTGATGTCATCCCCATAAATGCATATCTAGTCAAATTTCCTCTCTAGAAAATAGGAGTTATGATAAAGTTTTGTTGTAGGGGTTTTTAGGATAGGATATGATATTTAGGATATTTATTTTAAAACTTTTTTTTTTTTTTTTTGTTTTCTTTTTATTTTAAGTAAACAATTTTTAATAAGTTCAAAAAGTATATTTGAAGAATCTCCTTGAGATTCTCTATTCCAAAAAGGGGGAATTTAATTTTTCTCATACAAACTTGAGGGAGTATTTTTGCTCTAAGGGAGTAATTTTTTTTTTTTTTGCCAAGCTCATTTTTTTTTTATAAGTGTAAATTTTTAAGACAAGGAAGTATTTTTTTTGGTCCTTATTTTTTTTTTTTCTAAGTGTTAAATTTGAAAGCAAATTATATTATTCTTAGAAGGGAGGTGTGTGTGTGTGTATATATATATATATATATATATATATATATATATATATATATATATATATATATATATATATATATATATATATATATATATATATATATATATATATATATATATATATATATATATATATATATATATATATATATATATATATATTCTAATTGGATATAAGCAAACCATATCTATTTATTCAAGGGCAATATTATTTATTTTCTTTCTAACGTTGATTATATCCATCAAGTTTAATAATTTCCTTAAACCATAAAGTAAGGTTATTTTATCTCCTATAAATCACGAAGTAAATTGAAGTCCTAACCATAACATTAAATTTTTTTTAACCCATTTTGAACTTAAAATTGTATAAATATATTTCATCATTTTATCTAATTATTCTAAATCAATGAATATGATTACGAGACATACAAATGACGTAGAAAGAGTGCAACATCATTACATCTAATTTTTAAGTAACATACGCAAAACTGAAACAAAACTATAAGACTCAATGCAAGAATATTACTCAATTTTCTTTTTCTATTGAACCACCTGATTCAAAAGCTTTGCCAGGAAAGAACCAGGAAGAAAACCCAACATCGTTGTCATTTTCACAATAAGTTAACAATAACATTTTTACATAGGATTTCAATCCAGAGGAGAAATCTCCCAACATAACTGAATTTTAATAACAATTTGAAATTTCCTTCTTGACCCTTAATAAGGGATTCATTACGAATTCTGCAATACATCATGGTGATCATGGAGAGAACAAAAACTGATTAGGAGAGAACCAATCATAACATGAGGACAAAACTAGACATTCACTCACATTCTAGGTTTACACAATAGGTTTGGCATTGAACTAGACTAGGGAGAAGGTGAATTTTTCCAATAGGAGACGTCAGACACAACACCAAAACAAGTGCCCTTTCGGGGCTATAAACTCAAGAACTTCCATTCTTCCATTCTTACATTCCAAAACTCATATGTGGTTTGTGTTGATGAGTAGGGGCCTATAACACCCTACCCTCTCTCCCTCTTCTTGTCCTGAGAAGAGACTCTACACTATCAGAGGCCAACTAAAGACCTTCCTCCATACATGGCCACTTCTGCCCTATCCGAGGGTGGGTAATGCCAATACAACCCACACAACTCCTTCAAAATTTCAAACAAAAACACAATGGAAAGACATTTAAGAAAACTAGTTTCAATCCCTCCCAAACATACTCAACACACATATGAATATACATATACAATCAAATTGAAACATGAGAGACAACATGAACCAAATGAGGCAAAGTATTCCTACCTTCAAAAATCGGGTTATGAAAAATGAACAAATTTGAGATGAGCTTGCTTTCCTCTCCTTCTCCTTCAATTCTGAATTCCACTCTAAAAATAGAAGTTGGTTGAACACTCAAACCCTCTCAAATTTGCCTCTAAATAAGATCCTAAACTCAACGAACCCAAAAAGCAATAACTCTCCCCCACTTGCTTAAAAGTTCTAGAGTCTTCTAATTCAACTAGACATAGGCTAACCTCAAGGTGAAGTTAAAGTTATCCAACCCATGATGAAATCATTCAATTTTCGCAATAAAGAAAAGATGGAGTTTTTGAGTGACCATAAAAGTCAAGAAAAGGGGGTAGGGGGTGGAAAATGCCTCCAACCCATACCCATACCCTTTAGGTACTTAGATTTCATGATTTTTGGCCTTTAGGATAAATTAGGTGTCATGCTCAAAAAACACGCAAATTTTTTTTTTTAAGTTAATAATTAAAAGTCACTAAGTTGATACATTTATTCCATAGTTAAAGTATAGGTTCACTACATTTACTCTAAAGTTTATAATCATGAAAATGAATCATTCGTTAAATTTATGCTCTCGTTATTAAATTTATATTGACAGTAGTTACGTTATTACTTTAACTTTACAACGATATATTAAAATTTATTTGAATAACAATATAAACGAATTTGGGTTTACTTAATTCGAAATATCTAAAATTTTAAACTTATTTTAAATAACTGATATACCTTTAAACTAAATTACAACCAATTTCTACTAACTTAAAAAATTAAACAAATCTAATGCTAATTTAATTTAAAACTAAATCTAAATGTCATTAATTACTACTCCTATTTAAAATTTAAACTAATATAATAAAACGACTTGTAATCAATAAAATTACCAAATGATACTATTTAAATTAATAAATCTACTAGGTTAAATACTAATTTTTAAAAAAAAAATCTAAACTAACATGCTAACATAATTTAACTACTAAGATTTAAAAAAACTTTACATAAAATAAGATATACTCAAGCTAACCAAAAAAAAATTTTAATTAATAAAATGCATATCACTAATCACTTAACAAACTTAAAACTAATATTAAATAAAAACTAACCTTTATTATATACTAACATTAATTTAAAACCATCTTTACTACACAAAAAATAATAATTTAAAACAATACTAACTACATTCAAACTAACTTTAATTAGTTATAAACTAACTAAATTTAATACCCATAACTAAATTTAATATATATACTAACTAGACTTAATATCATCTAACTAAACTAAAACTAAAACTAAATAATACCATACACTAACTTAAAAAAAACTTTAATAAAAATAAAAAAAACTAACATTAACAATATCCTAAACTATCCTAAAAAACTAACCCCTTACCCATCTAATCTTACCTTCACCCCGCTCCCCCCCCCTTCCATACATCACATCCTCCACAAGACTAAGTGCTTCATACTACACACTGCCCCTAATTGCATGTGTGTCAGTCTTGTCCCCCTCCTTGGCATGCGTGACCAGTCCCAGGTTGGCACCCAAGGAAGAAGGCCAAGTTTGTTTTTAAAAAACATTCTTTCTTATCAAAGCCCATCCCAAACAATGATGTCTTACGCTCAAGTTGGAGAGGAAAGAGGGTGGGGTGATGTCACCCCAAAACATATGTTATTTGACTTTGTTTAAAATTTCTTTTCAAACCCATATCAATAGCCGGTGCCAATGAAGGAAGTAGTGAATGCAAAAAGTTAAGTTGGTGAAAGAAAGATATTTGATAGTTTTATATATTTAATAATTTGTTTTGATTGATTATATTTATTTTATCTTTATTTATCCATTTGATAAGTTATTTATATTATTCAATAAGAATATTTAGGGGAATCTTTAAAAGATTCTATGTTACTAAGAGGAGAATTAAATTGGTTCCCCATACAAAAACCAGAGAGTTTTTACTCTCTTGGGACACTTTTTTTTTTTCTTTTTTTTTCTAAGTATAAATTTTGAAGTTGATTTATTAACCAAGAGGAGATTTTTTTTTAAAAAAAATTAAATCTATTAGGACTTGCTACAAACTAAATATACCAAAAATTGGATAACTACATAAAATAACATTGCAAGATTGATTTTTGGTTTACAATAATCACAAATTTGAACCTTCATTCATAACATAATTTTCGTTTTCAACATATAAGAAAATTTGAAAGTTTGCATAATTGAACATCATCATTTCATCTTATTTTTGATGTGTATCCATATAACCGAAAAATTACAACGAAAACTCATGAGAGGCAATAATACTCAATCACTATTTTATTGGCAACCTGATTCAAAGGCTCAACCGGGAAAGAACTAAGAAGAAAACCCGACGTTGTTTCCATTACAACAAAGTTATTAAATAATTTTTTTTTAGGATTTCAATCCCAAAATTTCAACAATCAACTAAATTTCCTTCATGTTCCTTATCAAGGCATCCATATCATTTTCTACAATACATTGCTAAGATTGTGGAGGGAATAGAATCTGACCTGGTGACAAATAAGCATAACGAAGAGACAAAATCAAACATTCATATTAATACTAGGTTTTCACAATAGGAATTCAACAATGAATAAGAACTAGGGAAAGGTGGATTTTTTTCCAATAGGAGATGTCAGACACAACACCAAACCAGGTGCCTAATCGGGGCTATAACTCAAGAACTTTCGTTCTTCCATTCTTACATGCCAAAACTCATATGTGGTTTGTGCTGATAGGTAGGGACCCATAACACCCTACCCTCTCTCCCTCTTCTCGTCCTGAGAAGAGACTCTACACTGTTGGAGTCCAACTAAAAAGACCTTTCTCGAAATTTGCCACTTTTTCCCTATCCAAGGGTGAGTAATGCCAAAACACCCATTCAAGAAAACTTCAAAATTTAAACAAAAATATGAAAGAAAAGAATTCAAGAAAACATGGTTTCAATCCTTCCCAAGCATACCCAACATACATACAAGCATACCAATAAACAACACAATAGCATAAGCATGAACCAAGCTTGAAACATCATAAGAAAACATGAACAACATGAACAAAGAGATGAAGAACTCCTACCTTCACAAAGAGGTTATGGTAATATGAAAAAATTGAGAAGAGCTTTTCCTTCCTTGTCTTCAATCTTCCAAGACTTCTCTCTAAAGGTAGAGATTGGGTAACAACCAAAACTACTCCAAAAAGGGCTTCTAAAGAAGATCCAAACTCAACCACCAAAAAGGGCAATAACTTCCCCCCATCCACCTAAAAATCTAGAAATTTATAACTCAACCAAACCTAAGGTTAACCTCTAAGTGGAGTTGAGGTTATGTAACTCATGGTAACCACTTTCAATTTTTGCACAAAGGCAAAAATAGACTTTTTGAGTGACCTCAAAAGTCAACAAAAAGGGGCTTAGGGGGTGGAAAATGCCCCCAACCCATACCCATACCCCTTGAGTATAAAGATTTCATGTTTTAAAGCTTTAGGAATTGACTTGGAATCAAACAAAAGATAGGAATAATTAAGACCATCTAACAACTTTAAAATACAGATTAAGCACTAATCCAGATTAGGGGTGACTAAACTCGATTAAGAAACAAATTAGCAAAAAAAGACACTAACCTAATCCGACTTAGGTCCAAAGGTCACAAAGATAACCCTAACTAGCTTGTTGGAATTAACATGAAAATTCACAAGTGTCAAGTGACACTATTAGAACACAGTTAGGAACATTAACATTTACTGATCATGGAAAGATACATTCATACATCTCACAAAATAATTAAGTTATGAACAACAAGGTTTCCACAAACAACACATGGAGATCAGTTATGTTCCTCCATCGGGTTTCTCGGCTAAAATATCCTGCACACTCATTGCACACATCAATAGTCCCATAAAATCAATTGCACATATGTATATACATATCAGGAAATCACATAAATTAAAGCATACATCTATAAATCAGTCAGGGTTTTCTCTCATCCTACTCAATTCTTAACCATTAAAATCTCTTAATCAAAGTGTTAATCCTACATTTACTTATTTCATCAACATAGATATACATAAAAAATTAAATGACAAACATCAATTATCTAAAAGTAACATCACACAACATGAAATAATATAATATGTTCAAGTATCCAATAATGTCTCGACATCTCGAGTCATGAGTATCAAAATAATAATGTATCAACTATGGCTACGAAGGGTCAAGGCGAGGACTCACATTAGGGACCTATCAAAAGCTAGAAAATTTTATGACTTTCTAACACCCTTCAAAAATGCAGATTAAATCACTAATTTTGATTAGGGTAATTAATCTTGATTACTAACTGATTAGAAAAATGACACTAACCTAGTTTGACTTAGATCTTTAGGTTACTCGGTTAACCCTAACTATCATGTTGGAATGCATATACAACTCACGAGTGTCAAGCAACACTAAAAAATTACTGTTACAAAACATTAACACTTACTGATTATAGAATGATACATTCATACATCTCACGATACATATAAAATACAAACAACAGGGTTTGCATCTATTGTTAGATTCAACCCCAGTTTCCACGATTGGTACATAGGGTTTAGTTTTGTTTCTCCATTAGATTTTCCTGCTAAAATATCTTGCACACTCATTGCAAACATCAATAACTCAAGAACTCACATACATATATTCAAAACTTATCTGGATAGTTATTTAAATCAAACCATGAATCTTTCGTATAATTAACTGTTTAATTCATTTCCACTCACATTTAATCATCAGTAATCACATAATCAATATAACATAACTTATTCATTAATTTAGATTAAAATGCTAGAATAATCATTGTTAGGCATGCATATACCTAACATCGTAAACATCACCTATTAAGGAATACTGAACTATTTGAAAGCACAAACCTAATCATCGAGGTACCAAAATCAACACTCTTATCATCAGGTGAAAATGCCTCATATCATTGTTAGTGAAATTTTAATGTTTAAATAGTCGAGATAACGTAGTAGTTTTCGAATTATTAAGTATCAAAACATGGATGTATCAACTGATCTCAATTTCATTAGGACATTCACAACATAAAACATTATTTCATATCTGATTCAATCTCCTATAACAGTTTTAACAGAGGATTCAAATTTGATAAGTACATATGAGGAGGGTCCTTACACTAAGTTTTCTACCTTACTAATTTTAAAATTCATGGACCTAGAATATATTAACCATTTTCACCTTAAGCCTGATCTTTGTAGTAAATATTTTCAATTATTGGATATGAATGCCTATTCAAGATGGAAACTCGGAAACCCTTATATGATAAATATATTAGAAAATCTCATTTACTAATGGAAAATGTAATTAGATACAACTCATAATATATCATAAAATGATAGATCTATTGACTAGTGTTCACAATTATTACAACCAATATAGGTGAATTGAAATATGATACAAGTCAGAATCTTGTCATTGTAATTTATAAGGGGTTATGGGAATTTGATTATATTTTTCTATGAAGGCTGTAAGGAAAATATTGAAAATATTGTAGATACTAAAAAAAGGAGAGGAGAACAATAATTTCATCCTCATTCCTATATTCCTGAGTCTACTTGAATCTCAGGCACGAACCCGTAGTGCATGTTGCCTATTAAAGTCTACTGATTTGTAAATGAATAGATTGAAAAAGCATGTTAGATCTAATATATAAACTCTTTACAGATAAACAACCTTAGAATAGTTTCGTAAAAAAGACTCAATCCAAATGAACCAATTAAATCCATACTATCATTTAACCAGAAACAACTCTTGTACATATAACTGTATGCAAATGATTTGCAATTCATAAGCATTAGAAAATATCATCTAAGGTTATAATAGAGTAAGAAGAAATGAATCCATTTACATTTTGAATATATAGGCCTAGTATACATGGAAACATGGTCAATTCTCTTTCTTCTTGAGCTTCTTAGAATGAACCATAAAACACACATGGAAATGAATTATAGTAGAAGATCTATGAAGAGTGGGTAACAATTATATAGTGATAAGATAATGAAAAAGAATCACCTAAATTAGAAAATCATTTCTAATACCTTATAAATGTGATCATATTTAAACAACATGGAAGAAAAATAATTAACCATTATGCTTGCATGTATTTTAGCCTAGACATAAAAGAAATTGGACAAAGCCTATGGTTGATATTGATAATATTGTCAAGCTATAACAGGCTCCATTGCTACACTATCATGTTTGGCTTTTCCTTTGGTCCATGGAACTCTACGTATAGAAATAGTACATAGATTAAATAGGGAAAAATAGATGACATCAAGATAAGATGATATAGAGAGTTTTTCATTTTCTTCAATAATTCATATTTTTTTTAAACCTTAGACAACTCATAGAATTAGTGCTAGTGCATTTCGAATATGTTACTCTTGATTTAGAATGAAAAATTCATTTAAAATGAAAGATAACATTCATCTCACCATACTTCTGACATCGAGTAGATAATCGTAGAAGCATATATGTTGGCAATCAATTGTAGGTGTTTCTAATAATGATAAGAAGCACCCACCAAATCTCTTCCAAATCATTGAAAGCTTTGGAGTTATGCTGCCAAAAGTTATCAAAGATTGCAGACGGCCCAACTCCAACATTTTCCACATAGTGTAGTTAGTGCACTTTTAAAGCACCATTATTATATGTTACCGAGGGAGGAAAAAGGAACAAGAGTGACTCCCATAACTTAGTTAATGAAATAAATTTTGAATTCAAATGGCATTGATGGAAAACATTTCTAGTTTTGTGAGGAGGTCCTCTCATAGAAGAATCAAAAGCAGTGCATTATTGTACTCATGAGATCCCATAAATTGGTCATAATATTTCTATCAATTTCCAAGGGAGATGAGTCTAGGCAATTCTAGAATCAAATATATTCATACCCAAATTGCCCTTTAATTCTCCCTATAATCTCAATGGGGTCTCTAGGTATGTGTTGTCGACAATGCAAAGCAGTTGGGATACATAGCATTGTCTTGCATGGTAGTTGATGGCATTGATCCATCATCAATTATTATAGAGGCAACCAATATCACAAGGCTAGAAACATTAAGATTATGGGCTTATTAGCTAAAAATTGAGCCCAATGTTGAAGGAAGTAATAGGGATCTCTTTCACAATATGTGATTCCATATGTTTCATTTGAAGCACATGCACACCTAAAATAGATTTGATGGTTTGTTTTTGAGAGGGGAGGTCTTGAAGCATGAGATGCTCCTTTGTTAGGGTTTTGTTAATATGTCATTCTCCTTTTGTTTGAAAATGGTGGGCACGAGTTTCAGTTGGACCTCTCTAGGAGGGTTCTTGGAGGATGCCCTTAAGCCATGTTCACAAGTTGCATGCAAATAATTTATCGGCCCAAAAAATTAAAGTATTGCATTTCCCAGTGAAGCTTCTGATAAAAAAAGGAGTACAACTATAGACATAAAATGGTGGGCATGAGTTTCAGCTGGACCTCTCCCGATGGGTTCTTGGAGGATTCCCTTAAGCCATACTCACAAGTTGCACACAAAGAACTGATTGGCCCAACAAAATAAAGCATTGCATTTCCAAGTGAAGCTTCTGATAAAAAAAGGAGTACAACTGTAGACATAAAATGGTGGGCATGAGTTTTAGCTGGACCTCTCCGGGAGGATTCTTGGAGGATGCCCTTAAGCTATGCTCACAAGTTGCACACAAAGAAATGATTGGCCCGACAAAATAAAGCATTGCATTTCCCGGTGAAGCTTCTGATAAAAAAAGGAGTACAACTATAGACATAGAGATAGCAGTATGAAACTTCAATGAAGAAGAGTCATCGAACAAAATCATCCTTGCATACAAAAATGGGAGAACAATAATTATTTGTGAAATCTATTTAAAACCTCAACTAAGAAGCAAGGATGAGAGTCTAGTCAACAAAAATAGAAATAGAGATAAAAGAATATATATTTTTGTTTTTGTTTTACAAAAGGAAAAAGGAGAAACGTGAATTCAGGATAATCATTGTCAAAGTGAAGCCTTTATATAGGAAGGTAACAAGGCTAGAATATGAATGGGGTAGAATAAGATTAGAAGGGAGAAATCACCAATCCAATCTTGGGTAAAAGTAAGTAGTAGAAAAGAGACTATAGACCCCATAATGGAGAATTTGACCATGGCCATTTACAAAGTTCAATGCAAAAACCAAGGCATAAAAATTAATAAAAGAAACTATCAAGGTAGTGTTAAGACTAAGTTTCATAGTAACTAGTGAAGCTAGGATGTAAGAGACAAGATCAAATATGCGTCAAATATGAGCCGGTGAAGCTGGGATGTAAGAGACAAGATCAAATATGCATCAAATATGAGTCGATATACTTGTTTGCACGGAGGCATGAGGCTTGAATTTTAAATCTCAACATTGGAATCAATCTAGCCACTACATTTGTTTTAGTTGCTTCACCATCATAGCTTACAAATAAAAAATAATTAAACAAAGGTAAAATTAGAGAGAAATAGCAGTGCTAGTTCCAATAGGAATAGAAATTAGATTAGTTTCTTGCAAACATGCTTAAATGATTGACACATATTAAGAGAGGTAATTATTTGCATCAAACAAGTTACATATTCTTATAAATAAAGGGGCAGAATGGTTTGACAATGCTCTTACTATGGTGGATAAAGCTGATAAAATAACTTCTAATATTCAAACTAAAATCTTAAATTTGGTTCACAATAGTATGCTCATCCTCAAAATTTACATTGTATAGTGCAAAATTAGATGTCATAGAAATAAAAGAATCTTAGTTTGAAATTGGAGAAACCATGACGTGTTACTTATCTATTATTCTGAAAATTGCAAGTAAAAATAAAAAGAGAAAAACCTTATTACATAGATGTGGCCTCTTTGCAAAGTTGCAAACTGCAAAAATCAAGTAGAAAATTGAAATAGAAAACAAAGTCGAGTGGGATAAAGTGATGAAGCTGCTTTGTATCCTAGCATCATATTTCTCAAATACTTGTTTGCCTCAACCAATGCCATCTATTAATTGCCTGCACACCACGCATGGAAGGAAATGAAGTATGAGATAGGTTAAGCGAGGGATAAGTAATATTTATCTATGCATGTATGGCCATCGAATCTCACTAATCAATAAATAGTGGTTTATAATTTCTTCAAAGTAATATTATACAAATTATTTTAAGTAGATCAAACTGGTTTCTCTTTAGCAAAAGAGAGCTCACATGTATATCAACTCTAATATTTTAAACAGATCAAACCGGTTTCTCTTTAGCATTGTTTTATACAGTTAACAAAATTATATCAAAGTAACAAATGACAAACTTGTTTATAATAAAGTTCAATTTCTTACTTTCCTTTTCTATAATATCTCCTCCACATGCACATATTGGCATTAACTCCTCTTGTACACATATTTCCTATAAACACAATGCATAATTCAATGTAAACATATACTAATCTGAAAATTACCAAAAAAAAAAAAAGGGATACTAATCTAAAAATTTCCAAAAAGAAAAAGGACACTAATTTGAAAATTACCCAAAAAAAAAAAGGATACTATTCAGAAAATTACCAAAAAAAAAATTGATAAGTAGGAGATGATTTCCACAGCTAGTCAAATTGTGATGTGAATATCAGGATTTATTCACCTAGATCCAATGAGTGCTAAGTGTTCCATTTATTCTCATGAGAGATGGATTCATGTTGAATCACTACTCATGAAACATGGGTCATCGAGTTTGACTCAAAATCACACAGTTAAATCCTGATATTCACATCACAATTTGACTAGCTGTGGAAATCATCTCCTACTTATCAATTGATGAGCTTAAGGGGCTTTCTAATGAATGGTTCATAAGGCACAACACTTGGTGAAGGTTTTGCAAATGGGGTTGCAAGCTTTGGGTTTAACTGTGGAGGAAACTCCGTAGTTAAGCGCGCTCAGGCTGGAGTAGTACTGGGATGGGTGACCTCCCGGGAAGTCCCGGTGCTTCACCCCTGTGAGCATCACCTAGATCCAATGAGTGCTAAGTGTTCCATTTATTCTCATGAGAGATGGATTCATGTTGAATCACTACTCATGAAACATGGGTCATCGAGTTTGACTCAAAATCACACAGTTAAATCCTGATATTCACATCACAAAAAAAAAATTGTTGTGACAATAACGGGTTAATCTAACAACAATGGTTTGTTGTCCTAAAACAAATAGTTCGTAAAAACTACCCATTTAAAGCAATTACCTCAATGTATACTTTTAGATTTTAAAGTCAGGGACAGAAGACCAATAGATATTCCCAACCTTGCACTCAAATCTTAAATGTTGAAAAGTAATAAGAAGTCCATTGTGAAGTCATATTTGGTGAGTGCTAATTCAAATCTATCCCATGAATTTAAGAACACCTCCTTTTTGCACACTATATCAAAACCTTGATTTAACTCCTCTTTATTCAATTGTGTATGCACATGACTTTCAAATTTCCTTACGATATATATTAGAGAAGGCTTTTTGTTTTCTCCAGCTTCCTCATTAGATATCTCCTTCCCTTTGGAGTTTTTCAACTTCTTTACAGTACATTCCTCCCAATTCTATACACAAAAAATATGAGGATTATATACCCATTTAAAATTGATGTGTGTGTGTGTGTAAAAGGACATACATAGGTTTGGCATACCTCAAAAATGTGGCTCATATTTTCTTCCCATTACCAACAAACAAATAGCCATTTGATAAATTGCACTTTCCAACCTATCAAATTCTTTGTGGCTCTTGTTAAATAGAACATATACCATCCAACACTATGATAATCGAGTTAGTATTTCCACTCTCCATGAAATATTCTCCTACTTGCTGTCCACTTTTGAAAGTAGCAAATAACATCTTGTTCTTCTTTGCTATACCTAGCCAAAAATAATTCCCTCAGATTAACCCATGACTAGTAACTTTTGTGACCTGCATGCATAAATTGTTCAAAATTTTGTCTTTTGTAAAATTATATCTACATATATATATATATATATATATATATATATATATATATATATAACACATTAAACTAATTTGTCTTATGTTATTATTTACTATGCTTACTTGCATGTATTACATCACATGAACTTGATTCGGCAATTCCTTCTTGAAGTAGTTTTAGTCTATCATGCCCAAAATATAGGGCAAAAAAACACACTAACAAATTTTATTCTTAAGGAGATAAAAGGATGAAATGTAATACATAAGTATTTGAATACAATTACTTAACTACCTCACACTCAAGTATAATTGCAAAATTAAGTACTAACCAAATACGAAAATCTCGAGATGTAATTTTCATTCATGCAACTTCAAATTTAATTGACATAATTCGAATTTAAACTACTTTATTATATACCATTATTTTTTCCAACTAACATAAATCAAGTGCATGAAATTTCAAAACGTATAATTCCACAGTAAGGTAAAACATCATCTCATTAAATTTGAAGTAAGCATATGCAAAGAAAAATTGAAATACTAGACAACTCATATGCAAGAATACTACTCTTTCCTTTTCCAACAATGTGGTTCAGTCATTTTTCATTTATTTTATTGAACCACCTGATTCAAAGGCTCTGCTGGGAAAGAACCAGGAAGAAAACCCGACGTCGTTGCCATTACAACAAAGGTTTTAAAAAATATAATTTACATAGGATTTCAATCCCAAAATTTCAAACATCAAATTTAAATTTCCTTCATGACCCTTAACAAGGGACCTATTTCATTTTTTGTAATACATTGCTGAGGTCGTGGAGGGAACAAAATCTGACCAGGTGACAAACAAGCATGACCAAGAGGCAAAATCAAACATGCATATTCATAGTAGGTTTTCACAACAGGATTCACAATGAATCAAAACTAGGGAAAGGTGGATTTTCTCCATAGGAGATGTCGACCAAAATACCATAGCACAGCCCTTTTGAGGCTAAAATCTTAGGAACTTTCTTTGTTCCACAAATGGCCTTTTGAGGCCAATAATACAAAGATTTTCATTCCTTCACTTTTTCAAATTTCACAATTTCAAACATGGTATGTGATGACAAGTAGGGGCCCATAACACCCTACCCTCTTTCCCTTTTCTCGTCATGAGAAGAGACTCTACACTATTAGGGTCCAACTAAAAAAGACCTTTCTCGAAATTTGCCACTTCTGCCCTCTCCAAGGGTGAGTAATGCTAAAATACGCACACAAGAAAACTTTGAAATTCAACAAAAACATGAAAGGAAAGCATTCAAGAAAACATGGTTTCAATCCTTCCCAACATACCCAACATACATACAAGGATCTAAATAACAACACAATAGCATAAGCAAGAAACTAGCATGAAGAATCTGAACAAGGGAGATGAAGGACTCCTACATCCACAAAGAGGTAATGGCAAATGAACCAATTGAGAAGAGCTTTCCCTTCCTTCCTTCAATCTTCCAAGACTCCTCTCTAAAAGAAGAGATTGGGTAACCACCAAAACTACTCCAAGAAGGGCCTCTAAAAAGACTCAAACTCAACCACCAAAAGGCAATAACTTCTCCCACCCACCTACAAATCTAGAAGTTTCTAACTCAACCCATACCAAGGTTAACCACTAAGTGGAGTTGAGGTGATGCAACTCATGGTAGCCATAGTCAATTTTCGCACAAAGGTAAAAATAGACTTTTTGAGTGACCTCAAAAGTCAATAAAAGGGGCTTAGGGGGTGAAAAATACCCCCAACCCATACCCATACCCCTTGGGTATAAATATTTCATGTTTTAAGGCCTTAGGAATTGATTAGGAACCAAACAAAAGTTAGGAATAATTAGGACCATCTAACAACTCTAAAATGCAGATTAAGCACTAATCTGAATTAGGGGTGATTGAACTCGATTAAGAAATAAATTAGCAAAAATGACACTAACTTAATCTGACTTCGGTCCATAGGTTACACAGTTAACCCTACCTAGTATGCTGAAAGCATAAACAAATTCACCAGTGTCAAGTGACACTATAAGAATACAGTTACGAACGTTAACATTTACTGATCACGAAAAGATACATTCATACATCTCACAATATAATTTAGATATGAACAAAAATGTTTCCACAATAGCACAAAGGGATAAGTTATGTTCCTCCATTAGATTTCTCGGCTAAAATATCTTGCACACTCATTGCACACATCAGTAGCTCAAGGAAATCACATGCATATATGTATACAACATCTCAGGAAATCACATAACTCAAAACATAATCCTTCAATTAATTATCTATTTAATTCATTTCTACTCACATTTAATCATCAAAAATCACATAACCAAAATAACATAACTTATTTATTAATTAAAATTAAGTACTAGTATAATCATCGTTACGCATGCATATACCTAAACATCATAACAACACCAATTAAAGAATATTGAACTATCTAAAGCATAAAACTTAATCATTGAGGCATAAAAATCAACATCCTTATCATCAGTTAAAAATGTCTTGTATCATTATCAGTGAAATTTAAATGTTTAATTAGTCGAGATAATGTACTAGTTCTCGAATCACTGAGTATTAAAACATGGATGTATCAACTTCTCTTAATTTCATTAGGACATTCACAACATAAAACATTACTTCATTTCCATTTAAATCTCCTATGATGGTTTTAATAGAGAATTCATATTTGATAATTACATACGAGGAGGGTCCTTACATAGTCTTTCCCTTTCTAGAGTTGTTGTTGGTCTTCTATATTCCATTTTTCTTTTCTTTGTAAGATAGTTTTAATGTAAAGTTAATTGTAAGTGTTTAGCACAACAATAAAAAATAAAAATAAACTAAAACCCTTAATCAAAATAAAATAAGTGTCTAAAGAACCAACTTTTAGCAGTTGAAGAACCTTTTGGATTCTACCATAGACCTTGAACAAACATTGTCACAACAATTAATGTAATCATCTCCTTTCATTATTTTCTTTTATAAAAAATAATTACTTGACAAGTTAATGAGAAGGGAGGTCATTATAGATGAATAAACTTCTTAAATTCCATATGTACGACAAATTTAATCTAAACAACAACCTGAAATGTAGGATTTGATAACTCCAATCGGTCTAGAAATTGGTATATCCACCTTAATCTCATCTTCTTTTTCTCGACCGCTTCTATCTTCGATAGCTAACAAATATCTCAAATTAGCTCTAATTTTTTAATATTTTAAAGGTAAAGATTAAAAGCAAAATATTAAAAATTCTTCACTTTCCTTTGAAACCTTGTATTAATCATTCTTTACTTTTCCATAATAAAATATTATATATAAAGTTTTTTTTATCCATACCTATATCCTCCATATATTTTGACTACTCTAAAATGCCCAAGCATCCTTTAACATATTCCTTCATTTCCTCTTCCTAAATGTTAGGGAGGTGAAGTGGGAGTGTGATAATCATTTGTAGATACCTAAATGCAAGTAGCTTGTAATCTTTGGGTGACCTATTGATTTTTAAAGCTCCATATGTTTTCACAATAGCCCTTTCTATCATTATTTTGTCAATTCCCATTATAATGTTGATATCACAAATTGCCAAAACAAGATTGATCCCTGACAAAATCTGTGTCAAATTTGAAACTCTATTAGAAATCTGTCATGAAGTATAATATATGCTTTACCTAGTATATTGATCACTATAGATTCTTAATGCACATAGAAAATTACCAATCACATACCTCCAAAATCATTGACTCTTGACAACGATCCATATTTTCAATGAAAACAATCATTCTTAGATTGGCTTCATATGGAGAGGCTATTTCTGATATTGACCCAACATTTCCACCAAATATAAGGGCCCAAAATCTCAAAATAAATGTAGACAGCCAGCAATAGACTATAAATATCACACAAGGCCTTCTAGAAACTTCTTTTTTCAAGAAGTTTATACATGATATTACCTTTTCTTGATAACCTACATTGGTTGTATGATTTGGATATGATGCCTACTTGATCAACTGAGTACTAATTGGTGTTAAAAATTTATTTATTGATTGTACCAAACTATATATAATTTATAAGATAAACTGTTGGTTTGACTAGCTTCTTTGGTACTTTCCACTTAGTTGAGTTATTCAATATTGCTAGTAATATAGGCAAAAATATCAACACCAAAACTATCACAACAATGTATGGAAGAATACTCTTTAAAAATATTTCAAATTTTTTTTCTCTCTAGGTATATCGCATGTGTGTGCTCAGTTATTGAGATCTAGTCATGATTGCTTCTAACTCTTTTGTGTTCTCTATGACCATACCTGCCAATACTTGTGTTTTAGTCTTATACTTCCAAGCATTGATCTTTACTGTCAGCAAACTTGGGATTCTTTTTTCTATTGACCAATCTATGTTAGGTGGTTTTGACATTTTTATTACCTACAATAAAATTAAACATTTTATTTTACTCCATTAAAAACCTTGTAAAGAATAATCTGTTATTGTTGACTTATATCATAATTTTTATTAATTGATAAAATTAATTCCAACAATGCATCTTAATTAAGTTTGGATCCTCACCCTATCCTTCAAATTATTCCACATAGACTTTGGTGCATTAGGATTTGATGTTATCATATTTCTCTTGTCCATTGCAACCACTGACTTAAAAATCACCCTATCCTTCAATTTATTCCACATAGACTTTGATGCATCTGGATTTGATGTTATCATTTTTTTTTTGTCCATTGCAGCCACTGACTTAAAAATCACCCTATCCTTCAATTTATTCCACATAGACTTTGGTGCATCTAGATTTGATGTTATCATATATCTGTTGTCCATTATAGCCACTAACTTAAAAATGATATATATGTATCTAGAAATGGCCTATAATTAAAACTATAATATATATATATATATCTAATTTAACTAAATATATATATAAAAGAATATTTTTAATGATAATTACTATTTTAATAATAATGAAGAAAATTCAAAAAAAAATATATTATTAATCATTATTGCATAGTCATTGATGCAAATGATTGTAAATAATATATAAAACAAAAAATGCAACAACTATAAACTAATGATAACGATAACCACAATACAGTAAACTATTTTATCTTCCTAAGCATTGAGTCACGTGTGCAAAGGGGCACGCCTATTGGTTCAACCATCATTCAATACAGAAAAACATTGAGCTAGTAATATCAAGAGTTAGGGTAGTCCCGCCACATTATGACACATCACCAAGGAACCTATCAGCTAATGATTAGAAAAGCATATAGAAAAATCAAGTCCCAATTTGCATTGTTCTTTGGACAAATCAAAATGTAAGTTAGTTTACAACCCAAACCATATTTAATTATAATTAGAGCATCTCTAACCTTTTATTTTTTTGGAACACATGCTCTACACTGCACTCTCAACATGCAATTTTTTTTAATTTCAATTTTGAATTTCTATTGACAATGCGAGATTTGAACCATTGACCTCCCCGAAGGAAACCATGCCAATTCAACATGCAATTATTGCATAAGGATTTATGTGGTAATGGATAGAAATATTATCTCCTTGTTATGGAATACTATCGTGCCAAGCTACAATTTCTAAGTCACTCTTACATGCCAAAAAAAGTAAAACCCTTCTTATGACCATGATTTCTTTGCCCAATACCCAATCATTATGGAAGATGGTAGTTGTCTTGTTTTCTTAGTACATACAACTTATTCAGTTATTTATCCAATTGTATCTATTATCTTGTATGATTTTTACAGCTAAAGTGAGAGGCATAAAAATCTTTGCATTCTATTTTTTTTCAAAATGTGGATTAAACAAATATAATGGCTTTCAAAGCTATTCAAATTATCATTTTCTTTCAGAGTATGTGCTAAAACATATCAGAAAAATGTGCACTAACAATCATCATAGAATTACAAGAAAAAGGAATTATAATTAAAGACAACAATAAAATATTATCACAATTCAATTTGATTGAATATCAACAACAAAATATTATCATAATTCAATCTAATTCAATATCTCTTGTTTCAACCTGATGGTATATTTATGAAAAGAAGATGGTATATTTATCTTCTTTGTATATAATTATAATTCTTTTGGTATATTTATTATACTTAATTGAATATTTCTTGTTTCAGTTGAAAGATACATTGTAATTAAATTATAATGTATCAATCAAATTAAAAAAGAGGTTGTTGTTTCTAAATTCTTAGGTTGAAAGATAACCCTAGCACACACGAACTCGGTGGTTGCAACGCACAGAGATTAAGCGATTTGTGCATAGTTTACAAGATAGGAACACATAGACAAGAAATAATAGTTTTGTTGAGATTGACATATTGTGTCTTCTTTTTGCTATAATTAAAGCTATAATATATCTATCTAATTTAACTGAATATATAAAAGTGGGATAATTTTAATGTTAATAAGAATAAGATAATTATACATGGATAAAATTTGGTCTTGATAAATATTGAATTAATTTGACATTAGTATATAATAAATTTATATTAAATAAGATATAAGAAAAAATTACACATATATATATATATATATATGGTCTATAATTAAAGCTATAATATATCTATCTAAAATAACTAAATGTATAAAAAAGAGACAATTTTAATGATAATTACTATGTTAATAATAATGAAGCAAATTCAAAGAAAATCATATAATTAATCATTATTCCATAGTCACTGATGTAAAGGATCGTAAATAATATCTAAAACTAAAAGTGCAAGAAATATAAATTAATGATAATGATAACCACAATACAGTAAACTATTTTATCTTCCTAAGCACTAAGCCACGTGTGCAAAGGGGCATGGCTATTGGTCCAACCATCATTCAATACAGAAAACCATCGAGCCAGTAATATCATGAGTCAGGGTGGTCCTGCCACATTATGACACATCACCAACAAACCTATCAACTAATGATTAGTAAAGCACATTGAAAAAGTAAGTCCCAATTTGCATCAATGTTTGGACAAATCAAAAGGTAATTAGTTTACAACCCACAACATATTTAATTATAAATAGAGTGTCTCTAACATTTTTTTTTTTTGGAACACATGCTCTGCACTGCACTCTCAACATACAATTTTATTTATTTATTTATTTTTTCTATTGACAATGCGAGTTTTGAACCATTGAGCTCCCCGAAGGAAGCCATTCCAATTCAACATGCAATTATTGCATAAGGATTTATGTGATAATGGAAAGAAATATTATCTCCTCGTTATGGCATACTATCGTGCCAAGCTACAATTTCTAAGTCACTCTTACATGCCAAAAAAAGCAAAAACTTTCTTATGGCTATCCTTTCTTTGCCTAATATTCAATCATTAGGGAATATGGTAGCCATCTTGTTTGCTTAGTACATACAGTTTATCCAATTATCTAGCCAATTTTATTTATGATTTTGTTTGATTTTTACAGCTAAAGTGAGAGGCATTAAAATATTTGCATTCTATTTTTTTTAAAATGTGGATTAAATAAATATAATGGCTTTCAAAGCTATTAGAATTCTCATTTTCTTTTAGAGTATGTGCTAAAACATATTGAAAAAGTGTGTACTAAAAATCATCATCAAATTACAAGAAAAAAGAATAATAATTAAATACAAAAAAAAAATATTATCATAATTCAATTTGATTCAAAATCAACAATTAAATATTATCATAATTCAATCTGATTCAATATCAAATATAAAATATTATCATAATTCAATATGAGTCAATATCTCTTGTTTCAACCTAATGGTATATTTATGAAAAGAAGATGGTATATTTATCTTCTTTTTATATAATTATAATTCTCTCGGTATATTTATCATACTCAATTGAATAATTCTTGTTTCAGTTGAAAGATACATTGTAATTAAATTATAATATATTAATAAAATAAAAAAAGAGGTTATTGTTTCTAAATTCTTAGGTTGAAAGATAAGCCTAGTGCACATGAGCTCGGTGGCTATAACTCGCAAAGCTTAAGTGATTTATGCATAATTTACAAGATAGGAACACACAAACAGGAAATGATAGTTTTGTTGGGATTGACATATTGTGTCTTATTTTTGCTATAATTAAAGCTATAATATATCTATCAAATTTAAATGAATATATAAAAGTGGGATAATTTTAATGTTAATAAGAATGAGATAATTATACATGGATAAAATTTGGTCTTGATAAATATTGAATTAATTTGACATTAGAATATAATAAATTTATATTAAATAAGAAAAAAGAAAAAAAAAACAAAAACAAAAAAACAAAATAAATAAATAAATTATATATATATATATATATATATATATATATATGGGAATGGTCTATAATTAAAGCTATAATATATCTATCTAATTTAATTAAATATATTTAAAAAGGGACAATTTTAATGTTAATAAGAATAAGACAATTATACATCGATAAAATTTGGTCTTGATAAATATTAAAATAATTTGATATTAGTATATAATAAATTTATGCTAAATGAGAAATAAGAAAAAAATAATATATATGTATATAGGAATGGCCTATAATTAAAACTAGAATATATCTATATCTAATTTTATTAAATATATATAAAAATATATAGTTTTAACGATAATTACTATGTTAATAAAAATGAAGCAAATTAAAATAAAATTATATTATTAATCATTATTGCATATGTTTTCACAATAACCCTTTCTATCATTATTTTGTCAATTCCCAATATCATGTTGATATCACACATTGTTAAAAGAAGATTGATCCCTGACAAAATCTATGACAAATTTAAAACTCTATTAGAAATCTGCCATGAAATATAATATATGTTCTGCCTAGTATATTGATCACTATAGATTCCTAATGCACATAGAAAATTAACAATCACATACCTCCAAAATCACTGACTCTTCACAATGATCCATATTTTCAATGAAAATAATCATTCTTAGATTGGCTTCATATGGAGGGGCTATTTCTGATATTGACCCAACATTTCCACCATATATAAGGACCCAAAATCTCAAAATAAGTGTACATAGCCAGGAATAGACACTAAAAATCACACAAGGCCTTCTAGAAACTTCTTCTTTCAAGAAGTTTATATCTAATATGACCTTTTCTTAATAACCTACATTGGTTGTATGATCTAGATATGAGGCATATTTGATCAACTGAGTATTGATTGGTTTAAAAAATTTATTTATTGATTTTACCAAACTCCATATAATTGTAAGATAAGCTGTTGGTTTGACTAGCTTCTTT
>CM053789.1:343471754-343651754 GCA_028749045.1 Cupressus sempervirens
ATTAAAAACCTTGGAAAGAATAATCTATTATTGTTGACTTATATCATAATTTTTATTAATTGATAAAACTAATTCCAACAATGCATCTTAATTAAGTTTGGATCCTCACCCTATCCTTCAATTTATTCCACATAGACTTTGGTGCATCAGGATTTGATGTTATCATATTTCTCTTGTCCATTGCAGCCACTGACTTAAAAATCACCCTATCCTTCAATTTATTCCACATATACTTTGGTGCATCTGGATTTGATGTTATCATATTTCTTTTGTCCATTGCAGCCATTGACTTAAAAATCACCCTATCCTTCAATTTATTCCACATAGACTTTGGTTCATCTGGGTTTGATGTTATCATATATCTGTTGTCCATTGTAGCCACTAACTTAAAAATTCTATAGTATTTGTTTTCATAAATATTTCGGAATTTTTGGAGGCTATCATGCGCATTGTCTCCAATCTGCAAAGAAAAACTTTCCTTAGATTTTTTATTTTGACAGATAAAAGAACAAATACATTTTATCACAAATGTAATAATACTTGCCTCCTTTCGAGGTTTCAGCCATTTTTGAAAAATATTTATATTTCCTTCTTTCTCATTGTCCACATACCTTTTGATCTCCTGATATGTTTTTCTTCCCTTTTTGGTTAATCTGAAACTTATCATTTCAAGCATTTCTAATGCAGCAGAGATTTGTGTACAAGGTAAAATTTTCATTTGAGCTGTAGTTTCTAACAAAATCTTCTCAATCTATATTTATCATACTCAATTGAACAATTCTTGTTTTAGTTGAAAGATAAATTATAATGTATCAATAAAATTAAAAAAGTGGTTGTTGTTTCTAAATTCTCAGGTTGAAAGATAACCCTAGTGCACACGAGCTTGGTGGCTGTAACTCGTAGAGCTTAAGCAATTTGTGCATAGTTTACAAGATAGGAACACACAAATAGGAAAGGATAGTTTTTTTCGGATTGACATAGTGTCTTCTTTTTTCCTATAATTAAAGCTATAATATATCTATCAAATTTAAATGAATATATAAAAGTGGGATAATTTTAATGTTAATAAGAATAAGATAATTATACATGGATAAAATTTGGTCTTGATAAATATTGAACTAATTTGACATTAGTATATAATAAATTTATATTAAATAAGATATAAGAAAAAATTATAATTATAATTATATATATATATATATGGTCTATAATTAAAGCTATAATATATCTATCTAATTTAACTAAATGTATAAAAAAAAGACAATTTTAATGTTACAAAGAATAAGACAATTATACATCGATAAAATTTGGTCTTGATAAATATTGAAATAATTTGATATTAGTATATAATAAATTTATGTTAAATGAGAAATAAGAAAAAAATGATATATATGTATGTAGGAATGGCCTATAATTAAAACTATAATATATCTATATCTAATTTAACTATTTTATATATATCTATATATATATATATATATATATATATATATATATATATATATATAAGAAAGGTTTTAACGATAATTACTATGTTAATAAAAATGAAGAAAACTCAAAAAAAAATATATCATTAATCATTATTGCATATGTTTTCACAATAGCCCTTTCTATCATTATTTTGTTAATGAGCATTATCACGTTAATATCGCACATTGCCAAAAGAAGATTGATACCTGACAAAATCTGTGTCAAATTTAAAACTCTATTAGAAATCCACCATGGAATATAATATATGCTTTGCATAGTATATTGATCACTATAGATTCCTAATGCACGTAGAAAATTAACAATCACATACTTTCAAAATCATTGACTTTTGACAACAATCCATATTTTCAATGAAAACAATCATTCTTCAATTGGCTTCATATGGAGGGGCTATTTTTTATATTGACCCAATATTTTCACCAAATATAAAGGCTCAGAATCTCAAAATAAGTGTACATAGCCAGGAATAGACACTAAAAATCACACAAGGCCTTCTAGAAACTTCTTCTTTCAAGAAGTTTATATCTAATATGACCTTTTCTTAATAACCTACATTGGCTGTATGATCTAGATATGATGCATATTTGATCAACTAAGTACTGATTGGTTTAAAAAATTTATTTATTGATTGTACCAAATTTCATATAATTGTAAGATAAGTTGTTGGTTTGACTAGCTTCTTTGGTACCTTCCACTTAGTTGAATTATTCAATATTGCTCTTAATATAGGTGAAAATATCAACACCAAAACTATCACAACAATGTATGGAAGAATACTCTTTCAAAATATTTCAAATTTCTTTTCTCTCTAGGTATATCACATGTATGTGCTCAGTTGTTGAGATCTAGTCATGATTGCCTTTAACTCTTTCGTGATCTCTATGACCATACCTTCCAATACTTGTGTTTTAGCCTTATACTTCCAAGCGTTGAATTTTAATATCAAAAAACTTGGGATTCTTTTTTCTAATAACCAATCTATTGTAGGTGGTTTTGACATTTTCATTACCTACAATAAAATTAATCAATTTATTCTACTCCATTAAAAACCTTGGAAAGAATAATCTATTATTGTTGACTTATATCATAATTTTTATTAATTGATAAAACTAATTCCAACAATGCATCTTAATTAAGTTTGGATCCTTACCCTATCCTTCAATTTATTCCACATAGACTTTGGTGCATCAGGATTTGACGTTATCATATTTCTCTTGTCCATTGCAACCACTGACTTAAAAATCACCCTATCCTTCAATTTATTCTACATATACTTTGGTGCATCTGGATTTGATATTATCATATTTCTTTTGTCCATTGCACCATTGACTTAAAAATCACCCTATCCTTCAATTTATTCCACATAGACTTTGGTTCGTCTGGATTTGATGTTATCATATATCTGTTGTCCATTATAGCCACTGACTTAAAAATTCTATAGTATTTATTTTCATAAATATTTTTTAAAAATTGGAGGCTATCATGCGCATTGTCTCCAATCTGCAAAGAAAAACTTTCCTTAGATTTTCAATTTTGACAAATAAAAGAAAAAATACATTTTATCACAAATGTAATAATACCTGCCTCCTTACGAGGTTTCAGCCATCTTTGAAAAATATTTATATTTCCTTCTTTCTCACTGTCCACATACCTTTTGATCTCCTGATATGTTTTTCTTCCCTTTTTGGTTAATCTGAAACTTATCATTTTAGGCATTTCTAATGCACCAGAGAATTGTGTACAAGGTAAAAATTTCATTTGAGCTGTAGTTTCTAACAAAATCTTCTCAATATAAATTTTGGAAACCACCAAAAAGAATTTTAGATAAGATGATTAAGAATGATTTTTTTTTAATATAAAGTAAAATAGAGTTTCATAATACCTATAATAGTAAGTTTGCTAGTCCACAACCCCATCATATATAATGATACTCTTCAAGAGTTTTGGCTCCAACTATAAAAATCATAATACTAATTTAAAATAAAAATTAAAGAAATCGAATTACTATCTAATTTCATTGCTTTCTTGAGTACTTCATTGTTAAGCTAAGAATACTAGTTCTCTTACACTTAATTTGGTTAAATAGCAAAATCAAAACATATTTGATTTTTTAGCATTACAAAAATGTGAATCCTTCATTCTCAAAATGTCTAGCTAAATTTCACTAGATGGAATATTTTCATGAAACATTTGCAATTGAATTTTAATAAATGAGGGTTTGGAAATATTAGCAATATGTCAAATTATTACTATTTTTTAAAAAATGATTTTTTTTAAATTTAAATAAGTCAAATTAAGCGTGGGTATCTAGTTTTATATGACTAGGTGATGTTTAGAGCAACCCAAACTAATAGAATTGACTATGACCTTAATGTAGTATCTACTTAGGATGGGCATCTAGTTCTATATAACACAGAGGTCTTGATTCAAGGCTACCCTGGCATTTATTAGAAAGAATAGTTCATAGTCTAACATCATAGCATATAGATAGAAATTTAACAATTGCATCATGTTAAGGTATTATTACAAACATGTTTGTATACATCTAGAACAATAGCAATATAAACAACTCCAAAAATTGACTAAATATTTTATTTTTTATTTTTTTATATCTAATTTACTAAAACATATATTCCAACATATATTATCTCTTTATATATAACCAATTTAACAAAAAAAATCTTACAAAATTTAGTATAACAGTTCACAAACTTTGTTCTTCTCAATTTATAAATTATAAAAATGTATAAGAGCATAATATAATCATTTAATATTATTAATACCTATATTCTATAAAATACTGTCATTCCACCTTGCTCAAGTGCTAAAGAAATTATTTACAATATAACAGCTCAGAATATCAAATTACAAGAAAAAGGAATTATAATTAAAGACGACAATAAAATATTATCATAATTCAATTCGATTCAATATCAACAATAAAATATTATCGTAATTCAATATGATTCAATATATCTTGTTTCAACCTGATGGTATATTTATGAAAAGAAGATGGTATATTTATTTTTTTTGTATATAATTATAATTCTCTTAGTATATTTATCATACTCAATTGAATATTTCTTTTTTCAGTTGAAAGATACATTGTAATTAAATTATAATGTATCAATAAAATTAAAAAAGAGGTTGTTGTTTCTAAATTCCCAAGTTGAAAGATAACTCTAGTGCACATGAGCTCAATGGCTGTAACTCGCAGAGCTTAAGCGATTTGTGCATAGTTTACAAGATAGGAATAGACAGACAGGAAAGGATAGTTTTTTGGGATTGACATATTGTGTCTTCTTTTTTCTATAATTAAAGCTATAATATATCAATCTAATTTAATTGAATATATAAAAGCGAGATAATTTTAATGTTAATAAGAATAAGATAATTATACATGGCTAAAATTTGGTATTGATAAATATTGAATTAATTTGAGATTAGTATATAATAAATTTATATTAAAAAAAGATATAAGAAATATATATATATATATATATATATATATATATATATATATATATATATATATATATATATATATATATATATATATATGGGAAAGGTCTATAATTAAAGCTATAATATATCCATCTAATTTATCTAAATATATAAAAAATGGACAGTTTTAATGTTAATAAGAATAAGACAATTATACATCGATAAAATTTGGTCTTGATGAATATTGAAATAATTTGATATTAGTATATAATAAATTTATTTTAAATAAGAAAAAAAAATGATATATATGTATATTGGAATTGCCTATAATTAAAACTATAATATATCTATATCCAATTTAACTAAATATATATATAAAAGAATAGTTTTAATGGTAATTACAATGTTAATAATAATGAAGCAAATTCAAAGTAAATTATATTATCAATCATTATTTCATAATCACTGATGCAAACGATCGTAAATAATATATAAAACTAAAAGGGCAACAACTATAAATTAATGATAACGATAACCACAATATAGTAAACTAGTTTATCTTGCTAAGCACCGAGCCACGTGTGAAAAGGGGCATGCCTATTAGTTCAACCATCATTTAATACAAAAAACCATCGAGCTAGTACTATCATGAGTCAAGGTGGTCTCCCCACATTATGACACATCACCAATGAACCTATCATCTAATGATTAGTAAAGCACATAGGAAAAGTAAGTCCAAATTTACATCGATCTTTGGACAAATCAAAAGGTAAGTTAGTTTACAACCCACAACATATTTAATTATAAATAGAGCGTCTCTAACATTTTATTTTTTTGGAACACATGCTCTGCACTGCACTCTCAACATGCAATTTTCTTTTTTTCTATTGACAATGTGAGATTTGAACCATTGACCTCCCCAAAGGAAACCATGCCAATTCAACATGCAATTATTGCATAAGGATTTATGTGATAATGGCAATAAATATTATCTCCTTGTTATGGCATACTATCATGCTAAGCTACAATTTCTAAGTCACTCTTACATGCCAAAAAAAGTAAAACTCTTCTTACGACCATGCTTTCTTCGCCCAATACCCAATCATTGTGGAAGATGGTAGCCATCTTGTTTAATTAGTACATACAACTTATTCAGTTATCTCGCCAATTGTATTGATGATTTTGTTTGATTTTTATAGGCTAAACGAGATGCACAAAAATATTTGCATTCTATTCTTTTTTTTAATGTGGATAAAACAAAAATATTGGCTTTCACAGCTATCCAATTTCTCATTTTCTTTCAAAGTATGTGCTAAAAAAAATTGGAAAAGTGTGTACTAACAATAATCATCAAATTACAAGAAAAAGAATTATAAGTAAAGACAACAATAAAATATTATCATAATTCAATCCGATTCAATATCAACAATAAAATATTATCATAATTCAATCTGATTCAATATCTCTTGTTTCAACCTGATGGTATATTTATGAAAAGAAGATGGTATATTTATCTTCTTTGTATATAATTATAATTCTCTTGGTATATTTATCATACTCAATTGAACAATTATTGTTTTAGTTGAAAGATACATTTTAATTAAATTATAATGTATCAATAAAATTTAAAAAGAGGTTGTTGTTTCTAAATTCTCAGGTTGAAAGATAACCCTAGTGCATACGAAGTTGGTGGCTGTAACTCATAGAGCTTAAGCGATTTGTGCATAGTTTACAAGATAGGAACACACAAATAGGAAAGGATAGTTTTCTTCGGATTGACATATTGTGTCTTCTTTTTGCTATAATTAAAGCTATAATATATCTATCAAATTTAAATGAATATATAAAAGTGAGATAATTTTAATGTTAATAAGAATAAGATAATTATACATGGATAAAATTTGGTCTTGATAAATATTGAATTAATTTGACATTAGTATATAATAAATTTATATTAAATAAGATATAAGAAAAAATAAAAAAATAAATTTTATATATATATATATATATATATAAGGGAATGGTCTATAATTAAAGCTATAATATATCTATCTAATTTAACTAAATATATAAACAAGGGACAGTTTTAATGTTGATAAGAATAAGACAATTATACATTGATAAAATTTGGTCTTGATAAATATTGAAATAATTTGATATTAGTATATGATAAATTTATGTTAAATAAGAAATAATAAAAAAATGATATATATATATATATATGTATATACGAATCACCTATAATTAAAACTAAAATATATCTATATTTAATTTAACTATCTATCTATATATAAAAGAATGGTCTTAATGATAATTACTATGTTAATAATAATGAAGTAAATTCAACAAAAATTATATTATTAATCATTATTCCATAGTCACTGATGTAAAGGATCGTAAATAATATATAAAGTTAAAAGTGCAAGAAATATAAATTAATGATAACGATAACCACAATACAGTAAACTATTTTATCTTCTTAAGCATTGAGCCATGTGTGCAAAGGGTCATGCCTATTGGTCCAACCATCATTCAATACAGAAAACCATCGAGCCAGTAATATCATGAGTCAGGGTGGTCCTATCACATTATGAAACATCACCAACAAACCTATCAGCTAATGATTAGTAAAGCACATTGAAAAAGTAAGTCCCAATTTGCATCAGTCTTTGGACAAATCAAAAGTTAATTAGTTTACAACCCACAACATATTTAATTATAAATAGAGTGTCTCTAACATTTTATTTTTTTGGAACACACATGTGCTCTGCACTGCACTCTCAACATGCAATTTTTTTTTAAAAAAAATTTCTATTGACAATGCGAGTTTTGAACCATTGACCTCCCCGAAGGAAGCCATGCTAATTCAACATGCAATTATTGCATAAGGATTTATGTGATAATGGCAAGAAATATTATCTCCTCATTATGGCATACTATCGTGCCAAGCTACAATTTCTAAGTCACTCTTACATGCCAAAAAAAGGAAAACCCTTCTTATGGCCATCCTTTCTTTCCCCAATATTCAATCATTAGAGAAGATGGTAGCCATCTTGTTTTCTTAGTACATACAATTTATCCAATTATCTAGCCAATTGTATTTATGATTTTGTTTGATTTTTATAGCTAAAGTGAGAGGCATTAAAATCTTTCCATTCTATTTTTTTTTTTAAATGTGGATTAAATAAATATAATGGCTTTCAAAGATATCAGAATTCTCATTTTCTTTTAGAGTGTGTGCTAAAACATATTGAAAAAGTGTGTACTAACAATCATCATCAAATTATAAGAAAAAAGAATTATAATTAAAAAAAACAATAAAATATTATCATAATTCAATTTGATTCAATATCAACAATAAAATATTATCATACTTCAATCGGATTCAATATCAAATATAAAATATTATCATAATTCAATATGATTCAATATCTCTTGTTTCAACCTAATGGTATATTTATGAAAAGAAGATGGTATATTTATCTTCTTTTTATATAATTATAATTCTTTTGGTATATTTATCATACTCAATTGAATAATTCTTGTTTCAATTGAAAGATACATTGTAATTAAATTATAATATATCAATAAAATAAACAAAGCGGTTGTTGTATGTAAATTCCTAAGTTGAAAGATAAGCCTAGCGCACATGAGCTCGGTGGCTATAACTCGCAGAGCTTAAGTGATTTGTGCATAGTTTACAAGATAGGAACACACAGATAGGAAAGGATAGTTTTGTTGGGATTGACATATTGTGTCTTCTTTTTGCTATAATTAAAGCTATAATATATCTATCAAATTTAAATGAATATACAAAAGTGAGATAATTTTAATGTTAATAAGAATAAGATAATTATACATGGATAAAATTTGGTCTTGATAAATATTGAATTAATTTGACATTAGTATATAATAAATTTATATAAAATAAGAAATAAGAAAAAAATAAGACAAAAAAATTTAAAAATAATAATTATATATATATATGAATGGTCTATAATTAAAGCTATAATATATCTATCTAATTTAATTAAATATATAAAAAAGGGACAATTTTAATGTTAATAAGAATAAGACAATTATACATCGTTAAAATTTGGTCTTGATAAATCTTGAAATAATTTGATATTAGTATATAATAAATTTATTTTAAATGAGAAATAAGAAAAAAAAGATATATATGTATATAGTATTGGCCTATAATTAAAACTCTAATATATCTATATCTAATTTAACTAAATATATATATAAAAGAATAGCTTTAATGATAATTACTATGTTAATAAAAATGAAGCAAATTACAATAAAATTATATTATTAATCATTATTGCATATGTTTTCACAATAACCCTTTCTATCATTATTTTGTCAATTCTCATTATCATGTTGATAACACACATTGCCAAAAGAAGATTGATCCCTAACAAAATCTATGACAAATTTAAAACTCTATTAGAAATCTGCCATGAAATATAATATATGCTTTGCCTAGTATATTGATCACTATAGATTCCTAATGCACGTAGAAAATTAACAATCACATACCTCCAAAATCACTGACTCTTTACACTGATCCATATTTTCAATGAAAAAAATCATTCTTAGATTGGCTTCATATAGAGGGGCTATTTCTTATATTGACCCAACATTTCCACCAAATATAAGGGCCCAAAATCTCAAAATAAGTGTACATAGCCATGAATAGACACTAAAAATCACACAAGGCCTTCTAGAAACTTCTTCTTTCAAGAAGTTTATATCTTATATGACTTTTTTTTAATAACCTACATTGGTTGTATGATCTAGATATGATGCATATTTGATCAACTAAGTACTTATTGGTTTTAAATTTTTATTTATTGATTGTACCAAACTCCATATAATTGTAAGATAAATTGTTAGTTTGACTAGCTTCTTTGGTACTTTTCACTTAGTTGAGTTATTCTATATTGCTAGTCATATAGGTGAAA
The DNA here is from genome assembly GCA_028749045.1 of Cupressus sempervirens. Classification (NCBI taxonomy): domain Eukaryota; kingdom Viridiplantae; phylum Streptophyta; class Pinopsida; order Cupressales; family Cupressaceae; genus Cupressus; species Cupressus sempervirens. The sequence continues at coordinate 343,481,660 of CM053789.1, forward strand.
CTATCAACACCAAAACTATCACAACAATGTATGAAAGAATACTCTTTAAAAATATTTCAAATTTCTTTTCTCTCTAGGTATATCACATGTATGTGCTTAGCTTTTGAGATCTAGTCATGATTGCCTCTAACTCTTTTGCGATCTCTATGACCATACATGCCAATACTTGTGTTTTAGCCTTATATTTCCAAGCATTGAATTTTACTATCAACAAACTTGGGATTCTTTTTTCTTTTGACTAATCTACTGTAGGTGGTTTTGACATTTTCATTACCTACAATAAAATTAAACAATTTATTTTACTCCATTAAAAACCTTGGAAAGAATAATTTATTATTCCTGACTTATATTATAATTTTTATTAATTGATAAAACTAATTCCAACAATGCATCTTAATTAAGTTTGGATCCTCACCCTATCCTTCAATTTATTCCATGATATCTCTCTTGTCCATTGCAGCCATTGACTTAAAAATCACCCTATCCTTCAATTTATTCCACATATACTTTGTTGCATTAGGATTTGATGTTATCATCTTTCTTTTGTCCATTGCAGCCACTGACTTAAAAATCACCCTATCCTTCAATTTATTCCACATAGACTTTGGTTCATCTGGATTTGATGTTATCATATATATGTTGTCCATTGTAGCCACTGACTTAAAAATTCTATAGTATTTATTTTCATAACTATTTAGGAATTTTTGGAGGCTATTGTGTGCAGTGTCTCCAATCTGCAAAGAAAAAATTTCCTTAGATTTTTAATTTTGAAAGATAAAATAAAAAAATACTTTTTCTCACAAATGTAATAATACTTGCCTCCTTTCGAGGTTTCAACCATGTTTGAAAAATATTTATAGTTCCTTCTTTCTCATTGTCCACATACCTTTTGATCTCCTGATATGTTTTTCTTCCCTTTTTGGTTAATCTGAAACTTATCATTTTAGGCATTTCTAATGCACCAGAGAATTGTGTACAAGGTAAAAAATTTATTTGAGCTATAGTTTCTAACAAAATCTTCTCAATCTAAATTTTGGAAACCACCAAAAAGAATTTTAGATAAGATGGTTAAGAATGATTTTTTTTTAATATAAAGTAAAATAGAGTTTTCATAACACCTGTGATAGTAAGTTTGCTAGTCCACAACCCCATCTTATATAATAATACTCTTAAAGAGTTTTGGCTCCAACTATAAAAATCATAATACTAATTTCAAATAAAAATTAAAGAAATCAAATTATTATCTAATTTAGTTGTTTTCTTGAGTACTTCATCATTAAGCTAAAATACTAGTTCTCTTGCACTTAATTTGGTTAAATAACAAAATCAAAACATATTTGTTTTTTAAGCATTACAAAAATGTGAATCTTGTAATACCCCAAAATTGGCTTATTGCCATTATACCAATTTTGGTATATTTTTGATAATTTCAAAGTCCTATTCTAATAGGCAATTCTCATTCTGCTATTCGCTACTTGACTTAATTGTCAGATGCAAAAAACCCTAATCTGCATTCATCATATTTCTTATTTAATTCTTATAGTACATACTCATATTAGTCGCATTAAACCTACTTGATTAATATTTAATTTAATTATTAAGTATTTATACTTTAATAAAATTAAATTATATCCTAAGGCTAATGTACTATAGAATTAAATTTATTTAATTTAATAAATATGCCTATCTTAATTAATTAAATGTAATTATTTGATTAAATGAGAAATATATTTCTAATTAATTAAAAGAAATTATTTAATTAAATGGAGTACTTACTTCTAATTAATTAAACAAAGTTAGTTAATTAAATGGGAAGACATTCCTGATTAATTAAATGAAGTTATTTAATTAAATAAGAAAAGTGTCTCTAATTAATTAAAGATTATTTAATTAAATAGAAAAAGTAATTATGAGAGCATATCTCATTTTATTATATTAAATATCTAAACAAAATCTCTCTTCAGTTCAAAAAGGGAAATTTCCAGTTCACTATTGATCAAAAATGAGTTAAATCAGTTAACTCCTTTTTCTACTCAAATTAAAACAGTTAACTCCTTATTTTACTCAAATTAAGTCTATTAACTTCCTTTAATTTGGGAATCTCCCTTTATGATTGAACCTCATCTTCAATCTTGATCATTGATCTGAATCAATCTCAACCGTTGATGGATTCCAGGAGAGTCTATTTAAGAGACCCTCATCTCTTCATTTGAGGAGGATGAATTGATTTGCTATCGAATTGCTGTTGAAATTCATGCTCACATTTACTTACATTTCTTTCATACATTCTCATTCTTAGTTTAATCTCATTTTAGTTTAATCATGCATATGTTTAATCTAGTTTTCTTTATTTGTTCTTAGATTACATTGCATCTTTCATTTTTAGATTAATCTGCATACTCGTTCTTAGCTTAATTTCATTGTCAAATCCTTCATTCTTAGAGGGTCTGGTTGCCTACACATTGATTCTGAGGATATTAATAGGCAAAATCCCTTTAGATAGAAGGCAACAGGTCACTTTGCAAGGCAAATTTCAGATGAACATTCCAATGTTCATTCCGAGATGAATCCACATGCAATGACCGTGTTGAAGTGTGTGTGTTAGCATAGGCCGCATTTTCACATATACATTTCTAGCGCCCACCGTGGGGTTCAAAAATCAATTTTTCTGGCCTCTTTCTGTATTTTTTTAACCATTTTTTCCTCTGTCCGTACTGTTTCGTAAAGATTCAGGAATCTTCACATGAAACTGTTCATTTTCACACGAGGATCTAGAATCTTCGTGCGAAGATTCTTTCTGCATCGCGCAAGAAAGTTCTTTGATGCACAAAACTTCGCGTGAGACCTGTTTCTTCGCATGAGCTGAGTTTAATTCACACAAGCGAAATTTTATTTCGCGCAGGCCATAAAACTTCTTCGCGTGGACAGCCAGGAATTTCACGTGAAACTCTGCTAACAGAGGCATTTTTTTGCATTGATTTGCGTGTTTTTTAATTTTTCTGCTGACTGTTCGCGATTTCTAGTGTTTTTGTGTTTTCTAATTTTTTTGAACAACATAGCAGCGGTTTGTGGGACAATGGGAAAAGCATGCTAAAGTTGCCAAAAATAGGTAAAAATCTACTAAGTGCATTGCGAGGATCACCAGGTAATCTTCCTCAACTGATAACACTTCATTTGGATCTAAAAAAAACATCTTTCATATTGAGCTTGTGTGTTTCCTTCTGTATTTTCATTTTACAACACATGCATAAATTGATACTAGGGTGTGATCTCTGTTAGTATTCATTTGGCAGGCTTAGTCTTTAGTGATAGATCTAATTAGCTATCTTAGGTTATTGGACTCACTAATCCGTCGGCCCCTCGTTCCACCCTATGGTTGCAAGCTCAGCACAACGTTAAATAGGGGAGGGGTCTACAGGACATAAGTGTTAAAGGCTCCACAAGGAAACCCTTTTGTGCTTTCTAGAACTCACTAATTTCTGAGTTGTGGACTCATTTTGGCTTGTGTGAGGGGTTAAATGTTCCACATCTTTGGACTCACCTCACATTAGTTAAAGCGTTAAGTGTACCAACTTGTGCTTTTTGATTTCTTTTAGATAGATTTGTTTTCAAGAATTAACATCTGTACACACATAGTAATTAAGCCCCCATGAACACTATTCGTGGATCTTGTGGGAGTGGGTTCCTAGTGAAACTCCCCTCTAAGAAGGATTCCTTATGGGTGGGGAGGATACTTTGAGCATCTCATAGATAGATGAATCTTCGACTTGTTGATTAAGGCATCCTTTCTTCGGAGAGGTTGATAGATCACAGGAAGATGATATCATAGATCTTTAAGAGATAATCTTAGTCTAGTGTGTCAGATTAATCTATTTGTTTTGATTGGGCTAAAGGTGAAAAGGTGTCAAAACCTTAAATCTGGAAGCTAAGTCCCTTCATGGTACACTATTGTGAGTCGAACACCTTTAGAGAGGGTTAACCGTAGCAAACAATCCCTCTACAAGGAAAACTGCGTTGATGGAACCTCAAGTGGTAATGGCCATTTTCTCCATGGTAGTGACAACCGTTATATAAATGTCCTTGTGGAAGAAATCTCCATGGGTGTGATTCATTGTGGGTTGTCAGATCTCCCTAGCAGCTCTTGAAGATTAAGTTCTCGGACTATGTCAAAACTCGGTGCGCCGAGATTGGAGGTCACCCCTGTGAGTCATAAAAGTTGCAGAGTCAAACCATTACTAAATACCTTAGAGAAGCCAACTTTTATTTTCTAGGAATGTGTGCAATGATTGCAAAACTCTTTGAAAACATACACAAATAGCTCTCTTAGGGATTAGCACAAACTAAGTCACTTGATTGTTCATGCGCAAGGTTGTTTTTGCCCTTGCTCATTGTTTTCAGACGTGCTTGAAATCACTTGCTTGTTGTTCTACGTGCCTGTTTATCTGCTTGGTTATTAGATCGATCAAAAATTTTGTCAAAATCAGTCGCTATTGTGAAACTATTCTATCCTTTCGCACAAAATCATTTTGGTCTCACGCAAAATCATCTGGCTCTTGTGTGAAATCATTTGGCTCTCGCATGAAGCCATTTTGTCCTCACGCGAAATTAAACTTCTGTTGTGCATCTTCGCACAATCAAGAAAACATTCTCGCACGAAATTAAAAATTGTTACTGATCTTCGTGCGAGACAAAAACATCTTCGCATGGCCCGTAAAACTTCTTTGCATGACCCGTAAAGGTTTTTTGCGTGAGATTTTGTATCAGCATTTACAATCTGGGTCTGTTCTAGCTATCTGTGGCCTGCACGTTATCCTTTTTTGCATCCGTTTATTGCTCTCTATTTGCAAACAATCTTGGAACAACGACAATTTGCTTAATTTAAAACTTGTGTCTTATACCTTGACTAGTCTTGTCTCATACGTAATCTTGGTCCTTGTCTTAATGCTTGTTATACTTTGTGCCGCAGTGTTCATAATCTCTAGCTGTTCTGGCCTTTAAATCAGACCATTTGTGCCTTAGTGAACATCATTCTTGCTACTATCTTGTCCTTTTTGAGACTCAGTTTTAGTATAGTCCTTGTCCAGGTTCTAGCTTCTTGTCCTTGCCTATGACTGTCACAACCAGAAGCGGCAACGTGTTTTATCCTGATAACATTAGATGTGGTCATGCTAGGGGTCATAATCGTGGAAAAGGTAGCTTACCTTTCACTACGCAATCTATATCTAGTTTGGCTAGTGAGGCATCTTCACACTCTTCCTCACCTGCAAGGTCATCTCAAGTTCAACGAGCATTTTCCAATTTGCAACAAATTAGGAATCCTTTTTACCAAAAGGATACTAAGACAAGTAGGAATCCTGCATTCTCAAACACAGTGCATGATCCTTTCTCCATGGACCCTTTTGAAACACAACGTACGAAAATTGAACAAGTTCCTATAATGACTAATCGTGAACCTGAACGAGGTAGTCATAGTTGATATCAAGAACAACCTAGAGATGACAAGGAGAAAGAGAAAGAAAATGACACTGATGAAGAACAAGAAGAGGTGGAAATCCTTCCTGAACACATAGCAAGATTTCAAAGAGACAAAAACTTTCAGAAGGTCATGGGAATCCTACTCAATGAAGAGAAAGAAAAGTACTTTCTCAAACTTGCCCAAGAGGGAGCTAAATTTCCCACACATTTCGATGTGGAGACCATTATCACACATGAAGAAGAAACTAAGACCACTAAACTCCAAAAAAAACTAAAAATTATGCAAGACCAATTGGCTCAGATGATGCATGAGAAAGAGAAACCCAAAAAGACATATACATTGGACGCTCTTTGTTCATTTCCATTTGACAAAAGTATAAACATGCCACCTTTCCCAAGAGGCGTAGAACTACCCAAATATGATAAGTACTTCAGTACTACTAATCCCCAAGATCACTTGTGGGAATTTGGTGCTTTGTCTATGGAGTTTATACACAATCAAACGTACCTCATGCACTTATTCCCTAGAAGCCTAGGTGATCAAGCTTTGGAGTGGTTCTCACATTTACCTCCTGGTATCAAGACATTTGATGAAATTGCTAATTCATTTGTTCAGCAATATTCTCATAACATTCAACATCCTATAAATATCCGAGATCTATGCAACCTTAAATAGAAGGTTGGTGAGCCTTTTCTCACTTTCCTCCAATGGTGGAGACAACTTTATACTAAGTACTCCCATAAAATCGTAGAAATGGAGAAGCTCGACATTTTCACTAATAACCTCTTACCTAATTTTGGGTATAGAGTCCAACTACAAGGTCCATGTACCTTTGAAGACATGATTACACAGGCTATCTGTATCAAAGAATTTATGGTCAAGAAAGGTGAGCTCACTCTTTAGAGAGACTCAAAACAAGGTTCCACTTCCAACAGGGATAAAACCAAACATGTCAACAAGAACCAAGAAATTGTACATGATGGGGTTGTTGATAATGTCACACCAAAACTTGCTAAAGCAGCATTTAATCTCACAAACTACTTCAAAGTGGCCAAAAGTGCTGAGAAGCCTCCTCCTGACAATAAGGCATCTGGGAACAAACTGAGAAACTCATGGGCAGTACGGCCCAAGCAAGAGTATACGCCTTTAGGAGAACCCTTGGATGTGGATGTGGTTTACAAAATATTGGTACAACACAAGCTTATCTCACCAATGGATAACCCTCATCCCTATGATCCACAACCACGTCCACCGTGGTGGAATGAGACCTCATTTTCTGAGTATCACCAAAACACGAGAGACAAAACTAGCAACTGTATAAACTTACGTCATAAAGTCCAAGACATGATTGATGCTGGTGAACTTGTGGTAGATGGACATAACAAAAACTCGGACCACAAGGCATTCAAAGAGCCTTTCCCAAATTATGAAAAAGAAGAGACTTCGAAACCAGAACCCTACAATAAGGTCAACTATATGTATTCCAATGATGACAATGTCATTCACATGGTTGAACCTATAGATTCTGAATACTGCGACGTTATTAACATAAATGGCAAGAAAGATAATGATAAACCCAAGACACCATTTGTCTTGAGAGGCCTTACTTCCAATAACATGGATAATGTGTCTTCATAGCATTGTGCTAATGATGTTACTCGCTCTCATGCGAAATTGGTGCTCAAAGGCCCTACACCTCCTATTTCAAATACCCAACAACACAAGGACAAAGCCCTTGCTGGTCCATCTGGTAAAGGTGCAAAACACATGAAAAACTTGACTACAACTAGTTATAGTGTTCTAGATCAGTTGAAACAAACCAATGCTCACATTTCCATATTTGAGTTGCTTAAAATCTCGCCTGCTCATAGGCAAATTCTAGACAAAGCCCTCACTAAGGCAAACGTTCCTCAAGATCTTGATCTTGAGCGATTTCAATCCATGGTAGGTCACCTCACCTCACCTCATCTTATGACCTTCTCCGAGGAGGAGGATAACTCACTAAATCACCCACACAATCAGCCTCTACACATTGAGGTTATGATCCACCAGACACGTGTTCATCGAGTACTCATTGACAATGGCGCTAGCCTAAATATTGTTTCTGCTACTCTACTTAGACAATTGGATTATTTTGAGGACTCTGTTGATCCTTGAAGAAAGATCACTATTAAAGTGTGCGATGAAGTAGAACGAAAGTCACTAGGTCTTATGACTTTACCAATTCGCATCGGTCCTGTCGAAAGGGATGGCACCTGTCAAGTACTTGACATTCCCTTAGCCTACAACATTCTATTGGGATGGCCATGGATACATGAGATGCACGATGTGCCATCCACATACCACCAATGCATTAAATTTCCATTTCATGGCTCCGAAGTTACTATTCTTGCTACTACTAGCTACACTTGCAATATGCTCAAAGCTGTTGATTCTTTCGTCCCTGCTAACCGTGAGTCTACTGATTGTCACAATAATAAGCTGAAACAAATTGAGCAGTCATTTAAATTGAAAGAAACTGGTATGGGAGAGTACCACATGGAACCAGTTTTTTCATTAAAATCTATTCCAGAGTCCCCTCAACATTTTGGGAGACCCTCAGTAGCAAAGAAGCCATTCGTGTTGACACCTCAGACCAAGTTTAATGGCTCTTTTGTCAAAGCTATAGTTCCCTTAGAAGATGAAAGCAAAAATAGAGCCATTGCTGCATAGCTTTACAAAGAAGAGTCTCCAGTAGACCTAACAGAACAAGCTCGAGAAATCACTCCTAAGAAGTATGGACCTGGTCTTAAGCTTATGAAGCATTTTGGCTATAAGGGAACCAGCCCTATTGGGTGCAATAACAATGGTTTAATAGATCCTATCAAAGAAACAGCTCGAAGCAACAGTGACACAACTGGCCTAGGGTTCAAGAAGGTCCCTTTCCATTTGGGATCCAATAAATTCATACCCGTACCTGAGAGTTCATCTGAAAATGAGTCACAATCTGAGTTAGGTACTCGAGAGGAGAAATTTGATGATGAGGATTCTTACCCTCATCCTATTCCTTATGACCTTGCTAAATTCTTTGCTGAGCCAGATGACTTTGTGCCACATGTTAGCACTATGGATGATACTAGTGATTCTTTTGAGGACAATGCTGAGCAACTCAAACATCATTCAGAAAAGGGAAAATCTAGTCAGTCATGCCATATTGAGTATTTGTGTAAGAATCCAGAGGCTAAAGGAGAGTGTGTCCCTATCACTATTGGGGAGTTCTATAGTCTCTCACCATGTAGCACTGATTCTGACGAATATGAATTTGACAATCTTTCAGAAGTGACTATTGATAAAGACATTGACCAAGTGCATGTCTATGAAAATCAAATCGAAGTGAGTGAAACGTCTAGGGATAGGTCGCAGGGGTCTGATCCAACTAGTGTCCTAGAGTCGTCAATTACTAATGTTCATACTCTAAGACGTTTGAATACACCTGTGGGTGAGGTTGCCATAGGTCTCAAATTTTTGGTCCATGCATTTAATGACTATACTATGAATGCAATTGAACCAGCCACTACTCTCTCACTCACACATCCCGAGCTTATAGATTGGAACCCCAATGCATCTAATGAAGTCCCCATGTTCCAGAATGACTATGCTCTTTCCTGTTACCTAAATGCTATCAAACTTATAATGTCTTCCACCAATGAACAGAGCATCAACATGACTGAGGCCGACATCAAATATCTCAGTCACAAGATTAAAAAGAAAAAATGCAAGAGGTCCGATGGTGAAAACCACATTGTAGCAGTGTTGGATCCAAAAAAAAGTAAAAACAAAAGATGTATCCAAGGGTGAAAACCTCTTTGAGCCAGCCGCGGATGAGATATTTGATGTCCTTCCCAGTCACTTTCAGGAAAGATCATCAGTGTTAATAGAGCCAACATAGCCAATTAACCTGGGCACAGAAGAACATCCTCATGTGATACATCTGGCGTAGTCATTGCCACTTGAAGAAAAGGAACAATTCATTGCCTTTTTCAAAGGAAAGAAAATAAATTTTGCCTGGACATATTCTAACATGCCAAGATTGGATCCTGATCTTATCATGCATCACTTCTCCATAGCACTAGGCATCAAACCAGTTAAACAAAAGCTTCAAAAAATGCATCCTCATGTTGCATTGCTAGTCAAAGCCGAATTGGAGAAACTTCTGAAGGCTGGTTTCATTTGTGCAATTGATTATGCCGAATGGGTATCCAATATTGTCCCTGTGTCCAAGCATGATAAGTCTATCAGAGTTTGTACAGACTTCCGTGATCTTAACTTGGCATGTCCTAAAGATGATTTTCCACTCCCTAATATTGATATGATCATGGACATGATGGTTGGTTATGAGATGTACTCACTTATGGATGGTATACAATCAGATAAAAATTGCACCAAAAGATCAAGAGAAAACAGCTTTCACATGTGAATGGGGAACCTTTTGTTGGAATGTGATGCCATTTGGTTTAAAGAATATTGGAGCTACGTATCAGCAGGCTGTTACTACAATTTTCCATGACATGATGCATAGAACTATGGAGGACTATGTTGATGATACTTTGGTCAAAAGCGCTAAACGCAATACTCATTTGTAAGATTTGGGACCAATCCTAGATCGTATGGAAAAGTTTAGTCTTCAGCTCAATCCTAAGAAATGCGCATTTGGTGTTACATCAGGAAAATTGTTAGGATATATTTTTTCTACAAAGGGAATTGAGGTAGATCTAGAAAAAGTACAAGCAATAATGGACATGCCACCACCTCAAAACATCAGTCAGATGAGAGGACTACAGGGAAGGCTTCAATCTATTCACAGGTTCATTTCACAATTGGCAAATAAATCACAACCCTTCACAAAGACCTTACATAAGGGTGTGAAATTCAATTGGAGCTAGGATTGTGAGCAAAGCTTAACACAGATTAAACAATATCTTGTCAATCCACCAATCCGGATGCCTCCTATGCATGGGAAGCCTTTGCTTTTATACATTTCAGCCACTGAAACATCTTTGGGAATCCTATTGGCTCAGGAAGACAATGATAACAAAGAAAGAGTTATTTATTACTTGAGCCAAATATTGGTCTCTTATGAGAAAAATTACAGCATTATTGAGAAAGCTTGCTTGGCGGTTGTCTTTTCTTCCCAAAAGTTGAGACACTACATGCTTGCCCATACTACATGGCTTGTGGCTAAAATAGATCCATTAAAGTATTTGCTTAATAAGGTAGCTCTCACAGGAAGATTGGCTAAATGGGTCATGATACTAAGTGACTTTGACATCCAATATGTTGAACGCAAAGCTATAAAGGGACAGGCAATTGCAGACCAGTTGGTCGAGGCACCCATACAGAGTCTTCTACCAATAAACATTAATTTTCTAGATGAGTCAATTCTAACACTCACTCATCATACATGGGTTATGTTCTTTGATGGATCCTTCACACAACAAGGATTAGGTGTTGGATTACTTTTCATCACACCACAGAGATACTCATTTCCCAAAGCGTACAAGATTCGGTTTCCTTGTACAAATAACATTACTGAATATGAAGCTTTGATCAATGGTATGAAAATTGCAGCTGAATGGAGAGTAGATCAGCTGGATATCTTCGGTGACTCTTAGCTTGTCATCAACCAAGTAAATGATGTGTATCAAACAAAGGATGAAAAATTGATTCCTTACAAATGCATGGTTGATGACTTGATGGAATATTTTGCACACATCACCTTCCAATAGGTTCCACATATAGATAATAAAGTGGCTAATGCCATGGCCACTCTGGCCTCCCTTCTACAAATGCCAAAAAATGATCTACGACACGATTTCTTGGTGGAAGCGTTACACTACCTAGCCTATGACACACCTGGTTCCAAGATGATCTGTTCTATTATAGGACAAGAATCATCCCGCTACCATCACATCTATTCCTACCTTCATAATCAAACCATTCTGAAAGGTCTGACCTAGAATGAGAAACGTTACCTAATCTATAACGCTTCACATTATGTCATTATTGTTGATGATCTGTATAAGAGAGGTCTTAACGGAACACTCCTTAGGTGTTTAGAACCCGACGCGTCCAAATGCGCACTAATTGACGTTCATGAAGGCATTTGCGGATCTCATTCCAATGGCCTAACACTAGCTCGCAAACTCATTCATGCTAGTTACTACTGGCCTAAAATGAAGCAAGAAGCTATTAAATATGCTAGGTCCTGCAAACAGTATTCGCTACAAGGGAATCTCATTCACGCTCCAGCTAGAGAGTTGATTCCCTCTACTACAACATGGCCATTTCAACAATGGGCCTTTGACTTGGTGGGACAAATTCACCCAACCTATTCTAATGGACATAAGTTCATTATCACCGCTACAGATTATTTCACGAAATGGGTAGAGGCAGTCCCTCTCACAATTGCTGATGGCAAAATTGTAGCACTTTTTATCACAAACTGCATCATCTGTAGATATGGTATACCATCCTCAATCATTACTGACAATGGAGGACAATTCAAAAATAAAGACCTTAAGGAACTATGCAAGAAATTCAAGATTACAAAACATTGGTCTTCCATTTATTACCCCCAAGGTAATGGCCAAGCTAAGGCATCCAATAAGGCGATCCTCAAAATTCTTCATCGCACAGTCAATAAGTCAGGAAGAGACTGGTATCTCCAGATCAATCCAGCCCTGTGGGCATATAGAACAAGCATTAGAACTCCAATGGGCACGACTCCTTTTGCGTTGGTATATGGGGCGGATGTTGTGCTTCCAATAGAGGTTGAGATTCCTACTTTGAGAATCTCTATGAAAGGTCTTATCACAGATGATGACTATAGGATAGCTCGGCTTCAAGAGCTTGTGTTGCTAGATGAACGATGACAAGTGGCCTGTGATCATCTATGAGCATATCAACAAAGAATGGCACGAAGCTACAATAGGATAATTAGGCCATGTGACTTCCAGCTGGGTGATCTCGTCCTAAGAGAGAATCCTAAGAATCAACAACAATGAATGCAAAAGGGAAAGTTTGAACCAAACTAGCTAGGTCCTTACATCATTACTGCAGTATATGGATCTGGTGCCTATAAACTTTCCACAACCGAAGGAGAAGTGCTTAAAGAGCCTATGAACACTCTCCACCTGAAGTGGTTTTACAGTTGATTCAATATCAGCAAGCTCTCTGTACATATCTAAATGTCCTAAAAAAAATCCTAAAAATCAAAAAAAGTCCTGAAAAAATTGTTACCCTGGTGAAAACCTAGCAATAGGTGCCTTCGTAACACCAAAAAAACTGAAAAATCTCAAAAATACCAAAAAAAAAAAAATCTTGCCAAGAAGGTGAAAACCTAGTAAACAGGCGCCTCTTGTTCCCAATGCTCCATCTTACAGTGCATCTTCTGGCTACTCTATATAGTCACTTTCATGCTTTCACTTTTCTGCTTTTCCTGCTCATGTATCCATGGATTGAGTTTGGTCATAGCTCGAGGGCATTCCCCCCTTAGTGTCACTTTTTTTTTGAGATTCTCTTCATAGAATCTCCTTCATGACAATCACCAGTCATTCTGACTGCGTCTGCCTATTGTCACTAGTGTCACTCTTTTCGAGATTCTCCTCATAAAATCTCATTCGCGACAATCATCAATCATTCTGACTGTGTCTGCCTACTGTCGCCAATGTCACTCTTTTCAAGATTCTCCTCATAGAATCTCCTTCGCTACAGTCACCAGTCGTTCTGACTACGTCTGCCTACTATCGCTAGTGTTACTCTTTTCGAGATTCTCCTCATAGAATCTTCTACGTGACAGTCACCAATCGTTCTAGCTACATCTGCCTACTATCACCAGTATTACTATTTTCAAGATTCTCCTCATAGAATCTCCTTCGTGACACTCACCAGTCGTTCTCACTGCATCTACCTACTATTGCCAGTGTCACTCTTTTCGAGATTCTCCTCATAGAATCTCCTATGTGACAGTCACCAGTCATTCTGGCTGCATCTGCCTACTATCGCCAGTATTACTATTTTTTGAGATTTTCCTCATAGAATCTCCTTCACAATAGTCACCAGTCGTTCTGATCGTGTCTGCCTACTGTTGCCAGTGTCACTCTTTTCGAGATTCTCCTCATAGAATCTCTTTCACAATGGTCACCAGTTGTTTTAGCTGTGTCTGTTACCATTGCTCAGGTCATGTCTCAAGATTCTTTTATGGAAGATCTCTTTTGCATCAGTCACCAGTCATCCTGGCTCTGTCTATCTACTGTCGCTTAGTCCTTCTTAGGTTCTTCATCATGAAGATTCCTCTTTGACCTCAGTCACCAATCGTTCTAACTGTGTCTACCTACTATTGTCACCCTACTAAAGAGATTTCTTTCTTACATGTTCTGGACATTGACATTTGACATCAATCTCAAAAATTTTGAACTCAAAAAAAAATGATGATATACTTGTTTGGATATGCTGAGCATTTTCTTTTTTTTCTTTGTTTTTCTTTATCATATCTCCTTGAACAACTCGATGATGTCATCATTGGCTAGAGAAGTAATGACTAGGGGGCATGATCTTTTTCTTTGCTTTCTGTTTGTGGTTTAGTTCTAATAAGTTGATCTATTCCTATAAGAGGGGTGTCCACTATAAGAGCCTCCATCTCGTATTGGATGGTCGTGTGTACCTCGACTCCTTTTATACAGATACATCAATGACATTGGTTCTTCTCCTTTTTTGTTGGAGTGAACTCTTCATGCTATAGTGCATACTGATACTTGTCCTATTAAGTGAATGTACGGGTCACTGTGAGTATATCTAGCACACTTCTGTCTCATGTTAAGAATGCAAGGGTCATTGAGGACAGAATTAATATTGAATACGTAGCATAAGAGGAATCTCCCATGTGTTTGGTGTGCCTATCATGCAAGCAACATTCAGGTCATCCTAGCATTCATGCTTTGATGCTTATGTTAACTTGCTACATTAAAAGGGACAAATGTTCTGGTCATTCTGGCTTCTTGTGCCTCAAATGCTTATATTTAATCCCAACATCCCAATAACGTATTTTATATTCATATTTTCATGATTGCAATGTCAGTGGAAATTGTATAACATACGAGCTTTATTTTATATCCAATGATGATAAATCATCAAGGCTTGGTAACCATACCTAGGGTTGCATTTAACATAGTCTTGCATTACATACTCCATTTGCATTAGCACGTAATTCGATGGTAATTCTCTTCATACTCCACATGCATCATATTCTTCCACGACTACACAAGCATTTGATTCATCGATTCTCGCTCCTCAATGGAATACCTGTGACTATCAAACAAAAACACACAACACTACATCAGATATCAGTTCATACATATGCGTTCTATCTAAACATACATCTCATGTACATCAAAGCAAAACAAAAATAGACAATGACATGTACACAGGAATACTTGGCTCAAAATCTTGTATATATATATATATATATATATATATCAAAGAATGGGTCAGTACAAAAATGGGCGCTACTCAAGCGCAATTGATCAAAAATGATACATGTGGTGCTGGCACACCAATTGATACATAGCCAGAGATCAAAATCAAAAATCAGGCACAGAGTGTCTAACTCTATCCTGAACTCTCACCTCTAGGAGGAGTAGGAGGAGTAGGGACAGCAGGTGGCGAAGGCGGTGGTGGCATATCCGGCCTGACAGGAGGTCATGCACCTCCAAACTCTTGCGCATACTGAGAGAATCGCTGCACCTGCAATGTCTCATCAAGTACATCGTTGGTGTATGCAGCATAATAATATGCAGCCCAAGAAGACTAGAAGCAGATCTCATCCTATGCCAGCTCCAACCTGCACTCTGTAGTCTCTGTGCGCTCTCTCTGACGGTCTGTCTCTTACTGTCGCTCTACCAGCTGCACATCCCTGACTGTCAATGCAATCTACAACTCTCCCAACTGTCGAGAGGCCGCATGAACCCGCTCTTGGTACTGTTGTACCGCATCATGTACCCCACTTGCCGGCTAATCTGGCATATCCTTATCAACCATCTCTATTGGAGGTACTTGTGGCTATGGAGGCACCTGTTGCTGTGGGACCTCCTGCTGAGGGGTCTGCTCCTTTGTCCTTTGCCTCCTCCACTGACTATGTCCTGCCCCACTACCCCCAGCACCTAGGTCTGATCCCATCTGACGTGGAGGAATAGGTATCTGCTATACCTGGTGCTAGACCTGTGGTGGCACCTGTGGCTGTGCCTCCTACTATTGGGGCACTTGTCCCTGCCCCTATACCTACCCTACCATCCCTAGTGGATCTGTGAAGTGTGGGAATGGATGGCTCATCAAAAATGCCTGATATGCAGGCATCATCCCTGCATCTACTACCTCTGGCAAGTAGTCCCACTAGACAGCATCCAAACTATGGATATCTATCATGGATCATCCTGGATCCATCCGTGGAGGCCATCCCCGCTCAATATCCTTCTGCACCCTGGCATAGGCACAGTACTCAGCTGAAATGTCCTATGGTTTGTCGTACTATCGCCACACTCATGAGATCACGAATCTCTCTATGACTAATGTCGTCTTGCCTGCCAGTGGTTGAGAACTAAACATCCAGGATAGCTCTCTCGGGGCATCATCCCAGTCCTCTGTCTCTCTCCAGGGTCACCATATAACAGACACCAGGTCATCAAGATGTGTCTGCCAGTTCTCAGTCTTACCCAGGTGGTCCTGGGTAATATGCCCTCGATATTTGCAGATGTAGGGCTCCATGGGCTCCCGAGAATCCTCAAAAATCAGCCTACATACAGGGAGATGCTCCCAGGCCTAGATCTGTAGCACATAAACACCTGCTGCCATGGTCTTCTTCTCGTGGAAGATGACCTCATGCATCTCATGAAAAAGATGGGCCAACATGCACTGATCCCACCCAAAGATCTCAGGTGCCTCAACCATCCTACGAAGCATGACGCCCCATCCACACTCCAATCCATGTTGTCCCTTGTCAGGACATAAGAAACAGCTCAAGAAAATACCCAGCACGGATGCCAACCTATGTGTGGGTCCATAGGTATGCATCAACTCATCCCAGCTGATGGCTCTGCCTCTCGGTAGCTCTCTCCCGAATACAATGGAAAGTGCCTCTATCCCTAATCGAGGCACTATATCATAGATGACTCAAGCACCATGAAATGGGAGCCTCAGTATCCTCCATATATCCTCCAAGGTAATCATCATCTCACCCATCGGCAAATGAAATGTGTTTGTCTCTGAATGGAAATGCTCTACCAAAGCAGTCAGTAAGTCGTGATTCACCATCACGGCTGGAATTCGGCATAGTGAAGAAAAACCCAATCGAGCAATGTGTGCCCGATCTGCACCATCCAAACTTTGCAATAACTCTCCATACGACAGATAATGACATCTGAATGAAATGTCTCCGAAGACCTCTTGCACGCACAACAAAAAAATGACACACAAACGATCAGTATCAAGTCAAAATGACGCATCAAAATGAAATGAAGTGCAATTCTAAGTGTGAAATCACAAAATTGTCACGGGATTTCGTGTAAAATTCATGAAATCTCATGTGAAGACATACAGTTTCACATAAAATAGTTCTTTCTTCGCGCAAAGAATCTAGCTTTCGCACGAAAAAAGATCTCCTCACGCGAAGATAGATCTTCTCGCGTGAGAAAAGAGGCTCTTGCACGAAACAAGAATTATCTCACCTGAAGAATCTCCACATTCGCGCGAAACCAAAATTGCCCCACACAAAGATCCTCCGGCCTCACGCAAAGAAACAGCGTATACTATTTCTTTGTGCGAAGAAAGAAGATCTTCAAGTGAGAAGAGATTGGTCTCGTGCGAAGAAAGATTTCACAAACCTAAAACATGCTAAAAACATGCATAAATGAACTTGAAATGCGTGAAAACAAAAGTACGAAGATCGGAAATCGATGACTCATTGGTGGTCTGTAGTCTACTAGCCGGTTGTGTCGTCTGGAGCACTCAAAATGATGATATATCATGTTCATTGCCATGTCTCTATTAGAGCTCAAAATCACTACAAGAAAAAAGCACAAATAAATTGAAAATGACCCTTCGAGACCTTATATAGGTGTTGACCAAATTTTTCAAAGTGCTCGGATTTGCGCAAAAATCTCACCCCTAGCTAATTGGACCATTCTGGATCCATTTTTGAGATCAAATTTGAAATTTGACACACCTAAGAGCCTTAAAATGCATTTTAAAATTTTGGGGACTGACGTGATCGAACGCTTGTGCAGCCCAAATCTTTCTGATACTTTATGATTCTTGGAATCCTTTCAACTTTACATTCTCCATATTTTCAAAATTCATTTTGAAAATAGTCAACTGTGGTTGAATTTGGTCAACTTTTGGTCAAACTTGGTTTTTTTCAACTTCGCAATCATTTCAAATCAACCCAATCTTTAGATCGTTCTGATCTCTTCTAGATTCTGTTGACATGATATACTACTTCAAATCATATTTCTTGTGTGTCATCTTTCAATTTCACTCCCGAGGGGGCAGGATGATTACATCATTGAATACTTAATGCTCGGGGCATCTTGTTCCCTTTTATCTAGCATCTTTGCCATCTATCGCTTGGGGCATCTAATCACTCGAGGCATCTTGTTCCTTTCTATTTGGCATCTTTGCTATCTATCCTATCTTTTCATCAACTAATCAATCTTATAACAACTCTTCTCAGAGTTTGATGAACAGGTATTGGGATAGTCTAAACCACTTCTCCTGAGGATCAAGCATCGTTCTGAGGATGATTATACGACTCATGATTGAACCTTGTTATCTTTCTTTTATCAATTTTGGGTATCTAGGTGTTCTATCTAGATCCTTGAAGGTTAAGCTCCATTCTGGAGATAGTCTTCTAAATGCTATCATTCTCGGGTATCTAGGTGTTCTATCTAGATCCTTGAAGGTAAAGCTCTGTTCTGGAGATAATCTTCTAAATGCTATCAATCTCGGGTATCTAGGTGTTCTATCTGGATCCTTGAAGGTTAAGCTCTGTTTTGGAGATAATCTTCTAAATGCTATCAATTTCAGGTATCTAGACGTTTTGTCTGGATCCTTAAAGATTATGCTCCATTCTAGAGATAATCTTTTAAATGCTATCAATCTTAGGTATCTAAGTGCTCTGCTTGGATTCCTTAGGATTAAGCTCTATTCTAGAGATGGTCCTTAAAAAGCTTATCAATTGGTCTCCGTATCATCACCTTCGGAACCAATCTCATGTTCCCATCATGCTTTCAGATTATCTTTGAATTAAACGTGCTGCTCGCACATTCATTCAAGGAGGGGCAAAATGTAATGCCCCAAAATTGGCTCATTGCCATTATACCAATTCTAGTATATTTCTGATAATTTCAAAGTCCTATTCTAATAGGCAATTCTCATTCTGCTATTCGCTACTTGACTTAATTGTCAGATGTAGAAAACCCTAATCTGCATTCATCATATTTCTTATTTAATTCTTATAGTACATACTCATATTAGTCGCATTAAACCTACTTGATTAATATTTAATTTAATTATTAAGTATTTATACTTTAATTAAATTAAATTATATCCTAAGGCTAATGTACTATGGAATTAAATTTATTTAATGTAATAAATATGCCTATCTTAATTAATTAAATGTAATTATTTAATTAAATGAGAAAGGTATTTCTAATTAATTAAAAGAAATTATTTAATTAAATGGAGTATTTACTTCTAATTAATTAAACAAAGTTGTTTAATTAAATGGGAAGACATTCCTGATTAATTAAATGAAGTTATTTAATTAAATAAGAAAAGTGTCTCTAATTAATTAAAGATTATTTAATTAAATAGAAAAAGTAATTATGAGAGAATATCTCATTTTATTAAATTAAATATCTCAAAAAAATCTCTCTTCAGTTCAAAAAGGGAAATTTCCAGTTCACTATTGATCAAAAATGAGTTAAATCAGTTAACTCCTTTTTCTACTCAAATTAAAATAGTTAACTCCTTATTTTACTCAAATTGAGTCTGTTAACTCCCTTTAATTTGGGAATCTCCCTTTATGACTAAACCTCATCTTCAATCATGACCGTTGATCTGAATCGATCTCAACCGTTGATGGATTCCAGGAGAGTCTATTTAAGAGACCCTCATCTCTTCATTTGAGGAGGATGAATTGATTTGCCATCGAATTGCTGTTGAAATTCATGCTCACATTTACTTACATTTCTTGCATACATTCTCATTCTTAGTTTAATCTCATTTTAGTTTAATCATGCATATGCTTAATCTAGTTTGCTTTATTTGTTCTTAGATTACATTGCATCTTTCATTTTTAGATTAATCTGCATACTCGTTCTTAGCTTAATTTCATTGTCAAATCCTTCGTTCTTAGAGGGTCTGGTTGCCTACACCTTGATTCTGAGGATATTAACAGGCAAAATCCCTTTAGATAGAAGGCAACAGGTCGCTTTGCAAGGCAAATTTCGGATGAACAATCCAATGTTCATTCCGAGATGAATCTGCATACAATGACCGTGTTGAAGTGTGTGTGTTAGCATAGGCCGCATTTTCACATATACAAATCCTTCATTCTCAACGTCTAGCTAAATTTTACTAGAAGGAATATTTTCATGAAGCATTTGCAACTGAATATTAATAAATGAGGGTTTGGAAATATCAGCAATATGTCAAATTATTACTATTTTTAAAAAAATGATTTTGTTTAAATTTAAATAAGTCAAATTAACCATGGGTATCTAGTTTTATATGACTAGGTGATGTTTAGAGCAACCCAAACTGATAGAATTGATTATGACCTTAATGCAGTATTTACTTAGGATGGGCATCTAGTACTATATCACACAGAGGTCTTCATTCAAGGCTACCCTAGCACTTATTAGAAAGAATAGTTCATAGTTCAACATCATAGCATATAGATGGAAATTTAACAATTGCATCATGTGAAGGTATTATTACAAACATGTTTGTGCACATCTAGAACAATAGCAATATGGACAACTCCAAAAATTGACTAAATATTTTTATTTTTATTTTTTTATCTAATTTACTAAAACATATATTTCAACATACTCTCTCTCTCTCTCTCTCTCTCTCTCTCTCTCTCTCTCTCTCTCTCTCTCTCTCTCTCTCTCTCTATATATATATATATATATATATATATATATATATATATATATATATATATATATATATATATATATATATATATATCCAATTTAACAAACAAAATCTTAAAAAATTTAGTATAACAGTTCACAAACTTTGTTCTTCTCAATTTATAAATTATAAAAATGTATAAGAGCATAATATAATCATTTAATATAATACCTATATTCTATAAAATACTGTCATTCCACCTTGCTCAAGTGCTAAAGAAATTATTTATAATATAACAGCTCAGAATATCAAATTACAAGAAAAAAGAATTATAATTAAAGACAACAATAAAACATTATCATAATTCAATTCGATTCAATATCAACAATAAAATATTATTGTAATTTAATCTGATTCAATATCTCTTGTTTCAACCTGATGGTATATTTATGAAAAGAAGATGGTATATTTATCTTCTTTGTATATAATTATAATTCTCTCAGTATATTTATCATACTTAATTGAATATTTCTTTTTTCAGTCGAAAGATACATTGTAACTAAATTATATTGTATCAATAAAATTAAAAAAGAGATTGGTGTTTCTAAATTCCCAAGTTGAAAGATAATCCTAGTGCACACGAGCTCAGTGGCTATAACTGGTAGAGCTTAAGCGATTTGTTCATAGTTTACAAGATAGGAACAGACAGACAGGAAAGGATAGTTTGTTTGCAATTGTCATATTGTGTCTTCTTTTTGCTATAATTAAAGCTATAATATATCTATCTAATTTAATTGAATATATAAAAGCGAGATAATTTTAATGTTAATAAGAATAAGATAATTATACATGGATAAAATTTGGTCTTGATAAATATTAAATTAATTTGAGATTAGTATATATTAAATTTATATTAAAAAAAGGTATAAGATATATATATATATATATATATATATATATATATATATATATATATATATATATATATATATATATGAGAATGGTCTATAACTAAAACTATAATAAATCTATCTAATTTAGTTATATATATAAAAAAGGGACAATTTTAATGTTAATAAGAATAAGACAATTATACATCGATAAAATTTGGTCTTGATGAATATTGAAATAATTTGATATTAGTATATAATAAATTTATGTTAAATAAAAAAAAAATGATATATATGTATATTGGAATCACCTACAATTAAAACTATAATATACCTATATCTAATTTAACTAAATATATATATAAAAGAATAGTTTTAACGATAATTACAATGTTAATAATAATGAAGCAAATTCAAAGTAAATTATATTATTAATCATTATTCCATAGTCACTGATGCAAATGATCGTAAATAATATATAAAACTAAAAGGGCAACAACTATAAATTAATGATAACAATAAGCACAATATAGTAAACTATTTTATCTTCCTAAGCACTGAACCACGTGTGAAAAGGGGCACGCCTATTGGTTCAACCATCATTCAATATAGAAAACCATCAGGCCAGTAATATCTTGACTCAAGGTGGTTTTGCCACATTATGACACATCACTAATGAACCTATCATATAATGATTAGTAAAGCACATAGAAAAAGTAAGTCCAAATTGACATTGATCTTTGGAAAAATCAAATGTAAGTTAGTTTACAACCCACAACATATTTAATTATAAATAGAGCGTCTCTAACATTTTATTTTTTTGGAACACATGTTCTACACTGCACTCTCAACATGCAATTTTCTTTTTTTCTATTGACAATATGAGATTTGAACCATTGACCTCCCCAAAGGAAACCATGCCAATTCAACATACAATTATTGCATAAGGATTTATGTGATAATGGCAATAAATATTATCTCCTCGTTATGGCATACTATCATGCCAAGCTACAATTTCTAAGTCACTCTTACATGCCAAAAAAAGTAAAACCCTTCTTACGGCATGCTTTCTTTGCCCAATACCCAATCATTATGGAAGATGGTAGCCATCTTGTTTGCTTAGTATATACAACTTATTCAGTTATCCAGCCAATTGTATTTATGATTTTGTTTGATTTTTATAGCTAAAGTGAGAGGCATAAAAATATTTGTATTCTATTCTTTTTTTAAATGTGGATTTGTAATGCCCTGCCAACGGATCTAAAGAATTAACCTAAAATTTCACTAAGTTTGGTAGCATTTTTTTAAAACATGAAAGCTAAAGCATTTACAACATTCACGCAATAGCAGAAGCAATAGCAAACATTCAACTGAAAATAAACATAAACATATATAACAGGTTACATTCTTAAGGATCCCTTAATGTTGAATCACATCTAAATTAACTATTATTAATGAATCCATCTAATACTACATCCACATAAAATAATAATGAAAAGTCCATTGTTCATAATTTACATTTCCAAATGCTCAATCATCCACTGCACATGTCACATGGTATGAAAGGCTTAAAAGAACATACATCTATGAAAATAAAGTATATCATCCTATTTTAACCCAGGATGCAACAAAGTAAATGAAACCAAATACCATACATGATACATCATCATAGAAGATATAAACATCCATCGTAAAAGATAACCATATATCATAAAATACAATTAACCAAGTGCACGGTTCCTCCCAATCGTAAATAGCATCATTAGACCATCATGGATCCTAGCCATCCCTTCATGTGTAACATCCCAAATCACCGAAGAGATCATCAGTATTAACATAGTAGGAATGTCACTCCTAAATCATACTACACCATATGCAGAAAAGAAATCTAACATGCAAGATAAAGCATAAGAAACATTACCACCAATATGTGTCCACCATCATAGTCAAAGAATGCATTAGCCATGGTGTCTCAGACGGATCTCAAATAATAAGAGTGGAAAAACACTACCACCCGACCGTGTGGAACCTAAGTGGTCCACTCCCACCGTGCTAAGGAGATAATCTCAAGTCCCAAACAGGTTATTAAAATCACATAGCATAAATACTCTCTAAGTCCAAGAATCCTAAAAGTATACTAACTTAAAGGTTCCAATCAAAAATCAACATCTAATCCCAAAGGCACAAGAAAGACTATAGAGGAGACTCAGGCTACATACTAGGGAGTGTCATCACATGGCTACTTGAGTTACCATGGACTGGTCTCTCATTAGACCTTGGACCCTCAAGCATTGAGTTACCCTGAATTGGTTACTCTGAACCCCAGACCCTCAATGTGGCACATGTGGAAACCAAAAAGCCCTCTCAAGAAGATGAGGCACTCATCCCATTCCCATCCTTAGTCTATACAATCACTCAAGGCATGGGTGGATCAAATATCTCTAACTTATCTTTTTAGTGTGTTTCCCCCCATAAATTTTAATTACTAGATTATCACTTATTACGTAACTTGCATTAAGTTACCTGGTACTGACCACTTTGGTTCCCAGAACCCTATTCAAGCCACTCTCATAGTCATGTACCTAGACAAGCTCTCCTAAGCACATAAATCCACAGTTGTGTCCCATACCGCAACACTCATAAAAATAAAACTCGATTCCTTAACATGAAACCTGATAATAAGATGGTTCTCCCATCCAAGAACACATAAAAGCTCCACAAAATAAACCTCATAAATATAATCTCCAATATGAATCACAATATCCATTGGTTCTTAAAAAGAAACCAAAAGGTATCTCAAAGTAATATTGATCGAAGACTCCAAAATGGTTGAGTCAAAACATGACAACATGACATCATCAAGAAATAAATCAACACTTTAGTTCCATCATGGTGATTGAAAAGTAACCCAAGTATAATTGATCGATGACTCAAAAATGGTTATGTCAAGTATCTCATGATCATACACCTCAGCTTCACACAAGAAGATTGGAAAGCAATAACAATTAGTAAATACAAACATCTCATAGAGCATGCCATCACATTACCATGTTTATATTTTAAAAGAATCAAGACCAAATAATATCAACATGTCTTCACATTCGCATAACTCTCAAGCCTCTGGTAAACATCCTAACTGGTTAACACTCTAGGACCACCCAAACCCTAAAAATGGATAGCATAAAAAAAAAGATACAAACACATATTTTAGTTTACTTTTGCAATCACATGGTTAAGCCAAATATGAAGTTTCAATTTTTATTTCAAGTATACTTCAATTGTATAAGATTCTACGTTTAATTTCCAAGCCAACATAGAATTATCCCTCCATTGTTTTAAAACAATTTTCTAAAATAGTCAAAGATAATTATTAACTTATTTAAATCATTGAACTAGTTCCCATTGACTTTTAGATAAAATCATTCACATTATTCAAAACATAATACTTATCAACTTTCTAATAATTAGTTTACAATTTCCTCTAAACACTTCAAGGACAATAATCCTCATTGATTTTAAGTAAATCAATCTCATTAATAATTCAATTATTTAATTCCACTTATTAATATTTGCTTTCTTTTAATTTTCCCTTTTTTAAAAATTTATTTACTTGAATTGACTAATAATTAATTACACTTCTTTTACTATTAACTAATCTTAATTAAATTTGATTTAATTAGATTAGATAATAAATCATATAAAACTAATGCATATTAATAAGATTCTAGTTTTATTCAAACCCAAACCCAAATCAATTTCAAAATCTTGATTATAAATGTCTTAGATCTATGTTGATTTATTTTTTAATTCATTCCATGCTTTGATAGATTATTTTTGTGAAGTTTAAGCACAAAGAACTCTTGGTTATGGAAAATGGTGGACTGACTATAATTGAATAAAATAGTCCCAGTACGAGGGCCATATCTCCCTAATAAACCGTTGGATTGAGCCAAATTTGAAATATGTTGGAGAGGGCCAAGTTGTGCGACACCTGACCAGAGCGATCAAATAAATTTGGTCTAGATAAAAAGTTATGAATGTTGATGCTAATTTGCTATGCCTCAGAAGTCCATAGAAAAATTTCTTCCTTCTCCAACATTCGACATTCCTCTAAGAATCAACCAACCAAAACCACCAAGTGACTAGAAGTGCTTGTAGAAGCATATGAGCTTCTCGAATGCATGTAAGCTTTTTTTTGTGTCCATACACACTCGGAGAGCCTCTATTTAAAGCCCTCTAAGATGAATCTAAAATATGTCTAGAAAGAACTAGGAGATAAGCATGACAACTAAGCACGAGTCTTTTCCAACCTTCTAGATGAGTCACAAGGTTGTAGACACCATGTGCTTAATTTATGCGCTAACTCCTGTGTTGTTGACAACACGTGCATAATTAGAGTGCAAACTCTTGTGTTGTCAACATGACAACTCCCAAGAGCTCGCATACTCCTATGGGAATAAATATTAAAATAATGCACATTAATTTATTTAATTTTAACTTTATTTATTTATTTAAATTAATTTATTAATTTTACATCTCATGCACTCACTTTAATAAATCCACTTGTGTAATCTTAATATATTTATATTTTAATCACATGCGGACATCATGCAATCTAGAATCTTTTAATAATTTTAATATTTTTTTCACTTTTAAATTCATTTTTGAAACTTAATTGCTAAAATATTTATTAACTTAAATAAATATTATCACATTCCAAGTTTTAAAATTATAACTTTTATCTTCAAATTCAATTATTTTATTTTATTAATTTCCCAATTAATTAAATAAAATAAATATTAAAATATCATATCAATTTTCCATTTAATTAAACCATTAATTAAATCTTTTAATTAGGCTTAATTAATAGAAAATGTACTAAAGACTCATAAAGTAAAATACAAAAACCCATTATAGTAAAACACATACAAAATCAAACCAAAAGGGTTAATATCACAAATTACATCATCTGACCTATTCGGAGGGTGCTCGACTCAGATACTTGTCCTGGCTTTCAATTAGGACAAATGGCTTAAGGGTCTAATTTGGACTTGAGAATTTATCTCCCCTCTCTCACCATTGAGTAGTGTGATAGGGTACGCTCATCCTGGCAATTCAAGGAATTCGATACTCGGTACCTGCAACCTGCATAAAATCTATGCATGTACATACACAATATATACTAAGCTAAATAGACAATGGTAGGAAGTGGTGCATCGTGTAGATCCCGACTAGCAAGTGACTACGACTCCCTTCCATAACCATATCAAAAATGCCATACAAAAGGAAAACAAACACGCACACCATACACATGCAAGTATAGGGTAAGTATCCATGAGAAAACACACATAATAAACCATCTATCTAATCATCATCAATAATTGAAATCGCTTGAATAATCATCATGCATACATGAACTATAAAGTACCAAGTAATCTCAGCATATAATAAACTAAATCTGAAACAATATTTGATAATCTCAAAACAATGCCACTATTAATCATGAACACAAAACTAGTCTAATAGAGTTTGACAATGATAACAAAAATGTGACCTTGGAGCAGGCACTACAGGATTAAACAAATATAATGGCTTTCAAAGCTATTCAAATTCTCATTTTCTTTTAGAGTATGTGCTAAAACATATTGGAAAAGTGTGTACTAACAATCATCGTCAAATTACAAGAAAAAAGAATTATAATTAAAGACAAAAATAAAATATTATCATAATTCAATTTGATTTAATATCAACAATGAAATATTATCATAATTCAATCTGATTCAATATCTCTTGTTTCAACCTGATGGTATATTTATGAAAAGAAGATGGTATATTTATCTTCTTTGTATATAATTATAATTCTCTCTGTATATTTATCATACTTAATTGAACAATTCTTGTTTTAGTTGAAAGATACATTTTAATTAAATTATAATGTATCAATAAAATTAAAAAAGAGGTTGTTGTTTCTAAATTCTCAGGTTGAAAGATAACCCTAGCGCACACGAGCTTGGTGGTTGTAACTCGTAGAGCTTAAGCGATTTGTGCATAGTTTACAAGATAGGAACACACAAATGAGAAAGGAGAGTTTTCTTCAGATTGACATATTGTGTCTTCTTTTTTGCTATAATTAAAGCTATAATATATCTATCAAATTTAAATGAATATATAAAAGTGGGATAATTTTAATGTTAATAAGAATAAGATAATTATACATGGATAAAATTTGGTCTTGATAAATATTGAATTAATTTGACATTAGTATATAATAAATTTATATTAAATAAGATATAAGAAAAAATTACATATATATATATATATATATATATATAGTCTATAATTAAAGC
Source organism: Cupressus sempervirens (assembly GCA_028749045.1). Lineage (NCBI taxonomy): Eukaryota > Viridiplantae > Streptophyta > Pinopsida > Cupressales > Cupressaceae > Cupressus > Cupressus sempervirens. The sequence continues at coordinate 343,509,544 of CM053789.1, forward strand.
TATAATATATCTATCTAATTTAACTAAATGTATAAAAAAGAGACAATTTTAATGTTAAAAAGAAAAAGACAATTATACATCGATAAAATTTGGTCTTGATAAATATTGAAATAATTTGATATTAGTATATAATAAATTTATGTTAAATGAGAAATAAGAAAAAAATGATATATATGTATATAGGAATGACCTATAATAAAAACTATAATATATCTATATCTAATTTAACTATATATATATATATATATATATAAGAAAATTTTTAATGATAATTACTATGTTAAAGATGAAGCAAATTCAAAAAATATTATATTATTAATCATTATTGCATATGTTTTCACAATAGCCCTTTCTATCATTATTTTGTCAATTCGCATTATCGCGTTGATATCACACATTGTCAAAACAAGATTGATACTTGACAAAATCTATGTCAAATTTAAAACTCTATTAGAAATCTGCCATGGAATATAATATATGCTTTGCGTAGTATATTGATCACTATAGATTCCTAATGCACATAGAAAATTAACAATCACATACCTTCAAAATCACTGACTCTTGACAACGATCCATATTTTCAATGAAAACAGTCATTCTTAGATTGGCTTCATATGGAGGGGCTATTTTTTATATTGATCCAATATTTCCACCAAATATAAAGGCCCAGAATCTCAAAATAAGTGTACATAGCTAGGAATAGACACTAAAAATCACACAAGGCCTTCTAGAAACTTCTTCTTTCAAAAAGTTTATATCTGATATGACCTTTTCTTAATAACCTACATTGGCTATATGATCTAGATATGATGCATATTTGATCAACTAAGTACTGATTGGTGTTAAAATTTTATTTATTGATTGTACCAAGCTCCATATAATTGTAAGATAAGTCATTGGTTTGACTAGCTTCTTTGGTACTTTCCACTTAGTTGAGTTATTTAATATTGCTAGTAATATAGGTGAAAATATCAACACCAAAACTATCACAATAATGTATCCATTGTAGCCACTAACTTAAAAATCACCCTATCCTTCAATTTATTCCACATAGACTTTAGTGCATTTGGATTTGATGTTATCATATATCTATTGTCCATTGTAGCCACTGACTTAAAAATCCTATAGTATTTATTTTCATAACTATTTAGGAATTTTTGGAGGCTATCATGCGTAGTGTTTCCAATCTGCAAAGCAAAATTTTCCTTAGATTTTTTATTTTGAAAGATAAAAGAACAAATACATTTTATCACAAATGTAATAATACTTACCTCCTTTTGATGTTTCAGCCATCTTCAAAAAATATTTTTATTTCCTTCTTTCCAATTGTGCACATACCTTTTGATCTCTTGATATGTTTTTCTTCCCTTTTTGGTTAATTTGAAACATTTCATTTCAGGCATTTCTAATGCACCAAAGAATTGTGTACAAGGTAAAAATTTCATTTGAGCTATAGTTTCTAACAAAATCTTCTCAATCTGAATTTTGGAAACCACCAAAAATAAATTTAGATAAGATTATTAAAAATAAAAATTTTCAATATAAAGTAAAAGATAGTTTTCATAATACCTATGATAGTAAGTTTTCTAGTCCACAACCCCATCATATATAATGATACTCTTAAAGAGTTTTGACTCAAACTATAAAAATCATAATACAAATTTCAAATAAAAATTAAAGAAATCGGATTATTATCTAATTTAGTTGCTTTCTTGAGTACTTCATCATTAAGCTAAGAATACTAGTTCCCTTACACTTAATTTGGTTAAATAACAAAATCAAAACAAATTTGTTTTTTAAGTATTACAAAAATGTGAATCCTTCATTCTCAAAATGTCTAGCTAAATTTTAGTAGATGGAATATTTTAATGAAGCATTTGCAACCGAATATTAATAAATGTGGGCTTGGAAAAATTAGTAATATGTCAAATTATAACTATTTTTAAAAAAATTAATTCTGTTTAAATTTAAATAAGTCAAATTAAGCATGTGTATCTATTTTTATATGACTAGGTGATGTTTAGAGCAACCCAAACTAATGGAATTGACTATGACATTAATGCAATATTTACTTAGCATGGGCATCTAGTTCTATATCACATAGAGGCCTTCATTCAAGGCTACCCTAACACTCATTAGAAAGAATAGTTCATAGTTCAACATCATAGCATATAGATGGAAATTTAACAATTGCATCATGTGAAGGTATTATTACAAACATGTTTGTGCACATCTAGAACAATAGCAATATGAACAACTCCAAAAATTGACTAAATATTTTATTTTTTATTTTTTAATATCTAATTTACTAAAACATATATTCCAACATATATATATATATATATATATATATATATATATATATATATATATATATATATATATATATATATATATATATATATATATATATGTGTGTGTGTGTGTGTGTGTGTGTGTGTGTGTGTGTGTGTGTGTGTGTGTGTGTGTGTGTGTGTCTTACTAATGTAATACACAGGTCTTTCCTTACCATCATCATCATTTTGAGCTAACAAGGCATTCACAACCTTCGAAGTTGCTGAAGTAAACAAATGAAATGACTTATCAATTTTAGCTGGTTGTAAGATAGGAAGATTTGCAAGGTACTCCTTAAATTGCAAAAACAAATTCTTACATTCATCATTCCAAGACAAAGTAGTGTCCTTTCTAAGAAAGGAAGTAAAAGGAATTATTCAATCAGCTAACTTAGAAATAAAGCGACGAATAGATTGTATTTTTTCTTGTAAACTATGTAACTGAGAAATATTCTTAGGAGGAAGCATATTAACAATAGCATCAATTTTTTCATTATCGGCTTCGATGCCTCGCATAGAGATTATAAATCCTAATAATTTACTAGAGTCTACTCTAAAAATACACTTCTTAGGATTCAATCTCATGTTGTAACTTCTAATCCTTTCAAATATTTGTCATAAAATAATAACATGATCTTCTCTTTCTATAGACTTTGCTAAGATATGATGCACTTAATCTTCAAGAATCTTATGGATGTAATCATGGAAAATCAAAGTCATAGCATGTCGATAAGTTGCTTCTGCATTTTTTAATCCAAAAGGCATCATGACCCAACACAATATTCCCCAAGGTGTTATAAATGTAGTTTTAAATTGATCTTTAGAAGAAATAAAGATTTCATTATATCAAGAAAAGCCATCAAAATAAGATAACAAAGCATGACGCACTGTTGAATCCACAATCATATCAATATTGGGTAAATGAAAATTATCCTTTAAGGATGCCAAATTTAAATGTCTAAAATGAGTATACATCCTTATCTTATTTTCTCCTTTTGAAATAGGCTAAGTGTTTGAAATCAAATTGGAGTAATCAATAGAATGAATGAATCCAGAATCCAATAATTTTTCAATTTTACTTTTGACTAATAAAGCAATCTATGGATTCATCTTTCAAATTTTCTACTTCACAGATTTCATATTTGGTTTTAAAATAATATTATGAGTAACAGTCTTAGAATCAAAACCAGGCATATCTGAATATGTCCAAGCAAAAATATCCTTAAATTAAAGTAAAAGGGAACTCTATTGTTCACGTTCATCTTGATTCAAACATTCCCCAATCTTTATTATCTTCTTAGGATTATTCTCATCCATCTATATATCGAGTCTCAGTTATTAAAAAAACACTTCATACTAGAGAATCCATTGGTAAAGGAACAATATCATGATTATCGTGTTCTCCAAAATAAGCATCTGTATTTATACAAAAAGGCTTCCTTCATTTGTGATGGAATTTAGGTAAATATTCATGCACCCCTAAAAAGTCCATTAAAGATTCATCCTCAAAAAAAATATCCCAAGTAGGTGCTTGATTCATGTCAATAAGTAGTGGGTTAACCAATTTCAAGTGACCACCACCTATATGATTAACATTAAGAGGAAAAATTGATGGTTGTTTATACGGATTAAACCCTAATCCATATGTATGATTATAAATTTTATTATCCAAAGTTACTTGTATACCTCACTTATATTTACCACATCCTTTCCCATTAAATCCTAATTTCTTAAGAAAATGATAACCAAAACCATACCAATCAGCCATTTCAGATGGAGTCCAAGGAGCATTATATGTCACAATATTAGGACAATGATGTTTTATCGTTTCAATTGTTTCTTGTACCCAAGTAGCAACAAAATTACTTTTTAGTTCCTTAGAAAGCAGAGAAGGAATAAAAACTTGTTTCTCAAATTTATTTTTTTGCTTCATGAACTTCAAATCAAAGACCTTATATTCTCTAATAATAGTAGGATTAAAATCCAATGGCCCCCAATCATCCTCAGAGAAAGAAGAAGATGAAGCTTCCGACTGTTGAATATCAAGTTATTTTTATCTCAGGTTGTTTTTCAATCTCTTTACTTGGTTGAAGAGGCTCAGAGATCTTAACATATTCTACATTTAGGCAAGCATTCAGCTCATTGTCCACATGTAATGTCTACATTAAGTTGTTATAAATAAACTGAACCTTGTGATGAAGAGTAGAAGGAAATGCATGCATAGTATGTAACCAAGGTCTTCCTAAAAGAAGATTATAATTGAGAGGTCCTAACATAACATGAATAGGTGTATTTAGGATGATTGGACCTACTTTAATATGTAAAGTATTAATGCCCAAAATTATTTTTGCAATATTATCAAATTTACATATAAGGACATTATCATGTTGAATAGTAGTAAGATTAGCCTTAATTGCTTTTGTTGGCATTATACTGTATTTTTCATTAGTGACTACACTTACTCGATTCTAAATGATTACTAAGTTCATCACTCAATCTACAGTGTATACCGAGCATTCAATTGTTACCTTGTAGGTTCATCACTTAAGTAGTTCATACCGAGCATTCTTGAAGCTATCGAGTGAGTGTGCAGTCAAGCAGTTCATACCGAGCATTCATGAAGCTACCGAGTGGGTGTGCAGCCCAGCAGTATCTATCGAGCATATAGTGTTCACCGAGCTTCATAGTGTTTATCGAGTGATGGAAGTCCAGTGTTTATCGAGTAATGAAAGTGTAGTGCTTACTGAGTGAAAGCAAGGTAAACGAACAATTCAGTTTCTACTGAGTGATACTATATCTACCGAGTCTCCAATGGTTACCGAGTTCCAAGCTACATTATTTGATTAGTATGGATCGAGCTTCTACTTCTACTGAGTGCATTATGATGCCAAGTAATGTAGTGGATGTTTAGTATCAGAAGGTTACCAAGTCAGCTTGAAGAACCCAAGTTTTCTACTATTTGGCTGACTCAGTAATATTTTGTTCACTTGCGTTTTGGCTGACCTTGCAATTGTAATTATTGGAATGGTATATATGTAATGTATTATATCATTTACAATGTATGTATGAGAGTATCAAGATAGACATGTAATTATTTGAGAAGAATGAAAGTGAATTAGTAGTAGAGAAGAGTATTCAGCAAGGTCTACAAGGTAGGTAAAGATTCATCAGTCACAAGAGGTGATCTATACTTCAAAGATCTAATTAACAATCAAGTTGTAAGTAGATCAATTATTTCATCCTAATAGGTGAATCATTTTTGTAAATCCTTTAATAGGGTAGACTTAATAGTCTTTGTATAAATCTCCTAACAGAGTGCATACTTCATTGTATGTTTGTAAATCCTCTAACAAGGTGGACCTAGAAGTCTTTTGTGCTCCTAATAGGGCAGATCACCAGAAGTGGTCAATGTAAGCCTTAATAGGCTAACTTCATACTGTAGTAATAAATTTTTGTCGGTATCATCCCCACCCCAATTTTACTTTCTATTTGGAAGGTTTCTGGGTTACCAAACCACTATGTACATATGTTATAAATGTCTAATCTCTCATATATGCAGTAGATTAGATGAATGAATGGTGAATTGTATATATGGTTAAAGTGCTGAATTATTTGAAATTTTTGACGTTACTAATTCACCCCTCCCCTCTCAGTAACTTGTCATATCTTGAATATTTCCAACAATTTGTATCAAAGCTTTTGTGGTTCTCAGGATAAATTTTGATAGCTTAAGCAAAGATCAAGGACAATGGAGATATCCAGACTTGACAAAGCTGTTGAAAATAAAAAGCTAGATCTAGAAATGGTCGTGACTCAACTCAAAGAAGCAAAGGAGCATCTTTCTCAATCCCTGAAGAGAAGTAAGGAACTTGCAAGAAAAATGAATGACCATTAGTATGTTGAAGAAAAGATTGAAGACCTTTTACCATCAAGCAGTTCAGATTAAGCTAATGAGGCAATCAAGGAACTCCTAGCAAAGAATGGCTCTCTGCAGGAAGAAGTAAGAAAGCTTAAAAGAGAACAAGAAATCCAATCAATTAGGCTATGTGAAGTTTTGGAATAGAGAAACAAGGTAAATGAAGACTTAGAGACAAGAAATAATCAATCGCTTTAGCATGAAGATCTTATAGATCAACTATCTAATACAAATGAAGAAATTATGAATCTGAGATCTGAAAATGAAAGCCTAAGGAATGATTTAATCACTGAAAGAAAAATCAATGAAAGCTAACAAAGAGACTTAAGATCTAAAAGATAAATAAATGAAAGTTTGGAAAATGACTTAATCACTAAAAAGCAAGTCAATGAAAGGATAATGAAATCTCAAGTAGACATGACTCAATTAAATCAACAAAGTGAGCAGAATCTTCATAGACAAAATGGTAAAGCTAGTCTTGGTTATAAGGAAGAAGGTGAAACCTCCAAACAAGGTGCCCAAAGGAATCAAAGACCTACTTGCAATCATTGTGGTAAGTTGGGTCATACATCAAACAAGTGTTGGAGCAATGGAAAAGGAAAATTCAATGGTAAATGCTACAATTGTAGTCAACATGGACATAAAGCTAATGAATGCAAGGAGAAACCAAAATTTGAAGGAAATTGTAGCAAATGCAGGAATCATGGTCACAAGGAATTCCAATGCAGATCCAAATCATTCAATCTAGTTGAACAACTTGCTAAAGCAATATTTGGATGGGACTACAATACCTAGTGTAGATGTCATTATTGTGGAGAATATGGACATATTGGTATAAACTGTGCAAGACATCACCTAAGAAAGAAGGACACTACTATAAGATGTTATACATGCATAGAACTCGATCATATAGCTAAAAAATGCGTGAACATAGAAAGAGTTGAAGATGAAAAGAAAGCTAAAGCTAATAACATTCAGAAGCAAATGAAGCAACAGTGGATTCCTAAATCTACCAAGCTTCAAATGATGGCAATGTCACTCAAGAAGTGAGTGACTCCATCATCTCCAGTTAAGATCCATAAACAAATATATGGAACTGCATCTTCTACTGATATCTCAAGCAGTTCCAAAATGAAAGAAAGTAAATGATCCAATTAGTATTTCAGATACAAAGGGTCACAAGAAATCAGGTCATGCCGAGCAAGGTGAGTCACAAACTCAACCAAGCTAGGTCAGGAGTAACTAAAGTTCTATTCGATCACTGAGTTGTAAGCACCTACTGAGAAAGTAAATGATAGCCTATCAAGCACTATTTCATCTTAGCTACCTTAGTACCAAGCATTTATGCCAAATTTTTTGTCAAAAGGGTAGAATTTGATTTCATTCTTCACCGCGATTACAGAGCTACGAAATTTCTAGCAATTCCAAAGCAAATTCTAAGCAATTTCAAGAGATTTTCAAGCGGAGAATTTGTTCAAAATTTTCTTACACCTACTGAGCAATGATGGCATCTGGGAACAACAACAACACCAAGGAAAAAAGAGGTTCAGAAATGCTAGTTAAAGGTGTGGAGTGGAAGGTGTCAAATTTCAAGCTAGTTCCAGCAATTGCAGAATCACTCGACCCCAATGGAGCTCAATTGCAAATTCCACCAAAGGTACTTCTCATAAATGACATTCATACACATTTCAAATGTTCTGTTCAAGAGATTGGAAACCTAGAGATGGATAATGCCCTAGGAGAAATGAGTGTTTATGGCTCTTTGAAACCTGAGCATAAGCATCTAGAGACCAAAGGGTTAACCCATATCTCACATATGCCAAGAAATTTCCAAATTAAATGGATCAGGTACATACTTAGTCATGTTCAAAATGGGCAACTATGGTTAGAGCAGCCAGTGTTAATCACCAAGAAAATGATTCATAAGATTACCGGTCTCCCCATGCTAAGTAAAGCAAAAACTACCAAAACACTAGGTCGGGAGGAGTTACAGAAGAAAACCCTAGCTAAATGGGATGGTAGAGGTTTGGAGGTTAGCATTGTATCTGATGTTGAATTAAGGTTTGGCATTCATGTCATTGCCCACAAAATTTATAGCTCCAATCATTTGAATAGTGTGTCATGTGAGGCTGTTGATTTGGCATTCAAAATTGTGAAGAAAAATCTTGAATTTGACCTATTAGAATTGTTGTTGAAACAATTAAACAAGAATATGGACACCATAAGGACTTCAAAGAATAATCCCTACAAATTTGGTTCCCTATTAATTTTTTTATTTTTCTATATTCAAAAATTCTTTCCATCAAAGGGCTCAGTTGTATGGAGAAAAGATACTCCAATTTTATATCAGATTAATGAGTTTATTGCTGACATGGGTAAAAACTTTGAGAAGGTTATGGATAATTATTTTGAAGATTTCAAGGGAAGAATGAATAATAGGTTCCAAATTCCACGAAAACTAGTTGAAGATTACAAAGATGATGTATGCTTCATGGTTGACTGTGATAGAGTATACATTCAGGCAGTCAGACCCTGAGTTGCATGGGTGAAACCTCTTCCCTATGAGGTGAATATTGATAAAGCCAAGGACATTATTGAAGCACTGGTAAATGAGCCTAGACATCCTAAGCTTCCTGCCTTTGGCACTTGTGATGAAGCCAAGACTAGAATTGAGCTTGAAATCAAGCTACCTCAGGCTATAAGCAAAGGCAAGAGAAAGATAGAAAAGTTGAAAACTACAACTGGCCCTCTTATGCTTACTGAAGGAAAAGGTGAGGATGAAGAAGAAGAAGAAGAAGGTAAAGAACTTGAATCTAAAAAAGAAGAGGAACTGCCAAAGAAGAAAGGGAAGGTGATTATCACCAAACCTAAGAAGTAGCCTACTGCAGTATTCTCTAGAAGAACCGGACAAGGCAAGAAGGAAACTGTACTTGTCAGGCCACCACTCACATTTGAGAAAAGGCTAAAACAATTGAAAGAGGGAGCTGGCATCACAAATTTCAAGGCATTGAAATTTGAAACAAGGACTGATGTAGAGAAAATGAAAATTGAGGAACTGGTACTCAATAAGATGGGAAAATGGAAATACTCCCCAAACTAGCTTGCCCCTCAAATCTCCAAAGAGTTGTTGGAGAGATTGCAACCAAGATGGGAGTCAGTCACCTAAATGGCCAAGGACATATATGAGCAATCCCTGAAGAATCTTCTACTGAGTCTTACTAAAGTAGAAATAAAGATAGCAATGAAGAACAATGAAGGTAAAATGACAATTAGATTTCACACATGTTTGATTTTAATTAAGGACATTGAACATGTTGTAAGAGATGCAACAAACATGTGGAAGAACATCTATCATCTGCAAAAGCCCAGTGATGATCTTGTTGAAATCAAGGATGATCATAGCAGTGACAATGATAATTTTGATAGCACTCCATCCATCACAGTTACTCCAGGAGAGCCACATGCACTAATGGAAGAAAAAGAGGAAGAAGCACTTGAGGAAGAAAAAGATGAAGAAGATCTAGTAAAAATTACAGCAGAAGTTATTGCATGCCTTCCTCACTCTCCGCAAAAGATAGTTAAATCTACTATGGAGACAGCTTCTGTAAGTGAAATTGAGCACAACAGTCACTACCATAGCTCAATCTTCACTAGCCACCTCCCAACTCCAAGTATCTGAAATAGATGTGCCAAGTACTTCATCTACTGAGTTGTCTGTCACTTCTTCAGCTACCGAGTCAACCTCCTTAGCTCCTTCACCATCAGTGAGTGTAACAGTAAGTTCTACAATTTTGTCTCCATCAATTCTAGTAAGTTCTACAATTTTGGTCTCATCAGCATTATTTGTATCCACTTTGACTCCAATTAGTTCAAATACTACTATGGGTACTCTACCGAGTGTAATACCATTTTTTGGAAGTGTTTTAGTTTTTGATCTGGTTAGTACTTCTATTGGTATTCAATCCTTGAATCCTATCCCATTTTTCACTACTAGCCCTTCTATCTCCACTATTGTGTCTATTCCTAAGGTCAAACCAGTCATCACAAAATTCAAACAAAAGCATCCATTAAAACTTCTGATTACTGGAAAGGAAATTGGAGAAGACATTGACTTAGACATAGAAATAGTGATTCCAAAGATTGACTATGACAATGCTACCATTGAAGAGATGAGGTTAGCCAGTCAACTCATAGAAATGAAAGCTATGCAGAAACAGTTAAGATCAGAAAGGGATAAGGAATATAGAATAATTAAGAATGCCAAGGATATAATTATAGATGCTATAGGTGTTGAAGTAGATTCTACTCAACACATTTTGATTCAGTTAGAAGAGGTAGTACATAAATTTAATGAAGATTCTTCCGAACAAGAGAAACTAATTAATAAAGCTGAAAGGAAATTTGATAATAAGATGATAGAGCATATTGCTCAAAAGATAGCAATCGAGCAAGTTGAATTGTCAACATTTTTGGGTAATTTTGAAAATTCTTTTAATTATGCAGCATCACATTTTGCCAAACTTTGTGATGTTTCTAGTTTTACTAAAGAAATAAAGGATAAGCTAAATAAGATTGACATTGATATGCAATCAAGTGCATCCAAGTTAAAGGTGGACTCCTCCTCCACAACCTCCCATCACACCAAAATTAGATATTTGGCAAATGTATAGGTAGAACTAGTGAGAGAGGAAGCAAGGATCTGGTCTACACTCATAGACATCCAAAACATGATCCTTCCTATCATGGACACAATGCTAAAACATATTGCTCATTGCAAAACACTGGTCCAAGATTAGAACTTCTCAGTGGCTGATCACATGATCCAATTATTAGTAGTTCAAATTGCTCTCTCCACCTATCAAATTTTGTAGCAAACTTGGGATAATAATTTTGCCACCATCCTTAAGGTACATCAATATTTTCTATCTCACTTTGGTGTAGTCATATAAACTATATATGTAGTCCTTTGGTATTATTGTCAAAAAGGGGGAGAGATTCAGCATAATAAGTGAGAAGAGTTATCACTATAAGTGAAAGGGGGAGTTAGCACTCAATAGAGTTAGCATGTGTACATAAGTATCTTTATATATACATTATGAGTCATCAAGAAGATATATAGAAATGTATATGTAGTAGTTCTACAAAGATTAATTTTGAAAAACCAAAATTCATTGAGTCAGGTTATGTACATATGTTTTGGCTTATAAGTGTTTTGTCACTAATGCCAAAGGGGGAGATTGTTGGAATTATATTGTATTTTTCATTAGTGACAAAACTTACTCAATTTTGGATGATTACTAAGTTCATCACTCAGTCTACAGTGTATACCAAGCATTCAGTTGTTACCTTGTAGGTTCATCACTTAAGTAGTTCATACCAAGCATTCTTGAAGCTACCGAGTGAGTGTGCAGTCAAGCAGTTCATACTGAGCATTCATGAAGCTACCGAGTGGGTGTATAGCCTAGTAGTATCTACTAAGTATATAGTGTTCACCAAGCTTCACAGTGTTTACCAAGTGATGGAAGTCCAGTGTTTATCGAGTAATGAAAGTGTAGTGCTTATCGAGTGAAAGCAAGGTAAACGAAGGATTTAGTTTTTACCGAGTGATACTGTATCTATTGAGTCTCCAATGGTTACCGAGTTCCAAGCTATGTTATGTGATTAGTATGGACCGAGCTTCTACTTCTACCGAGTGCATGACGATGTCAAGTAATGCAGTGGATGTCGAGTATCAAAAGGTTACCAAGTTAGCTTGAAAAACCTGAGTTTTCTATTGTTTGGTTGACTCAGTAATATTTTATTCACTTGTGTTTTGGCTAACCTTGCAATTGTAATTATTGGAATGGTATATATGTAATGTATTATATCATTTACAATGTATGTATGATAGTATCAAGATAGACATGTAATTCTTTGAGAAGAATGAAAGTGAATCAACAGTAGAGCAGAGTATTTAGCAAGGTTTACAAGGAACAGTAAAGATTCATCAGTCACAAGAGGTGATCTATAGTTCAAGGATCTAATTAGCAATCAAGTTGTAAGTAGATCAACTGTTTCATCCTAATAGGTGAATTAGTTTTGTAAATACTTTAACAGGGTAGACTTAACAGTCTTTGTATAAATCTCCTAATAGAGTGCATACTTCATTGTATGTTTGTAAATCCTCTAACAAAGTGGACCTAGCAGTCCTTTGTGCTCCTAATAGGACAGATCACCAGAAGTGGTCAATGTATGCCTTAACAAGCTAACTTCATACTGCAGTAATGAAGTTTTACGGGTATCATCCCCCCCCCAATTTTACTTTCTATTTGGAAGGTTTCTATGTTACCAAATCACTGTGTACATGTGTTATAAGTGTCTGATCTCTCATCTATGCAGCAGATTAGATGAATGAATGGTGAATAGTATATATGGTTAAAGTGCTGAATTATTTAAAAGTTTTGAGGTTACTAATTCACCCCTCCCCTCTCAGTAACCTATCATATCTTGAATATTTCCAACGGCTTTAAGCATCTCCATGCTACAATCATTAAGCCCAAATCCATTGTCAATTATTGCTCTTCGACTGATACTTTGATTAATAGAAACAACAAACATAAAAGCATCATATTGATTCTGCACCTCAAGAGAATGTAAATCATTATCAAAAAACACAATAGGAGGTACATAAGCCATAGCATGTATGCAATCCAAATAGAATGAATATTGTATTGATTAGAAGGAAAAGCAAGAAGATTAGATAAAGCTTTTTGGAAGGCCTCATAATATGTAAGAGAATTTTGAAGTAATTCCCATAAACATATCTTAGTAGGAGTAGAATGTAATTGATCGACTAAGTTATACTCCTTAAAGCTAGACAAAAATTTAGGAGCTTGAGGAAGAATAGGTTGTGAAGGAGGTAAAGAAACCAAAATAGTTAAATGAGGGTTATTCCATGTGCAATAAAAATGTGGAAAAGAATCATTACTATCAAAGAAATCTAGAGGATCTCTAGGTTTACTCTTAATTTTTAGTTGAGGACATCTTTTTTCCATCATCAAAGGTGTAGGATATATCATCTTGGATTTATCAATGTTGCATATAGTGGAAAATGAAGGTAACCATGCACACACCCTATGATAGTGGTCAATTAGAGAGGTTCTAGAGGAGAGTGAAATAGGAATAGGATCAATAGAGATCTTATCCAAACCATTTTCAATCTCACTTCAATGTACCTCATTAGGGAATCTATCCTCTTTTACAATAAAAACCTCGTAAAAGTGTTGGTCTGATTTTTCACAATGCAGAAGTTATGGAAAAATTTAGTGAAAAATCATTTGAATCTTAAAATCTTTCAAAATAGGGGTTTCTTCCTTATATGTTGAAAATTTTAGGTTGACCTAGGTCATATCCTGGTCTCTATGTTATTTGAATTCTATCATTTTCTCAAGGTGTGTCATTGCAAATTTTTCAAAAAATCCTAAGTGTGTAAGAAACCTTAATGCCTTATCTTATTTTACCCTAGTTTTGAAAACCTTTGAAAATATTTTTCAGAAAAAATAATTTTAAGGCATATCACCCTATCCTAAGGTTAGGCTTACGCAAGCATGTCTTTATTAAAAGCCTTTTTTTAAGTCTTGTTGACCATGCTCTGTTTTTGTTTGGCTCTATATTTTATTGAGGGATATCTTGTATAACACATAAGTTTTTATAATCGTTGATCTTGTTCAGATCAACGGGTATCACATTCTTGCAATTTCAAGATGCAAGGTTTTTGAATAGTGCGGGCATACAGCTTGGTGACACATAGCCCTTGCCTTTTTAAAGTTTTAGTGAACCGTAAAAGGAGTCATAAGCTATCAAAAACTTTTGCAGGTTCGTCAATACTTTCATGCACGTTCTGGATTTCCTACAATGTCATTGGTTGAGTTACTAATAGAGATATGATTTTTTCACCAAGAAGTGTCAACCATTGATTTCATTTAAATCAAGGGCTAGCGCTTTCTCACAAGAAGGAGATGTTCATGAATTAAATAATACAAGGAAGAAAAAGTGGGACAAGTTGCACAGTCTGACAACATGGGCCTGCCATCACCAAGGATGATGTTGTGATGTCTTCCGTGGAAAGTGTCAAATGAGTTAGAATGGATGGAAATATTTTATTTGTTACTTTAGCCAACGTGGTATTTAAAATGCATGATTCTATAACCATTGATCTATCAAAGATCAAAGGCCAATGCATGCCCACATTTTGAAGCTGCACGAGAGATAAATAATGTTGGCAGGCAGTTTTTTGACATATGGCAAGGTGGGGTCGAGAATCTCTTACTGTATGCTACGGTGTGCCACACTGTAAAATGATCGCTGACATGTACTGCCAGATGTGCCACTGAAGAAGTTTTTCTACCAAATGGAAGTGAAGCCTTATCAGCCATAAATCTTTCAAAGATTGAGGGTTAGTGCAATCCTACATTATGAAGTTGCTAGTCAAATAAGGAATGCGGGTATGCACCTTTGTGATGTGTGTCACAGTGGGGCCAAATTATGTAAGAACCATTGATTCATGCCATGTGGTCTTCCACTTATGCTTAGCTGGAAGTACTTATGCTATGGGCACAAAAACCTCAGAAATTAATGTAGTAGTCAGGTGGGTCAGAGCATGAGGGTTGAGCAGAGTCATTTCATTGGTCCAAATGGATGATTGATCATAGAATGAAGAAATTTTTCACACCATTGATCCTATCTTATCAATGAAGGGTTCTTTCCCACATAAAGAACTTGAGTGAAGTTTAAACAAAGTGAGAATACACCATGTAGACACATGTCCATGGTAACATCACTTTTCCCATCTTGTAAGGTATACAAAATTCTAGCATTACCACCGTTGATCTTTCGAAGACCGACTATTGGCACAAGCCCACAATTTGAAGATGCTCATCAAATAAGAAAAGTGGGAATGTGCCAGCTTGACACGTGGAAAGAATAATGTCAAGCACCTGCACGCTCAAAAGAAGATATGGGACCTACTGGCATGGAAGTTGTCAGAAGGCACAAACTCACATGGAGACTTCCTATTGGTTAAAATGGTTGACTGGGCCTTAGTCAACTATAAATTAGTGTTACTATTGATCTTTTGAAGATCAATGATTGGTGATTACCTATTATTTTAAGATGCAAGAAATTTAAGCAATGTGGGTAAGAAGTAATGCGACACATAGCCCTGCTCCTAAGGACATAGAGCTTATTACTTTTTGAATTAAAGTCATCTAATCTGATGAAATAGACTGATGAGATTTGAAATTCTGATGCAACTTGAGAAAAAATGGCTACTGGAAATTAATTTAGTTCGAAGCTCATTCGTGTGATTTCAATGCTCGAATATAATTCATGATGTCACCATTTATTGAACCACCAAGCTGCAAAACGCTATCAGAATACAAAAAAAATTTGGAGCTAGGCAACAACATGTAACAGAGAAATCCGGTGAATTGCAACACATAATTTCACATAGCAAAGTAGAATTTTGTGGGTAAGTACTTTCAAATCTCCTAAGTAGTAAGAATTTGGTGAGATAGATTTTTTTTTTAAATCTCAAAATGCCTCCACGTAAAGAATTTACTGGACAAACTAATTATCTGAAGTGATGTGTGCATGATGACTTTTTGGAAAAATTTCCTTTATTTGTACATGAAATAACTAAAGGTGGGGAGCTCATTCCTAAGAACCCTAGGGTAGTTGTCAATGAGGGTTTCTATGATAGGGAAAATTGGGTAAGAGACACCCAAGTATCTATGGGAGGTTTGCAATTGTTCAAAAAATGGTTTTCAGAAAGGAATTTAGATACCCCCATGAGAAATGTCTAGGAATTCGACATTGGAAGATTAATAGTCCCTAAAAATTTCTTTGATAGTGATCTATTGACTAACCTAGCTAAGAAATATGATCCTATTACAGGGTGGGCGAAGAATCATTCTAGAGTGAATCTTTTTAGGGTTTTCCTTGAGCTGCTCAGTGAAGTTTTTAACCTTAACCCTAACCATGATGTGCATAAAACCATTGATATGGATGATTTGCAAGAAAGATATGATGCATAAAGAATATATCTGAGCACAGGGTCATTGCAGGAGCATGCTGCTAAAATTGGAACCTTGTCTGTGATTATTGCTAGCACACCCGAGCCATTACTAAAAAGACATTTTAACCCTAGGGCTTAGGCATTATTTGTTTCTCTTTGTAAGATTTTTGGAATGGATGAAGCCGAGAAAATCCCAGCCTCAATTGTCCTCATAATGGCTCAAACTCTTTAGTTTGGGATGAGCACTATTCTAGATTTTGCTACTTTTCTTGCAAAAGAGATTCACTATGAATGAAAAGAAAGCCACATATGTTGAGACATATCCAGACAAGGTTGCAGAAGTACAAAGGAAGATAAGTAGCAAAAATATAGTGGCTCCTAGCTAGTATACCTTATAGAGAAGGGTAGGTTATGTGATGGTTCAAAGTGTGCAACAAGCACCCCTTCATTAGAGGCCAAGACCAGGAAGTCCATCTGTAGCCAGCTCTACTAAAAGGCAAAAATTAGAGCAGGCATCTTCTTCTTCTCAAATAGAACAATACTCCCCAAGCCAGTCCCCAATCCAGATAGATGATGAAGCATCTCTAAAGGATCATCTTAGACAAATTGGTGGAGAAGGGGATGTAATTGTTACCTCCAAAGATTTGGAGATTGGAGAACCACAAGAACCTCCTATGCCTTCCTTGGATTTAACTATTGCTGATTACCAAGGTAAGGAAATTGATCTGATAGTTGCCCAAGCCTCTGAAAGGTTTATTAATGATGAGAATTTTGTAAAATCTAGGGCTTTTGCTCAATGTTTGTGGAGATTAAACATGGAAAATTTTGAGAAAACCTATGAGAAGATAAAGGTAGAACAGCCAGACAAACCTGATTCAGACATTAAGGAAGAGGTGAAATCTAAATTTTTGAATTATTTTTCTCAATTTACTCCTGAAGTTGGGAATCAGATAGTTAGACAGTTAGGAGTCCTCCTTCTATCGGAAGGGGATATAGCAAATGCCATTATTTTTTATTCAGTAAGGAAATAGAGGGATGTTCAACTAAGGACTACTGAAGAAATACTACAGGATCATAGAGGAGTCAAATATAGTGATGACCACCAAGCCCTTGTTATATGGTCTATGGAAAAAAGGAACAATACTAGAATGCATGAGATTTCCACTATAGAGCATATTGGTGCATTGACAGTATTCAAGGCTGGTGAGATAGGTAGTAAACAAATATTTGGGATGGCATCAGAGATGCTAAAATTTGGTAGCATGGTGTCTGGCCAAGAGGAAGATAAATTTGCCCAACTCAATGCTAGGTTTGAAGAAGTTTTTAAAGCATATGAGGAGAGGGGTCTGCAAATACAATCATTAGAAAATAAAATAACTCAAATGGAGAAGATTCTTGGGAAAAGAAAATTAGGAGAAACCAGTAAACCCAAGATTGCATACCCCCCACGGCCACCTGTTGAGCATTTTAAATCAACACCAATTATTGAGATACCTGATACTCTAGAAAGGCCTCAGTTCTATACTGCAAAGGATTTTGAGGAGGAGAAAAATAAGTCATATGGAATGCATGTAGAACTTAATAATCAATATGAAGAAAAATTGAGGCAGGGTATCATTTATTTAATAGACAAGATAGAATGGCCCACATTTTTTGATCAATTAGCAAGGATTTCAGCTATCAGGGATGAATTGAAACAAAATGAAGCTATATTTAGACCCATTGTACAGAAATGGACAAAGAGAAATGAAGATATCACTGCTATGTGTATATCTATTATTCAGCTAACATATCATCAGATAGAAAAACTCTTTGATGTTTTAAATAATCTTCAAGGTTTTGATGATAAGCAAGATTCTTTCCACAGAAGATTAACTATTTGTTTTTCCAAGTATTTTGTGGAAAATTTTGATTTATTCCCTTGTGTTTTAAAAACAATGGATAAAATAAAGGAAAAGGAAGAATGGAAGAGCGAGCTAGATGAAGTCTTTTGTGAAAGAATAAATAAGGTTATAAATGAAATGGGCCATTTGTTATGGGAAATGACAAATGAGGAGTTGGGAAAAGTGCAAATATTTTATAACTCCATCAGAAAAGAATTGGTAGATATAGAAGCAATTGGAAATTCTCTGAAAATAGTACAAAGAGATGTCCTCAATTTTGATTGGCCTAATGATACTGCCTATATTGAGTGGAAAGATAAATTTATGTTAGAAGAGAAGATGCTACAGGATGATGAAATAGAAGATGATGAGGAGGAAGAAGGTGCCAAAGTAAAAGTTACCCTTACAATAAATGATGAACATGAGAAAAATCCTTGGATTAAAGTAAGTATGTAGGTAATCAAAGATGACTCATCACCTTCAAACCTGATGGCCACTTATTCTGAGGAATCAGAATAATCAAAGATTTAGATGGTAACACTTTTATCTGTTCAAGTAGAATAACAGAAAAGGGACCCACAAAGGAATGTTCAATGTATTAGCCTTTTTGTTATTTACATTTTGTCTTTTTGTTATAGGTGTATGTAAATATCTTTTTGAGGGACACCTATCAATCACATTTTCCTTTTGTTTGTTGCAACTCATGCCTATATAAATGAGTTTTCAATGCAATGTGATGGTCCGAAGCTTGTAGAATTTTTTTTTCTTTCAAGAAAAGTACATTCAGTTGATCTAATAGTATGTAGTTGTTTTGATTTTGCTTCCAATTGTACTCTCTGATAACATACTGAAATGATAGAATAAGCAATCTATTATGGGCTTTCAATTGATTTCTATTGGTCATTGTATTAGTCATCTAAAAGGATAACATAAAGGGATATTTACACTATATTTGTGTCATCAATTTCTATCTCCATTTTATAGATTTGTCTACTTTGAAGTCATTTAAATAATGTTTAACTTGGTTGAATGCAATATGGATGGGTTGTATATTGATTTCACTATTTCTTTTAATTCAAGGAATTATAGAAAAGCTTCAATGAATCAGTAGGGTTTATGAGTTTATAAAAGGATACTTTGTAAGAATGGAAATGGGTGATTACAATTGATTAATTCATTTACAAGTTATTTGAATTAGATCTCCCCGCAATAGTTAATTTTTTGCCCAATGGATAAGGCACTGGTTACATAAGTCAGAAGTGAGCAGGGGTGAATTCTATTTCTGCATATCAAATCATTTAAAAAAAATTAAAAACCATTTCATTCCATTTTGTTTAAAGTTACAAACGTTGGTTACCACTCGTTTACATATAGTTTTCTGAGTCTTAGATAGCCACTAATTCCAGGAATACTTGTAAACTATAGGAGATTTATAACCAGATCTGCTTATAGGGGATGCATATAGATTTGAGAAGCTTTTAGAGAAAATCGATAAATTGTGTATGTGCCTGAGGGTAAAAGATGAGAATTAGAATGAAACTAAGATAATTTCATACAATAGTTTGCTTTAGAATCATCCCTAGGTATACCCACCTTGGTGTAGCAGAGCCTAAAAAGTAGAAAACCATTTTTTGTTTTCTTGAAGTTGGGTCAAAGTGGTTTATTCATGTAATTGCTACTAGGAATTGGCTAATCCTTAAATTGTGTGTGTAATTTCACTGTGATATTAAGCATTTTGTTGCTCAGCAGTTTCAAACACCAACACAAAGTATTAAAAAATAGAATCATACATATTGAACTAGGAAAAGCGTTAAAATGTAAATGTTTTTGTATTTTTAAAGAAATTTTGTATTTTTTTTGTATTTTTTGAAATATATAAATGAAAGAAATCTAATTAGCATGCAAGATATAACACAAGATGCAAATCTAACACCAAAAAGAAAGAGTTGTCTATTGCAGGTTCACCAAAATGAATAGAGTAAAAATGGATCTCCAACAATGCATAAGACATTTACCACTGTGTGTGTGTGTGTGTGTGTGTGTGTGTGTGTGTGTGTGTAGAGAGAGAGAGAGAGAGAGAGTTTTTTTTTAGAGTTGATATGGAATAAGTAATGGAAATGCTTGAAATTAGACAAGATAAGATACACACCTCGAAGTAGTTCCTATTTGGAAATACTTGCTTTCTGATGTTTGTGGTCAATTTTTGGATTTTTGCAACCCATTCCACACTAGAAATGTCGAGACAGAGAAAACCCAAAAAAAAATTATCCTTCTAAGAGCAAGTCAACCTTGACCCAATTGGTGGGGCACAATCCTACCGAGGGGCACAATTGTTCCCCGAAAAGTTGACCTTGACTTGTACTACTACAATGAAATTTTTGTTCATGGATCTTAGAAGTTTTCTGAAAAGAGTATCCAAATTTGTACTCCAATCTTCAAAAAAGCACCTACATATATCTAAAAATGGTGTTTTGGGGTGGCTATATAGGGGTTTTCCTAGTCAAACCCCCGTTTTGGTGATTCCCACCTCCACAAATAGCCAAATATGAGAGAATGTGTGTGTATTGAATGTTTAATGCCAAGATCTAATCTACTAGATTCAAACCCTTGGATGAATATATATGTATGAGAAAGCAACACATAGACTTGAAAAAGATAAGAAAGCATACCAAGACCCCAAGTCTAAAGTACTCCTACCAAACTCATAATTTGTAATTGCTACCCCATGATTGTATCTTTCAATGTTTGAATATTGATAATGGTGGATCAAGGAAGATTGGATCTCTCTTGCTCCAAATAAATGTTCACAATGGTATAAAATGTTTGATATCCACAATAGCTTGATCTTCTATATCATTCTCTTGCAATCTTGCATCTTCATAGCATCATCTCTTGATTCTAGTTGTCCTTCTAGTTATCGCATTTGTGTTCTATTTGTAGAAAGATGCAAATGAGAGTCTTGATTTAGAGGCTTCAAGGTGAGGCTCCTAGAGTAATGTGAGGACCCATAATTCAAATTTCACCTTGAATTATGGTCCAATCACAATACCTAAGGATGGAAAAGAATTAAATGAATATCAAATTAAACCCCTTCCACATTTGAATTTGAAAGCTCGACATTGATTTTGGTACCCACCGAGACCAAATCTAAAAAGGTGGGATCAAATCCGACCTTGACCCTAACCTAGGTTAGGGGTGACCTTGACCCTACCCTAGGTCAGGGTCAATCTAGGAGTTAAAATCCAACTAGAGCAGAAAGAAGAAAGTCCTGAGGATACCCGAAAATCTAGAAATGATATTAGGATAGGACTGAATGACAAGACTATGCACAAAATTCTATGAACAATATGAAGAAGGGTAGGAGGACCTATTCCTAAGTCCTACCCATAAAATAGAGCCATGAAGGAGGAAAATTAAGGAGAATCTTTGAGATCCTAACCGTAATTTCAGCTTGAATGGAGGAATCAAAGGCATAATGCATCCTAAATGCAAATATATCATGATAAATATACTAAAAGAGGGTGTTAAACCTACCAAGATGAAAGTGCTTCCATTTTAAGATGATACAGAAGGAAAGATATTGTATGCAAAGATAACACTATCATTTAAGTTCACTAGAGATAGTGATGAAAAAGAAGTAGGAAGAAATCCAAGTACTAGTAAATCAAATTGAACAACTTGAATAAAAGATGGAAGACATTGAGGCCAAGATTGGAAAGACCCTTTTTTCTGGCTTCCTCCATGTTCATTTATTTTTGGCAAGATATTAAGTTTTAAATTAATTTTTTCAACATGATCATTAATATACTTTTTGACATGATTATTGCTACAATTGAAAATTATTTTCTTTTACATCAACGTATAAGTTATCCAATGTTAAATCTAGAGGAGGTTTGGTTAGAGACTTCTTGCTAACTCAACATTTTAAAAAAAAAAACATTTACAACCATTTTAAACCCTTTTTAATTTATTTTTTAATCCAAATTTATGTATATACTCAAATAAAACATTTAAACTATTTTTAACCTAACATGCTTAACTTATGATGTAAAATAATTTATTTTAATCAATGTTAAAAAAATTTATTTGTTATTTTTAGTTTAACCAATATCTATTTAATGTATTAGAATTTTTATATATCCTTGATAAATATAATATAAATTGAGTCTTCTTTTTTCAAATTTTAAAGTATCAATTTTTTAATTTATTTTCTAATTTGAAATTAGTATGAAAGTATAAATACTAATTCTAAATTTATTATTTAAATTCTAATTATAAAAAATTATAATGACAAGTACACACCACTAGGTGATACTGGTCTCTAACTTGTACTTGGTCAATGTTGACTTAATTAAAATGTTTTACCTCTTTTTTTCCCACCTACTTACTAATGACACTTTACTTAGGCTTATTTAGAGATAACATGGGATCCTTTAGAAGGATTTCCATATTAGGTGGTTACCTCCATAGAAAATTCTTATAAAAATAATACCCTTAGAAAATATTGTGATTTCCAAAATCAAGATGGTGACCATTACATAGCAAAACTTTTTCTAAATGAATCAATGTAAAAAATAAAAAGACTCAATTGAAATTCATTATATGAAATATATCACTAAAAGTTCATTGATTTAATAATAATTTTAATCAATACAAATCTTAAATACTATATTTTTATGGAATATTTAAAAATATATTGATTTGAGTCCTTGACGTGGACTCAAACCCAATTGACAATTCATTGTGGGTTTATCTTAGCACCACTTACTGGCCACTTTAATTTGGGCCTTGGTTATGTACCCTATCCATGTTCCAAATCTCAGGACATGTTCAAATCTTTTCCCATCTCAATGGAACTATAATATTTTCACTTGTATGTTTTAACGTAGATGAATTTGTATCCTTTTATTCCTTTTAATTTATGTAATCTTTTACAAATGAAAATTGTTCTCTTTCCTTTTTATTTTTGGGTTACATTATATTTCTTTATGCACCATTTGTGGTCAAGTTTAAATGATTTTTGCTATATATGTGAGTTGTCGTACTTTTTTGGATATTTAACGAATATTATTTATGAAAAACTAGTAAAAATTGCATCTTTCTATATTTGAATTAATTTTTATATCTATCATGTATTTGTATACTAATATATTTTAATAACATTTTTGAAGTTCTAATCATATATCATTTTCAAGTATTTGTGGTATATTTCTATGCTTATCATTATTAATATAAATATTATTCACCTTATTTTTTGTGAGAAGATGTCCAATTTCTAGAAATACTATTTTCTCTTGTGTATTTTTTATTGGTTTTATTTAGTTGTTTATCTAGACAATAATATAACTTTGAATAAATAAAATCTACTAAAGAAGCACATACATACTTAAGATGTTACCCATACATAATTTACAACACATATTGATATGACTTAGTGGGATGTAAATGTGGTCTAGATATATTCAAAATGATCTCTATAAATCTATTATAAGCATGTGACTATCAACTTTGAATCTATTATGATATTGTTATTTTGGTATTTATTATAATATTTTTTATTTTTATACCTAAAAGATAGAAAATGGTAGAAGATTAAAAGAAAACGTGTAGCTAATATTGATACAATAATAAATACAACAATACAGGTTCCCAATTAAATATTGTGAATGTTAATATTGATGTTCTTGTTCTACTTTTTTCCTAAGCAATTTATTATCTGTGACTATCCTTTTGAATGGAACTCCAAATGCTACAAATGATATATTTTAGACATTTAGTAAGAATACAATAATGATGTGAGAAGGGTGACATCATCAAAAAGTGAAAAATTGTGAGGTCATTAGAACATAGCTATCCATATAATATATGATGAGAATTAGGACCAATCACTTGAGAAGGAGTACAAATCAAAATAGGTAAGGTTAAAGGAGAAAGCATGCATTAGTTATAGATGTAAAAGAAGGAATAAAAAGTGAATTTTCAAATTTGGTCTAGTGTAGGAGAAGAAGATATTAATTACAAAGTCCTAAATATAGATTAGATACTCCATTCTATTTGTTTCCAATGTAAGGGGTTCAGGTCTTGTCAGTGTCATCATTATGAAATAAAATGATTGGCATAAAAAAGTGATTGCTGACTTTCAATGTTCACTCATTTTGAACTCATATCTCGTCATAGTTGTATGCCAATTTTGAGATGCACCTAAGTTTTCTGCCTTACTAAGTTTAAAATTCATGGACCTAGAATATATTAACCATTTTCACCTTAAGCCTGATCTTTGTAGTAAATATTTTCAATTATTGGATATGAATGCCTATTCAAATGCAAACTAGGAAACCCTTATATTGTAAATATATTAGAAAATCTCATTTACTAATGGAAAATGTAAGTAGATATAGCTCATAATATATCATAAAATGGTAGATCTATTGAGTAGTGTTCACAATTATTACAACCAATATAGGTGAATTGAAATACAATACAAGTCAGAATCCTGTCACTGTAATTTATAAGGGGTTATGGGAATTTGATTATATTTTTCTGTGAAGCCTATAAGGAAAATATTGAAAATATTGTATATATTAAAAAAAGGAGAGGAAAACAATAATTTCATCCCAATCCCTATGTTCCCGAGTCCATTTGAACCTCATGCTCGAACCTCGTAGTGCATGTTAGATCTTATATATAAACTCTTTATAGATAAACAACCTTAGCATAGCTTCGTAAAAAAGAGTCAATCCAAATGAACTAATTAAATCGATATTGTCATTTAACCAAAAACAAGTCTTGTACATATAACTATATGCAAATGATTTGCAATTTATAAGCATTAGAAAATATCATCTAGGGTTATAATAGAGTAAGTAGAAATGAATCCATTTACATTTTGAATTTTATAGGCCTAGTATACATGGAAACATGGTCAATTCTCTTTCTTTTTGGGCTTCTTAGAATGAACAATATAACACACATGGAAATGAATTATAGTATAAGATCTATAAAGAGTAGGTAACAATTATATAGTGATAAGATAATGAAAAATAATCACCTAAATTAGCAAAATCATTTCTAATACCTTATAAATGTGATCATATTTAAACAACATGGAAGAAAAAGAATTAACCATTATGATTGCATGCATTTCAGCCTAGACATAAAAGAAGCATTTCAGCCTAGACATAAAAGAAATTGGACAAAGCCTATGGTTGATATTGATAATACTATCAAGCTATAATAGTTTCCATTGTTACACTATCATGTTTGGCTTTTCCTTTGGTCCATGTAACTCTACATATAGAAATAGTACATAGATTAAATAGGGAAAAATAGATGATAGGAAGATAAGATGATAAAAAGAGGTTTTCATTTTCTTCAATAATTCATATATTTTGTAACCCTTAGACAACTCATAGAATTAGTGCCAGGGCGTTTAGAATATGTTGCTCTTGATTTAGACTGCAAAATTCATTTAAAAATGAAAGATAAAATTCATCTCACCATACTTCTGACATCAATTTTATGTATTTTTAATAATGATAAGAAACACCCACCAGATCTCTTCCAAATCATTGAAAGCTTTGGAGTTATGCTACCAAAAGTTATCAAAGATTGTGGAAGGCCCAGCTCCAACATTATCGACACAGTGTAGTTAGTGCACTTTTAAAGCATTGTTATTATATGTTACCAAGGGAGGAAAAGGAAACAAGAGTGACTCTCACAAGTTAGTTAATGAAATAAATTTTGAAGTGAAATGGCATTGATGGAAAACATTTCTAGTTTTGTGAGGAGGTCCTCTCATAGAAGAATCAAAAGCAGTGCATTTTTGGACTCATGAGATCCCATAAAGTGGTCATAATATTTTTATCAATTTCCAAGGGAGATAAGTCCAGGTGGTTCCAGAATCAAATATAGTCATACCCAAACTACCCTTCAATTTTGCCTACAATCTCAATGGGGTCTCTAGGTATGTGTTATCGACAATGCAAAGCAGTTGGGATACATAACATTGTCTTGCATGGTAATTCATGGCATCGATATGTCATCAATTATTATAGAGGCAACCAATATCAAAAAGCTAGAAACATTAAGATTATGTGCTTATTAGCTAAAAATTGAGCTCAATGTTGAAGGGAGTAATAGGGATCTCTTTCAAAATATGTGATTCCATATGTTTCATTTGAAGCACTTGCACACCTAAAATAGAATTGATGGTTTGTTTTTGAGAGGGGAGGTCTTGAAGCATGAGATGCTTCTTCGTTAGGGTTTTGTTAATATGTCATTCTCCTTTTTTTTGAAAATGGTGGGCACGAGTTTCAGTTGGACCTTTTTGGGAGGGTTCTTGGAGGATGCCCGTAAGCCATGCTCACAAGTTGCACACAAAGAACTAATTGGCCCAAAAAAATAAAGTATTGCATTTCCCAGTGAAGCTTCTGATAAAAAAAAGGAGTACAACTGTAGACATAAAATGGTGGGCATGAGTTTTAGTTGGACCTCTCGCAAAGGGTTCTTGGAGGATGCCCTTAAGCCATGCTCACAAGTTGCACACAAAGAACTGATTGGCCTATCAAAATAAAGCATTGCATTTCCCAGTGAAGCTTCTAATGAAAAAAGGAGTACAATTGTAGACATAAAATGGTGGGCACGAGTTTCAACTGGACCTCTCTAGGAGGTTTCTTGGAGGATGCCCTTAAGCCATGCTCACAAGTTGCACACAAAGAACTGATTGGCCCAACAAAATAAAGCATTGCATTTCCCAGTGAAGCTTTTGATAAAAAAGGAGTACAACTATAGACATAGAGATAGCAATATGAAACTGTGAGGCCTTGCCTTGACCCATCGTAGCATAGTTGATACATTATTATTTTGATACTCATGACTCGATATGTCGAGACACTATCGGATACATTAAATATATTATGTCATTTCATGTTGTGTGATGTTTTACTTTCAGATATTTGATTTCGTCATTTAATGTTTTATGAACATGTATATTGATGAAGTAAGTGAATGTAGAATTAACACTTTGATTATGCAATTTTAATGATTGAGAATATGAGTAGAACGAGATAAACAACTGATTATTTGAAAGATGAATGTTTTAATTCATGAGATTTCCTTGATATGTTATATACATATGTGCATGTGATTTTCTTGAGCTATTGATGTGTGCAATGATTGTGCGAGATATTTTAGTTGAGAAATATAATGGAGAAACGAAATTGAACCCTATGTACCATTTGTGGAAGCCCTGTTGTTTGTATTTTATTTGTATCATGAGATGTATGAATTTATCATCATGTAATCAGTAAATGTTAATGTTTCATAACAGTGTTTTATAGTGTCATTTGACACTCGTGAATTGTATATGCATTCCAGCATGATAGTTAGGGTTAACCAAATAACCTAGAAATCTAAGTTGGACTAAGTTAGTGACCTTTTTTCTAATCAGTTTATAATCGAGATTAATTACCCCTAATCTAGATTAGTGTTTAATCTTCTTTTTGAAAGTTGTTAGATAGTCCTAAAATTTTCTAACATTTGTTAGGTCCCTAATTTATCCAATAGGCCTAAAATCATGAAATCTAAGTACTCAAGGGGTATGGGTATGGGTTGGGGGTATTTTCCACCCCCTAGCCCCTTTTGTTGACTTTTATGGTCACTCAAAACCCCATTTTTGCTTTATTACGAAAATTGATTGTTTTCATCATGAGTTGGATGATTTTAACTCCACCTTGAGGTTAGCCTTAGGTCTAGTTGGGTTAGAATGCTCTAGAACTTTTAGGAAAGTGGGAGATTTATTGCATTTTAGAGGTGGTTGAGTTTAGGATCTTATTTAGAGGCAATTTTGAGAGGGTTTTGGGTTTTCACCCAACCTCTAGTTTTAGAGTGGATTTTAGAATTGAAGAAGAAGGAGAGGAAGGCAAGCTCATCTCAAATTTGTGCATTTTCCATAACTCATTTTTTTGAAGGTAGGAATACTTCACGTCATTTTGGTTTCATGTTGTGCTTCATGTTTTAGTTTTATTGCTTATGTATGTTTGTGCGTATGTTGAGTATGTTGGGAGGGATTAAAAATAGGTTTTCTTAAATGTCTTTCCTTTGTGTTTTGCTTTGAATTTTGAAGGGTTTTTATGGGTGTATTGGCATTACTCACCCTCGAATAGGGCATAAGTGGCCATGTATAGGGGAAGGTCGTTAGTTGGACTCCAATAGTGTAGAGTCTCTTCTCAGGATGAGAAGAGGGGAAAAGGGTAGGGTGTTATAGGCCCCTACTCGTTATCACAAACCACATATGAGTTTTGGAATGTAAGAATGGAAGAATAGAAGTTATTAAAATTATAGCCCCGAAAGGGCATCTGTTTTGGTGTTGTGTCTGACATCTCCTATTAGAAAAATCCACCTTCTCCTTAGTCTAGTTCAATGTCGAACTTGATATGTAAACCCAGGATGGGAGTGAATGACTGGTTTTGTCTTCATGTTATGTTGGTTGTCTCCCGATCAATTTTTGTTCTCTCCACAATTACCATGATGTTTTGCAGAATTCGAAATGGATCCCTTGTTAAGGACCAAGAAGGAAATTCAACTTGTTATTGAAATTTAGTTATGTTAAGGAGATTTCTCCTCGAGATTGAAATCCTGTGTAAAAATGTTACTGTTAACTTATTGTGGAAATGGCAACAACACCGAGTTTTCTTCTTGGTTCTTTTCCAGCAGAGCCTTTGAATCAGGTGGACAATGAAAAAAAAAAAAGATTGAGCGATATACTTGCTTATGAGATTTTCGTAATTTTAGTTATATGCATGTGTATTGAAAAATAGATAAAATGATGGTGTATAATTAAGCAATTTAAATTCAAAATTATGTCAAGTAAATTTGGAGTTACATGAATGAAAATCACATCTCACATTTTCGTATTTGACTGAATGGAAAGTAATCCTACGTTATTTCTTAAACAAAATATTAAACTCGATGGTTATAATCAATGCTAGGAAGAAAACTAATGTATCCCCCTTGGTTAAATTGAGTATATTACAAAATTCAATAGCTAGAGGAAAAATAAAGGGATGTAATATATTTATATAAATAGTCCCCTTGCCATGATAATATATCTCGCTTTCAAATTTAACACTTACGAGAAAAAAATATAAGACACAAAAATAGTATTCTTTCCTTTGGTAAATTTACACAACTTTTAAAAAATTCCATACTTGACAAAAGTAGGACTTGAGGAAAAAAAAAAGTTCCTGCATTTGAGAAGAAAGATTAATTGGTTTCTTGCAATAGCAAATCTTTAAGATTCTCTAGATATTCTTTTAAGCTTATTAAATACTTCATAAGAAAAAAAATACATAAAATATATTTCAAAATATCTTATACTAAAATATCCTAAATTCTAAATCTCTTTTGTTCTTACCTTTTTACCCACCAAGAAAACTTTAAAACTTAAATGTTCCCTCCATTCTAGGCATTGATTTAGAAAGTGCCATGATGACTGCTGATGTCATCCTCTTTAAGTCATAAAAAGTTGCCTCTTTGTTTCAATTCACATCTCTTTCCCATGCGAATTTTTCTCCCATCTAATTTGGGCAGCTTTGGGACCACGTACAATCCCCTTGACTTTTGAGGTTAGTTGTAATTTTTTTTTAATTTAATTTGTATGTATTTAATGTTAGCATTAGAATTTATTTTAAGTTTTAAAATTTAATTAGTTTTTTTTAAAGTGATTAATATGTTTTAAAAAATATATAAATTAGTAAATTTAAAGTTATAGTTAGGTTGTTATTTTATATTTTAAGTTTTAGTTAGTGTTAGTTTTAAGAAATTTTAATTAATATGTTTTTAAATGATAGTTAATTAGTATATTTTTAAATGTTACAATTATATTTGTTTTGTTTTAAATTTGTTGTTAGTATTATTTTTATTTTAAGTATGTTTAGATTAATAAAGGTTTTTAAAGTTAGATATTGCTAGTTGTAGTAAATGTTAGATTATAGTAGATTATAATTTAAGTTAGTGGTGTTAATTTTTTAGTTTATTTAATTTTAGTTATAACGCTATTATTAGGAATGTTTTATTTTAAAATAGATTATAAATTTAAACAAAATTGTTATTAGAATAAAGTTTAAATAAAGTTTATTTAATTGTATGTTAGACGTTATTTTAGTTAATGAGTTGTTTTATTCAATGTTTCGAATAATTACATTTATATTATTTAAATGGTTGTTCGTAACAATTAATTTTATTGTCAATTGAAATTTTGCTTAATAGATATTTTTTTGATTAATGTTAATAGGATTTAGATTAATTGTAAATTATATTTACTAGTAAGCTTAGTACTATTGTCCTATGGATGTAATATTTTAAGGGTGTAAATAAAAAAAATAAAAAAGTGTTAGGTCCTTTATTTAATTGAATTTAGTTTGTTAAAATTAGTTAAATGATTTAATGATGAAAGTTTAAATTTTAATAATCCATTCCTACATGATGTTTTTAAACTAAGTTGTAGTCTTAAAGTTTTGATGGGAGGCCTTGTATCTGTATCTCAGAGTACCTATACTTTAACTTGTGAAAACAAACATATCAAACTTAGTGGTGTGATTAACCTTTAAAATAATAAAAATTATACATGTGTTTTTGCCCCTGTATTTTGGGCACGACATTTTGGTATTAGAGCTTGTGTTTCAACACTAGGAACCTAAAACCATTATGCTTCTAAACTTAAACTAAACTTTAAATTGTGTAGGATGCCTCTTGTTACTCGAAGCAACCAACAAGGCAAAGGTCGTAGGGTGAGAGATGGTGGAGCAGAATAGGAGGATGGACCACCACCACCTCCACTGCCACCTCCACCACCACCACTACCGAACTTGAATCAGGATATTTTGGATGCCCTTTAAACATTGATTGGTGTAGTTCAGCAGAGGGTAATACCTATAGTATAGCCAGGGTAGAAAATTCCCAAAAGGGAAGCAGAGGAACCCAGAGGAGGTGGGGTCAGAGGCAGAGAGAGGAGTAGGAGTCCCCCACCAAGGCAAGTAGAGTGACAGGGCGAGCATGAGGGTGAGTTGATACATCAGAGAGGACCACCACTTGATAGACCTCCTAGATATATAGGAGATGATATCATGGAGTTGATATGACTCGGCCCACCATTCTTTACCGGTTCCACAGAGGGAACAATAGCAGAGGCCTAGTTATAGAGCCTATAGTGATGCTTTGGATTACGTCCTTATGGGAGTGATCCAAAGGCACATCTAGCAGTCCATCAGTTGAGAGGAGATGCCTCCAATTGGTGGCATCATGAGGAGACTATAAGAGGAGTGAGGATGGATACCTTCACATGGGAGTCATTCTTGGAGAGATTCTAGGAGAAGTACCTATTCGAGCACTTCAAACAGAAGCAAATTGAGAAATTTCATTCTTTGTATTAGAGGGGTCTCACAGTAGCTCAATATGAGAGCAAGTTTCTTGAGCTCCTTCCTTATGTTGAATACATGAAGGATGAGAAACTGTGAGTACATCACTTCATCATGGGACTGAATTTCTCACTCCAAGGTCCAGTTTGTTTGGCCTTCCCTACCACCTTTAGATAGGTAGTTAAGATAGCACTAGTTGTTGAGGATACTCGAGGTAGACAGGAGTCACAGGATCGGTCTCAGAACTGAAACTCTACCCAGCAGAAACCCCCTTGGAAGGGGAATCAGAACTATATAGTAGGGTACTCTAAGGGCCAACAGTCTCAGTAGTAGAAACCACAAGAGAAATAGTAGAAACCTTCACAAGGTTATTAGGGCTCCAAGCCCATGCAGTGGCAGTCACAGGGTCCCAAACTAGATCAGAAGGTACAGGCCCCACAGTCACAATTAGTAAAGACTCAACAGTCTTCCAAGGGTCGCTAAGTGGATCTACCAGGTTAGGAGGCCCATGGTAGTCTGGATCATAGGGTGCATGATCTTATACTTGAGAACCATGCTACACTTTTGGTGTCATGGGTCATATAGCTAGAGAGTGTCCATAGGGACAATCATTTGATGGTCAGAGAGGGGCCTTTTTAGAGCCGACAGTTGAAGACTCATGAACTCAATTACCCTACTCATGACCTAGAACTTGCAGCAGTTGTTCATGCCTTGGTAAGGTGGTGACACTTTCTTCTAGGTCATAGATTCAAACTTCATTCTGATCACTAGAGCTTGTAGTACATATTTATGCAGCAAACACTTAATGCTAGGCAAAGAGGGTGGATGGAGTTCCTTTATGAGTACGATTTTGATGTTCATTACATTAAGGTAAAGGACAATGTGGTTGCAGATGCCTTAAGTAGAAGGCACCATGAACTATCATTTGTGACTACTTGCACTGATTTGAGAGAGCAGAACCTGCCAGCAGATGAGCTTTATGCAGAAGTTAGTTAGATGGTGCATTCTCAGAGACCCTTAAAAGGGAAGTATTCAAGGTATTCCTTGGAGTTCGATGGACTTTTGCGTCATAAAGGATGTATGTATGTACCTTCCATTGGGGGTTTGCATGAGCTCATTGTACATGAGGCTCACAAAGCACCTTATGCAACACACTGCGGTGTTAAGAAGTTATATGCAGATATGAGACAGTTATATCACTAGCTAGGCATGAGAGTGTAGATTGCTAACATATTTTCAAGATGCCTTGAGTGTCAGAGGGTGAAGGTAGAGCACCATCATCCTAGTGGGCTTCTTCAGCTTCATGAGATTGCAAATTGGAAGTGGGATGCTATATCTATGGATTTTATGATTTTATTGTTGGTCTCCCCATGTCATCTCACTGCCATGATGCCATTTTGGTGACAGTTGACACATTGACCAAGGTTGCCCATTTCTCACCCATGCGTACTACATGCACAACACGAGACATAGCTCAAGTGTTCTTGCGGGACATTGTTAGACTTCATGGCGTTCCCCGTAAGATCATCTCTAATAGAGACTCATTGTTCACTTCATTCTTTTGGAAAGAGTTGCAAGCAGCTTTGGGCACTAGGCTCAATTTCAGTACAGCATACCATCCTCAGACCAATGGTTAGATCGAGCAAGTGAATCAGGTTTTGGAGGGCATGTTACATATGTACGTGATGGACCATTAGGTCAAATGGGAGGAATACCTACATCTTGTCGAGTTTGCCTATAATAATGGGCACCATTCTTCCATAGGTATGTCGTCTTATGAGGCCTTGTATGGAAGATTGTGCAAAACACCCTTGAGTTGGGATAGGATCGAGGATCAAGTCTCTATTGGCCATTCTAATCATCCAACCTATGATTGGACAATTAATATTATATTATTATTCAATTATGGATAGGCACGTGGTGACACCAACACCATGAATATGAAGAGTCATGATAAGTACACAAGCTTAAAGCAGTTATAGTTGTAATGATGGGGTGTGATCAATTGAGAAGATGTCTGAAGTGAAGAACATAGTTATTAGGGACATTACATGGTCATCACATTCCCAGACACAACAAAAATAATAAATTTGGAGTATGAATGTCTACTAATTATCAACTACTTGGAATCTCTATTTCTCTAGTCTACAAAACTAAGATAACTACAAAGCATAAGAGATGACAAAATGGGTCATTAAACACCAATTTACTTGTTCCTTTGAACATAGGAAAGAACAATTCTCCAGCACACAAAACTTATTTCTTTATTGGTATTACAAGTTACATGACCTCTGCAAATATATAATCTATCTTCAGTAAGAGACGTATGATATATAATGATACTCTTAAAGATTTTTGGCTCCAACTATAAAAATCATAATACAAATTTCAAATAAAAATTAAAGAAAATGGATTATTATCTAATTTAGTTACTTTCTTCAGTACTTCATCATTAAGCTAAGAATACTAGTTCCCTTACACTTAATTTGGTTAAATAACAAAATCAAAACATATTTGTTTCATTAGCATTACAAAAATGTGAATCCTTCATTCTCAAAACGTCCAGCTAAATTTCACCAGATGGAATATTTTCATGAAGCATTTGCAACTGAATATTAATAAATGAGGGCTTGGAAAAATCAGCAATATGTCAAATTAGAACTATTTTTAAAAAATGATTCTATTTAAATTTAAATAAGTCAAATTAAGCATGGATATCTAGTTTTATATGACTAGGTGATGTTTAGAGCAACCCAAACTGATGGAATTGACTATGACATTAAGGTAGTATTTACTTAGAATGGGCATGTAGTTCTATATCACACAAAGGCCTTCATTCAAGCCTACCCTGGCACTTATTAGAAAGAATAGTTCATAGTTTAACATCATAGCATATAGATGGAAATTTAACAATTGAATCATGTGAAGGTATAGACATAACAACACAATACATTTGATAGCTGAAAGAGTGCATCAATGACCCAAAAAAATCAACTTTCCATCTAAAGATTAAAAATCCCAGCTACAAAAAAGAGGTAGATATAAAGAATGAGAAGTGAAAAGTTATAAAGCCCACAAACAAAAATGTGATCGGCATCTTGACTCTTTTACTACAATCATCTGGAATAGTGTCTACATGTGTTAATTTCTCTCAAGTGATAGTAAATCTTACGTAACATGAATATAATACAAATAAAGCCCAAATGGATCGATCAACTAATCTTCAACTCAGGAAGCCCAATGACACATGCGCAGTGAACATCATCAACATGAACATGCTCTGTGAAGAAAGATGTGATTTAGATAGATTCACCATATGTTTAATAATTAAACAGAAGTTTGTGAGGCAGACCGCAGCCCTTTCTTTGAGGACAGTATCTAGCAAATCATTAAAAAATTATATAGGGTTTAAATTACTTTCACAAGAAAGACTAAAAACAATCTCAACAGATATAATATTGACTGTTATATTCATGATATTAAGAATAATTCCTCAAACTACAATCTGAAACTAGAGAGTAATATATGAAGACTATCGATGAAAACCAAACAGTTAGAAGCTTTTTCTAGTGCAAACTCTGCTCTCAATTAAAGTTATAATGAAGGAGACAACACTAGCCTTGGACCGAATAATTTACAAACAAAATTTGACAATTACCAATTTAATGAAAATTGACAAGACTGAAATTTCTTCAACAAAGTCACTAATGCAAAAAAAAGAGTTTATGAAAAGGGCAGTATTTGTGGGAAAGATGTATTTGTTGAAATCTACGTTCTTTGTTTAAAAGTACTTATTTTATAATTTACTATTTTAATGCAAAAATAATAGTTGCTAAAATTATTAAATGTATGGTTCTCCTTGAAAACTGAAAAGCCATTCCTCACATGAGTCCTTCAAAGTTGAAATTGATTGGTTGAGGGATAATGTTCTGTCACTGACACATGTTGGGGTAGTAACTCCTTGATCATAACTCAAAATAGCCATCAGAAAGCTTGTTAGATATATTATAAATGAAATGGGGCATATTACTTAGCATTGGTTTTATGTTTGTTACTTAAGCCTTAAATAGAATCCAAAATTAGCATGTTGATTTGCTTGCGTAGGTTGTTTCACAAATAATTAGCTTGGTTTCGCAAACAATTACAATGAGGGTGTGCTACTTGTCGGATGCTTTGCAATACTAAGTTTTTCTCTGCTATTGCATTTATAAAGCTCATATCCTGAACTGGTTTAGAAGCCACCAAAGGCAACTCCAATGTTATTTAGGGGCATCTAGGAAAGAATCCCAATAGAAAATTCTTTTGTAAAGTGCCTTGCAAATATAAAGCAAAGTAGGGCATAGAAACAATTCAGATTCAGGAGCTTTGAGAATTCTACCCAGAAGTGTCAGCTACATGACCCAAACTATTTCCCAGACAATGTTTACCCCCTTAAAAAGAAATGTGTCTCATCGCTTCTAGTTGTTTTACTCTATGAGAATTATTTTTCTTAATTTAGCAAATTAGCTCCTAGATAATATTTCCCCATGAATATTTAATTATCGTTTGCTAACCATCCAAAAGGTTATACTTATAATATAATAGTGTTTCATTTCTTTAACCTCTATATCAAAAATCAACTTTGTAGTCACCAGTATCACACAATCAATGTTTGACTTTATGCTTCTGCAACTGCTTACCGACATCTGCTATGTGATAGAGTAATGGACAATGTGGGAAAAGCAGTTCTACATCTGACACAAGGAAAAGTATATAATATTATTCTCTAACCCTTGCTGTCCCTGAAAATTGGGAGCAAACTTTGCTTCCCAAAAGCAGATATTCATCATAGAAACTTAGAAAAGCATATTAAAATTATCAATATTGCCACATGAATAAAAAAAATTAATGCATAAACTCATCGATGTACATTAAGCCCCCCTCGGCAAGAGTGTGTTGTACATCAGAAAGAGGCAAACCCCATAATATATTAATTTAAAATAGAGTGTGTGTCCAATAAGGACCAGCAGATATCTAATTCTTGTAGCCCTGTTTCCTTACAATTCGGAGCAGCCTGCTTAAGACTGACCAACCACCTCTTTCCAAGAAATTGACCTACTGAGATGGAGCATTGGATATCTCTGATAAATGGCGCTGAACCAGTTGTGTTGTTTGAGAGTTAATTGTGGTGGTGAGCATCTACTCCAACACTGATCATGTCTTAGGCTTTTGTGTGTCTATGGCATACAATGTACATCACAATGTAAACTTGCTAAAGAAACTAAAGCAGCTGTACAATAAACTGGGAGGCCCAGTTACAACCTTACAAAACCAGAGGTAGGGATGATCTAATGTTGTTTTGTCTCCTCAAAACTTTGATAATCTCCAACCTCTATCCTCAAATACAGATAGTTTACTGCTTTATTTTAACGAATAGGTGACCTCGTCGTCGGTCTGATTACCTTTCTTTCATATCTTCCAGTGAGTACTACTGCAGTTCTGGAACATTTTGCTCTTTTTGGTCTTGCAATCAGTGGCTTGCTCTCAACCACAATGCCATACTCGAACTTGATTCTTTTTAGAGCATCTCACATATTCCATCACAGGTCTTCTTGAGATGCAATCTATCTTCCTAGCTCTTCCTTCAAACATTTACTACTTCCAAATCCTGATCTTATTTGGAAACATCTAACTCTCCCCAAGCTACTGTTTGAGATTTAAGATTTACCACTCAGCGATAGCATCTGTCACATACACTTTTTCATTACTATTGATTCCATTCAACTATTTGTTCTGCAATAGACCATCTAAGATCCACTCAGGAAACATATAAAATTTGTTTAGATAATCTAACTTTTCTTAGTTTCTATTATTTTTAAGTTTTTAATATAAAATCTGAAGTGATTGAGATGAGTCATTTTAAATGTATTTCAAGATCTTAATCTGCGATAATTTGTAATAATTGATTTGCAATAGATCATAAATATATATCAAATGCTGACATTATGAAATTATCATGTCCCTCTCTCAGTCACAAACTTCATTTGTGTACTTTCCTATCCTTGCCTTTACATCTTTCTTATTCACACATATAGACACTTCTTTCTCTCTCTCTTATCATACCGTTCCCCTCTCTCTCTATATATAATCCTCCCTCTTTATTTTGCTCTCTAAATCACTTCTTATCTCTCGAGACTTGTATGTATGTGTATTTTTATATGCCTCTCTATCTTTGTATATTCATATTCTCTCTTTCATATATCTGTCTCCCGTAACATGTTACTTTATTATTACAAACAAGTTTGTGCACATCTAGAACAATAGCAATATGAACAACTTCAAAAATTGACTAAATATTCTATTTTTTAATTATTTATATCTAATTTACTAAAAAATATATTACAACATATATTATCTCTTTATATATATATATATATATATCCAATTTAACAAAAAAAATCTAACAAAATTTAGTATAACAGTTCACAAACTTATTTCTTCTCAATTTATAAATTATAAAAAAGTATAAAAGCATAATATAATCATTTAATATTATTAATACCTATATTCTATAAAATATTTCCATTCCACCTTGCTCAAATGCTAAAGAAATTATTTATAATATTATAGCTCAAAATATCAAATAATAATTGTTTGCATCTATGTTCCATGAAAAATCTAAGGAAACAGAATGGAGATTTGTTAAAACTTTGTAAAAAAGTGATGGCCAAGCAGATTTAAGGTCATGTCCCATTAGACCAAGGGACAAAACAACTAGTAATTAGTAGCAAGTTTGTTTGAAAAATGGTTTCTGGCTTTGCTTGTGGGAGTGCTTATGGTATGCCTTGGGACCTCCGTAGATGAAACGATCTTTGCCATTTTCATGTTAGAGGTCATAGATTTTATATACCATGTTATATTTTAATTATGTCAAACCTTGTCATCTATGGTTTGTAATATGTAGTGGCACATCTTATTGATAGCCCATGCGAAGCATTCAAAGCTATGATTGAGATTTATAAAGTCGTTCTACTTGAAGGATTCTAGAATAAATGTACCCACATATAGTTTGCAGAAACCCCCCATCTAGTATTCCCCTATCCAGTATTCCCTTGCCAATGGTCTAGCTTGAGAGACACAAATATCTATGAATTGAAGCCTTTTCTTTAGTAGAAAGGATCTCTTAGATATTTCTTACTATTATGCTTTTGTTTTGAGTTTGAGCATTTTAGCATCTTAGCTTTACTTGATCCATCTAGCTCACTTGCATTTGCATGTTGGTCTAGACAACATATATTAAGCTTAAAGAATGCAATATATCTCTTTTTCTTAGTTTAAATCTCATTCTAGCTTAGAGTCTTCATTTTTTATATTGGATTTCTCAAGCCCCTCTTTGAATCTTCAATTTCATAATGCACCTTGTGAAGTCTCATTGTTGACTAATGAGACCATGGCAACATAGATGTATTTAGATTCATTTATTCTCAAGTATAATGGGTTATAGAGGTTTCAATATTTTTATCCAGTTTATCACGTTATTTTGATTATTGAAAATAAATTGGGTTAAACTCTTAGACACCAAACAATGTTAGTTTAACATTTTCCAAGTTTGTTCCCATATTTCTTGATGGCATTGAATGGGCTATGCCTAAATATCGTTTCCTCACATCTATGACTATTAGATCAATTAGCTTTGGGTGTCTCACACTATCCTTGAAGCATTGTTTTTGTCCTTATTCACTATAATCATATCATAATTACATGTGCCAAATAAAATATCTTATCAAGGTTGATTCTAATAACCATTATATGCAACAACCAAAAGATAAGAAACCTACAAAATAACACAAGATTTGTAAACTAGGGAAATCCTTGATAAGAGGGAAAACCCAAGTGGGAACGATGTCAACAAGATGATGTATTCATGTAAATATTACTTTATGTTACAAGCCAATTCAATACAATTAGTAGATATGAATCCCTGTTAGGAGACTTTGAGTCCTTGTCAAAAGATTTTATCCATGTTAGGAGAAAAAGGAAGAAAATTAAACCCACTATCCAAATCACTTCAGCCACTGTTATACAAAACATCTCTCTCGGATAACATATCCAAGTAGTGCATTGACCAATACAATAACTTGAATTTATTAATCCAATCTCAATATCATCTAATTCTTTTCTCTGATCATATCCACCAATACAATCATACAATATATTACCTTACAACCTTGTTCGTCATATGTCTTGTATACCTTGTTTGTCATCTATCTTGTATACCTTGTCCTAATAACTAATCGATTCAGCCTACAAGGGATTTCCCAATGTGAAATGAATAATATAAGACATTGTCAAGATATTTTGCAATACATGTAACATTGCAATTACTATTTCCAATACCCAATCAACTTGAGAATGAACATAGCACATGTTACACTAAATAGTGATCATCACATAATCATTACTATAATCCACTACCACAGACATATCCTCATGAAATTGTCTTCAACCATGATCCAAGCTTAATCCCATTAGAATACCTTTTTTCACATTAAACATGAAAAAAAATGATTATATAAACTTATCTATTCACTAAAGAAACTCAAAAATAGTAAATTTGAAAATTAAAATAAAAGAAAACTACATTAGTTTCCTTTTAACACAAATTACAACTCAAAGTTACCATGTTAACACTTATGCAAATTTTCCCAACTTATATATAATTCTAGGTTGAATGTTCTATTTTCTTTTAGTTTTCTAGAACTTCAAAAACCCAAAATTATGGAATATATAGTTCCTAAGTTGATTTATTTGAACATACTAATTATCATGATTATATTATTTTTACAAGATAGTAATTGATTTATATATACATTATTAAAAGACAATACATTATTACTTAAAGAGGACTATGTCACTACTAGCTTAAAGATCTTTTATTGATAAAATTGAGATATTATACCTCCCAATCTATATAATTACTTTTATCTAAAATATTTCACTAATACTTTTATTGAAAATCTCAAAACCTATAGTAAATTAAAAAAATCTTGTATAATTGCTTATTTGAACATTGCCATTAAATTATTTAAGTACTCATGACATTAATGGATAAATTATTCAAATTTTCTAATAAAAAAATTATTTTTTAATTTGACATTGTTGGCTGATTTAACATTGTTGGGTTTGGCACCAACACTAATAATGAAATGGTAAGACTCCTAATGAACCACATAGAATAAAGCTCTTATTGTCTTTGTACTAGCATAAATCACATGATTCCTAATTATATTAATCAAATTCATTTTATGTGTACCACTAGAGTAAAACTTGTGTGAATTTTAAAATTAATCTTCCAGTGTCAACTTCACTCATATTTAGTGATGTTGTTTTCTATCTATAGAGAATTAATACACACAACAAAACTAAAACTAGACACCCTATGACATGAACTTGGTTGCCTTAAAGAGACTCTGATTCTAATCTCCCGAGGAAATACTTAGACATAAAAATTTTGTAATTAGACAATTTTACCATGTCAACCAATTTTTCCAAATAAATTGTAAGGTTCTAGTATTTTGGTTTTCACATCTCAATTTTATTTTACACACACAGAAGTTTATATAATTGAATCCCTACTGGTTAAGAATGCCATTGATTCTCAATTTTATTTTACATACATGGAAATTTATATAATTGAGTTGCTACTGGTTAACAATGCCATTGATTTAGAAATCACAAGTTTTCTTGAGGGTTTGAGAAAATTAATATTTGTCTCATTGTCTAGATTTTTTATTGAATATTTTGAAGATTTCAATTTTATTCGGTATTGTTTTCAAAGAATCTTCGGGGGTAACTATATTTTTTGTGATATTATATTGTGTTAGGAGGGTTGTAACTTTTTTCATCTTATATATGTTCAAGTTTTTTTTGCTCGAGATATCTAACATCTCATATTCTTTTGAGGGTTCTAAAGTGTAATGATATTGCTTGCAATTTAGAAGTTATTATTGGATCTTATGAATTTGTGAATAGATAATTCATAGTATTGTTGTACATAGTCATATAAATTATATGCAGATTTTTTTGTTTGTTTGTTCATTTCTTTTAAGGAAATTTAAAATAGGGGAAAATATTATTTTAAAGAATTTTAATAAGAAAATTGATAAATAAGATAAATAAGATAAATAAGCAATCAATTTTATTCAAAAAGTATTTTAATTTTCCAAGTGTTAAAATAATTTATTTTTTATTTTTTATGGGCTTTCAATCTACTACGAAAGTTGAATGATTATAAATAGATTCTATAATATTTTTATAGGCTTTTAGTCTATTTCTTAGTGCAAGACTCTAACATCAATGATAAAGACTGTAGCCTTACAATTTATGGTGATTAATAATATGATTTGGTAAAAGAAATTCCAATAACATTGAAAACTAAATTTTTAGGATCATTTCAAATATTTCTAACATAAACACGAGTACTAATAGGAAATCTTATAGGAACTCCTATTCTAAAGGATAAAATTTCCTTCTTGTAAGATTTCTTTTTTTTGTTATCTTAAACTTGCGAGATGGATAACTAGATTTATTGAAAATACAAGATAGATAAATAAAGAGATAATATGAATGCATGAACTCAATTTCCCATAGAACAAATTTTCTTTAATTTGTGACACTGCCCACTTATTAAACAAAAATATTGAAGATTTCTCAATAATACTTTTTAGATAACTAAGAGGGAGGTGAATTAGTTATCCTATAGGCCTTAAGAACACTTTTTTACCCATTCACATTTCTTAAAATTTTAAATCAATAAATTGGTAACCAGATCTAACATAACAATTCAAACTTATATGATCTTCACATCAAATTGTTATCTTATTGTTTTCTAATATATTAAGTATCAAAGTAATCATTTATCTTATACCAAGTCACACCATTAAACAATTAAAATGAAAATAAACTTGCACACAATAAGCATTGAGACATTTGACACAAATATATAAAGT
Source organism: Cupressus sempervirens (assembly GCA_028749045.1). Lineage (NCBI taxonomy): Eukaryota > Viridiplantae > Streptophyta > Pinopsida > Cupressales > Cupressaceae > Cupressus > Cupressus sempervirens. Next base: position 343,552,133 of record CM053789.1, read on the forward strand.
GGAAACCTTGTAAAGGGGAAACCCACCTTGGACTTAACAACCCAAATATTTCACTCTTCTGAAGTGAGCTTTGTTAGGAGCCAACCCTGCTAAAGGTTATAGGAACTTTTTTTAATGTGACATTGTTAGAGGGTTTTCACCAAAGGGCATCCAGACCTTGCTACTCTTTAAGATTTTTAAAGAGTAGCCTACTCTAAAGGACTTACAAAATATTAGTATTGAATATTACCATTCAGGGTTTAAAAGACTTGTTAGGTCCACTTGGTTAAGATATTTTTCCACTATAATAGTGAGAAAGTGATTGTGGAATAATTTGTTCAATTTTAGCACTACCTTGGTTTTTCAAATCTATACATCACTTTATCTCTTTCTTCTAACCTCTTTCTAGTTGATTCTCACACTAACAATTCAACTTAACACTTCCTCTATTTGATCTTTACAAGATTGATCTCCTTGGTTCACCTTCTAGCTTTCTTCTTCTTCATTAATTTGACCAACAACATCAAAATAAATATAATAAAAAATAATCAACATCTTGTTTATCCCCTTAATTAGAAGACTTCTTTCATTGCAGGATCTTCTAAATTTTCTCACTTAATCATGATCATTAGATCTTCATTAGTTTTAGATTCAAAGAATCTAGATGCTCGAGAACAATAACTCCATCTTGAACTTTGTGCTTCATTTCAAATTGTTAATTCTCATTCGCCAGATCTTCATTGAATTTCTCCATCCATTGATCTCATGAATTTCATGGTTAGGGTTTAATTTGAAACCCTCTCTGATCAATTCTGGTGAAACCCTAAAAAGATTATCACCAACATAATTCTTCACTATTCTGGTTATTGGATCATATTTCTTTGACATTATTGCAAGAAAATCATCATCAAAGAAAACTTCTAGGATAATTAATTTTCCAATGTCGAATTCCCATACATTATCCAAGGGAGTATCAAGTCTTCTTTTTGCAAACCATTTACAGAAAAGTTTTAAACCTCTGATAGATACCTCAACAGATCTCAACCAATTTTCTTTGTTATAAAAACCCTCACTGACCAATAACCTAGGGTTCTTTGGTATAAATTATTTTTCCCTAGCAAGCTCATTCATGGATTGTGGCATTTTCCTTAGGAAATCATCATGCACAACCCTTTTTAAGTAATCTTCTTTTCTTGAAAAATCCCTTCGTGGAAGTATTTTGAAAAATTATCTTACTGTGAAAGTTCTTTCTTAATTTTCCATAAATATAGATACTTACATAATTTCACTGTTTATCTCTTCTGAAAATTGTTAGCAGCGAATCAAAACCCTTGTAAAAATGCACCCTTAGCTCTGAAAATCTTCACTTTGTGAGAATTGTGCAACTTGAGTGTTCAATTATGGAGAATCAAAATTCTTACTACAAAATTAACCTCACAAAAAATAGCATTGACTTGAATTAATGTCCCAGTAGTCATATTTTATATTGCACCATGGAGTTTAAAATTCAACTATTGATCTTCAAGAATCGAATGACTTAGCTTAAAACCCAAATGACTGTGTTACCCTTTGTGAAACTGGCCATGTGTTATAAGGGCACTTCCCCACATTTGCTAGATTTTGAGCAACTTAATTTGCGAGAAAGCGTAGGTTGTCAATCTCATGAGATTGACAATCGTGAAAAACCTTTAAAATTACTACATTCACCTTTAATATTTTGGGCTCACTTGCACAGTCACCCTCCAACTTAGTAAACATGTAGACTGCGAGGAAAATTGGCATAAGACATCTAGCACATGTCCCAACTTAGAACTACTAGGAAACTTTTCCAATGACTGACCCCACATGGCCATGTGTCATGAAGGTGCTTCCCCGCTCCCTTTAAACAGCAAAGATCTTCGTAAAGAGGAAAATGCTCTTTTTTGATCTTCAAACGATTGACGATTCCATTAAACTTGCTTTGTTTGAAACCTAGTTAGCAATAGTAGCCAATGAAAAATATTTAACCCACCATGTGTTCTAACATGTTCTAACTATTCTGACACTTTTTCATCAAGGCAGTGCATAACAAAAATGACATCATTGAACACATGTGTCATCAAGGCACTTCATGAAATGTCCCTTTACTGATTTTACATGGTATTTCCAGCCTCAAATCAGATCTTTAAAATCAAACAACCAATATTACAAAGATCTGCCAATTTCCCAATAAAACCCAAATCGGGTATGTCCAAATTAGTGCAAAAAAACTTCACAACTTCACAAATTATTAATAAATCTGAGAATGGACATTTTTACAAAAATTTCAGCAGCATAACAGCCTACAAAATGACATTTCCATATTTGTATATCCTTTACACAACAGCTCACAAATGTACGACAAAACTATGCTCAATCGGGCTCCCGAAATTAACACACAATGCCCGGAACACCATAAAATCACTCATAAACTATCTCAGAAGTTTAATCATGACCCAATACATATATTCAGATCTATTTTAACATCTTAAAGTCTAAAATACAGCAGCAACCCAAACTGATATGAAACACTCAACTGAAAACACCAAACTCAAACCAAAAACAACCCTGAAAACCCACAAATCGGCACTATTCAGCACAAAGGCAAACTCTGTATGAGCATGCACATGGAATGGCTTCAAAATCCCATCCTTAGCCTTTCTGGAAACCTGCAAACTCCTGTTCTTGGGTCTCCTTCTCCACAGGTTTGGCAGCCTCTGAAGAACAACAAGAAAATTAGCAAAAATCAAGTTTTGGAATGAGCCCAAAATGCCTCCAAACCCCTTTAAAAGAGGGCATAACCCTAACTCACGTCCAAGAGGGGTTAATAAAATATAATTTAATAATAATTTTTATTTATTAGTCCATTGGTTTCCAAAGATTAGCCCCTTTTTCCAAAACTTCACCTTTTTGGAGCCTGCCTGCCTTAGCAAAGTTTTTTTTTTTTTTTTAATTATTTGAATAGGGGACATGAAAAGTCCTCCCCTCCCAAATATTGCTTGTCCTCAAGAAATGAAGGTTGGAATTCTCAAGAATATGTGCTCCTTCCCAAGTTGCATCCTCTAGTGGTAATCCTTTCCATTTGACCAAATGTTCTATGACGCTCCTATTTCTCAACCTTTTCTCTCTTGTATCCAAAATCTCTTCTGGTATCAAAACTAATTTCCCTTCATCATCAAGAGGTGGTAATTCTGTAGATACTATGGTTTTCTGGCCTAGAACCTTCTTTAAGCAAGATACATGAAAAATATTATGTATTTTGCTATTTGGTGCGAGCTCCAATTCATAAGCTACCTCTCCTACCTTCTTGATGATTTTATAAGGCCCGTAGAACCTTGGCTTGAGTTTCTCTGCCCCACTCCTCTTCAAGGTGCTTTGCTTATATGGCTGCAACCTAACAAATACCAAATATCCCACCTCAAAAGATCTTTCAATCCTTTTCCTGTCAGCATATATCTTTTGTTGGTTCTGTGCATGTTGTAGATTATCCTTGAGGGACCTTATTAGGTCTTGGCTTTGCTTGATAAAATCACTTGCTGCGGGTACTCTGCTATTGGAAAGTATTAGATCAACAAAGGAAAGGGCATCATAACCATAAAGAGCATGAAAAGGAGGCATACCAATAGACATGTGATGAGATGTATTGTAACAATACTCCCCTAGGTGTAACCATTTCACCCAAGCATGTTGTTGATTTGAAACATAGTTCCTCAAATATCCCTCTATCCATTTATTAACTATCTCTGTTTGTCCATCTGTTTGAGGGTGATAGCTAGTACTGGGAGTGAGTTCAGTTCCTGCCAAATGAAAGAGCTCCTTCCAAAAAGAGCTAAGGAATCTACTGTCCCGGTCACTAACAATGTTTCTAGGCAAACCATGTAATCTAAAAATTTCCTTGAAGAACAATTCGGCCACTTGTGATGCCTTGAAATCAGATGTGATAGGAAAGAAATGTGCATACTTAGTTAGTCTATCTACCACCACATATATGCAATCCTTACCTTGAACCTTGGGCAACCTAGTGATGAAATCCATGGAAATACTTTCCCATTTTTGTTCGGGAATAGGAAGTGGCTGCAACAACCCTGCAGGAAAATTTTGCTCACTCTTGCTTTTTTGGCATAACATACATTCCTTAATGTGTTTAAGGACATCCTCCTTCATACCCTTCCATGAAAACCGCTCTCAAATTTTCCTGTATGTCTTGAAGTATCCCTGATGACCAGCCAAAGGTGTGTCATGAAAGGCCCTCAATATCCTCTCCTTAGTTTTTGACCCTGGCACTAAGAAGATCCTGTTCTTGTAATAAATCAATTCATCAACAACCTTGTACCTGTTATCATCCACTAACTTATCCAAAATCTTGGTGGCAAATGAATCTTTAGCATACTCTAAAATTATGGAGACTTTCCAATCAGTAGAGATAGATGATAAGGAACACAAAGTGGGCTTTCTTGAGAGAGCATCAGCAACCACATTATTCTTTCCTTTCATGTATTCAATATCAAAATCATAAGCTTGCAATTTTCTTACCCATTTTTTTTGACGATCATTCAAATCCCTTTGGTTCAAGAAGAACTTGAGGCTATTATGGTCTGTCTTTACAATGAATCTCCCACATACCAAATATTGTCTAAACTTATGAAGTGCATGCATGATTGCCAACATTTCCTTATCATAGATGGAGTAACCTTTCTCTGATTGATTTAATTTTCTACTCTCAAATGCTATTGGATGTCCCCTTTGAGTTAGGACAGCCCCTATACCTTCTCTAGAAGCATCACATTCAACAACAAAAGGTAAAGAGAAATCTGGAATTGCAAGCACAGGGCATGAACTCAGTACCTCCTTAAGCTTATCAAATGTTTTTTGTGCCTCTTCTGTCCAAAAAAAATCTCCTTTCTTTGTCAAATTAGTCAAGGGGGAAGCAAGCTGAGAAAATCCCTTGGAAAATCTCCTATAGTAGCTACACAACCCGAAGAAACCTCTCAACTGTGTAAGATTAGTGGGTGGAGGCCAATCCAAAATTGCTTGGATTTTTTTTTGATCAACCTGTACTCCTTTAGAGCTTATAATATGTCCCAAATATAGGATCTCTGTCAAACCAAACTCACATTTAGATAGCTTAGCATAGAAGGATTGCTGCTCCAAGATTCCCAAAATAGTGTCTATGTGCTTTAGATGCTCTTCCCATGTTTTACTGTATATCAAGATATCATCGAAAAATACCAAAAACAAATTTTCGAAGATGCTGACTGAATACCTTATTCATAGAAGATTGGAATGTTGCGGGTGCATTAGTGAGTCCGAATGGCATAACAAGAAATTCAAAGTGCCCATAGTGACATCTGAAAGCAGTCTTTTCCACATCTTCACTCCTCATTCGGATTTGATGGTAGCCCGATCTTAAGTCAATTTTTGAGAAGTATACAGCACCATGTAACTCATCAATGAGTTCATCTATGCGTGGTATGGGATACCTATTTTTTATGGTCTTCTTGTTTAGAGCCCTGTAGTCTATACACATTCTCATTGTACCATCCTTTTTCTTGACAAGTACCACAGATGATGCAAATTGACTAGAGCTAGGCTTTATGAATCCCATGTCCAGGAGTTCTTTAATAGTTTTTTCAATTTCTTCCTTATAACCTCTTGGATGGCGGTATGGGGTTGTTATAACTGGTTTGGCACCCTGTTCTAACTCTATAACATGCTCAAAACCTCTATCTGGTGGTAATCCTAGAGGCAAATCATTGAAAACTATACTATGCTTATCAAGAATATTTTGAATTCCAAAATGGAAATTACCTTGATTCTTTGGAGAGCTTGTTGGTTGGATTATGACTCCTGCTGCCCATGTTACTTGTCCTCTTCGAAAAGTCCTCTTCATCCTCTTTGCAAAGACTTCCTTAGGTGCTCCATTCGATAACCCTCTCAATATGACTTCTTTCCCATTGGAATGAAATTTAAACTCCATAGTTTGATGGTTCATGTAATAGCCTTCGATAGAGTGTAACCATTGAACACCCAATACAAGATCTGTCTCCCCAATACCAACCACATAGAAGTCATCACATAACTCATAATCTCCTAAGGTCATCTTGAGTTGTTTCACCACGCGTGTGAAAGGCATAGTGAATCCATCAGCTACAGTAACATTGAATCCCTCAAAATCTTCTGCTTTAATCCCTCTTTTCATGACAAATCCCTCATCAATAAAATTGTGAGTTGCCCCACTATCAAGAAGAACTGTCAACCTTTGCCCTGCTAGTACCCCTCGAATTCGGAAGGGATGGTATCTTGGGACTCCTGATAATGCTGCTAAAGTGCCATCCTTGTTGATTTCTTTTACTTTCTCTTCTTCTACCTCCTCCTTAGTATCATGAAATTCCTCATGCTCATCTGAATCAGATTCTGAAGCAACTTCAATATAGTGCACTTGACCTTTCCCCAAACATCTGTGTCCTGGAACCCATGGTTCTCTACAAGTAAAACAAAGCTTTTTCCTTCGTAATTCACTCCTAGTCTCTTCATCTACCTTCTTTTTTGCCACATTTGTCACATCTTTTGGTGGTAGTGTTGGGAAAGTCTTTTTCTGAAAATTTCCCTTATGTTGCCAAAGATTTGGGGGTTTTTGATTAGTGATTGATTTCATAGGCACGCAAGTTTCAAGTTGAAAACTTCTTTTGATAGCTTCCTATAAGGTTGAGGGTGAGAAAGCCTTAACCAAACCCTTAACAGAATCTTCTAAACCATCAAGAAAAAGATAAACGATCCTCTTTTCACTCATATCAGGTACCATAACAGCCACTTTTTGAAATTCTTCAATATACTCATTAACTGATTTGGTTTGCTTCAACTTTGACAATTCTTTAAAGTACTCTTCATCATCCTTGAGGTCAAATCTATCTATCACTCTTTGATTGAAATCTTCAAATGTAGTTACCTGATCATGACCTTGAGTAGTCATTCCATGATACCACCAATCATAGGCTGCATCTTCCAAGTGTAGACTTGCAAATTGAACAACATCACTCTCTTTCATGGGGTTGTGTGAAGAAAGTTTGTAATTTTTGTAGCCATGCTCTAGCTGAAATTTTATTTGTTCCATCAAAAGTAGGTGCTGTAAACTTGCTTATTTTATTTTTGAACTCTCTTCCACTTGTGTCATGCTCCCTCCTGTTCTCTTTCTTGGGCATCAAAGTGTTCATTATATCCACATATTCTCTAAAAGGAACTGAACTACGAAAGTCATCATCTAAGCCATTATAAGTAGCTCTTAATGTAATCAAGTTACCTGTAACCTCTTCCACTAGATTAATGGTTGGATTTGGTACTGGTGGCTCATCTGCAGGCAAGAAAATAGTTTTGGTTGATTTAGATGGTGTGGATCTCCCATTTCTTGGCTCCTCTGAAGTGCTTCCTTTCTCATTAATAGATGCAACTCCTTGTAATTTTTCTGTCAATATTCGCAAAGCCTCTCTAGTTTCTGCCAAACCATCCACTGTTTGCTTCTGAGTATTTTGGATGTCTTGGAAGAATTTCTTTGCCATCTCATCTGGATCAGCCATACTTTTTTCTTCCTTGGATTTTGTACTTTTGCTTTCAACTGGGGGTTTAATCAAAATTTCTTTATTCTTTTCTCGATGCAAATATCTTTTTTCTCTTTCACTTAGTTGCATGTGATCATAAATTTTGACATGGAACTAATTAGAAGCAACATGCAACCATAAAATATGACATGCAAGATCTGGGTAGTTGTCAAAACTGACATGCAAGATCTGGGTATTTATTAAAACTGACATGCAACTTCTACAAACCCTGAGGCTGGCAAGATCATGGCTCTGATACCACTGAAATGTCCCTTTACTGATTTTACATGGTATTTCCAGCCTCAAATCAGATCTTTAAAATCAAACAACCAATATTACAAAGATCTGCCAATTTCCCAATAAAACCCAAATCGGGTATGTCCAAATTAGTGCAAAAAAACTTCACAACTTCACAAATTATTAATAAATCTAAGAATGGACATTTTTACAGAAATTTCAGCAGCATAACAACCTACAAAATTACATTTCCAGATTTGTATATCCTTTACACAACAGCTCACAAATGTACGACAAAACTATGCTCAATCGGGCTCCCGAAATTAACACACAATGCCCGGAACACCATAAAATCACTCATAAACTATCTCAGAAGTTTAATCATGACCCAATACATATATTCAGCTCTATTTTAACATCTTAAATTCTAAAATACAGCAGCAACCCAAACTGATATGAAACACTCAACTGAAAACACCAAACTCAAACCAAAAACAACCCCGAAAACCCACAAATCGGCACTATTTAGCACAAAAGAAAACTCTGTATGAGCATGCACATGGAATGTCTTAAAAATCCCATCCTTAGCCTTCCTGGAAACCTACAAACTCCTGTTCTTGGGTCTCCTTCTCCACAGGTTTGGCAGCCTCTGAAGAACAACAAGAAAATTAGCAAAAATCAAGTTCTAGAATGAGCCCAAAATGCCTCCAAACCTGTTTAAAAGAGGGCATAACCCTAACTCACGTCCAAGAGGGGTTAATAAAATATAATTTAATAATAATTTTTATTTATTAGTCCATTGGTTTCCAAAGATTAGCCCCTTTTTCCGAAACTTCACCTTTTTGGAGCCTGCCTGCCTTAGCAAAGTTTTTTTTTTTTTTTTAATTATTTGAATAGGGGACATGACACTTCCCCCCATTTAATAAAGTTTGCACATCTTCAAATTGTGGGAAAGCATTGATCGTTGATCTTCAAACAATCAACGGTGCAACTTGGCATTGTTTAAAGGCACCCACCACCCAGTTCATCCAATGAAATGGCTCTAAATTTCTAGTGTGTCCTAACAACAGTTTGACAATGCTAAACTTGTTCTAACAAGTCCAACTTTAGCAGCTCATTAGGGAACTGACATCATTAGGGGTTGTGTGTCACCAAGGCACTACCTTGCATTTGTTAAAACTCAAACACTTCAAATTGTGGGAAAGGGCTCATTGTTTATCTTTCTTTGATCAACGGTTTGTAAGAAAAAACCATACCGTAGTTAAAAACTTTCAAAGAATATTAGTGGGTCAATACGAGGTCAAAACCATGGTTTAAAACAAAATTTAATTGAGAAAATATTTTTTGGGAAATTATTTAAAATAAAACATGAAAAAAGGCATAAAAGGAAATTCCAAAGAAAAAGACTTCCCACGAATTTTCAAAATAAGCCAATACTTTCCTATCTTTTGAAAACTAGGGCATAAACAATAAGGGTTTTATAAAACTTAGGGTTTTCATCTAGGGCTTTTAATACACCTTAATTTTAAAATCATGTATCCAATGGGTTTTCACCATGAAATGTAACAAAATTATTAAAAGTGAAAAAACAAGCCAACAATAGGAACACTAAATTTTTTCATGTAACAACAATGCAACAAAAAGCATGTATGACTATATTGTCAATTAAAGAAGCAACATTTGGCAATTTGATCAATGATGAAATAAGTATTAAGAAAGAGGGCATTAGGTTTTTTAAATATCTTCTTGATCCTTTGGAAGTAAAGGAGGGGAGTGAAGAGAAAACTAACTCATTGTTGGAATCTATTACAAAAGTTGTTACAGGTCAAGAAAATAGTGATCTCATAAAACCATTCTCGTTGGAAGAGATTTGGAAAGTGGTTCAAACTTTTCCCCTTGATAAATCTCATGGACCAGATGGATTCATGATATTATTCTATCATAAATTTTGGGATGTCATAGGTTGAGATCTTTTATTGGCCCTGAAAGAATTTGATGAGCTGTCATTTTGCACGATGCTTAATGACAGGAATCCTTTCAAACTCCTCTCTTGAAAATCTAATCCAAGGATCAACTCCAAGATTTTGGGTGATCTTGTGACCTACTAGAATTTTCTCAGTTGAAGATAAATGTGAATGTTCATGAGGAGGCCTTTTCTAGATCGAAAACTTCAGATAAGATGTAGAATCTGCTTGCTATTTCAAAAAGAATGAAACATGCAAAAGAAATATATTTTGTATTTTTCTATTTTTTAATGAATGCAATCTAAAAATGCAACTATATGAATTCCTAATTTAACCAAGTGTTCTGTAAATAAAATAATAAAGATAGGGTAACAAGAAGTTTAAGAAAATAACATGAAAAGTAAAATCCTAATAGACATAAACTATAGAAACAACACGTCTGTGAGTTAAGCCTTTGAAAAGATCAATAGAAAACCAATGAAAATAAGAGTAGCACTTCCTTAATTCCACTCATGCAATCATCAATGGGAATTCAGTAACCGTAAGATGTTTTAATTTTCATCAAATTGCAAGGCCATGGAAAGTGCACTCATGCGAGACAAAAAGCTATGCAAGAACAATATGATGATCTCTTCTCAAACTTAGTACATTAGTGGAATTTTTAGAACCAAAGCAAACACCAGAATTAAAAGATTGCACAACTAGAAATATTGCAATAAAACTTTTGGCTCAATTACATTCCATGAACATACATCCACAAAATATAACACACTTAGGAAAGAATCACTATACTCCAAATGCGAGCACCAAAAGCATATATTATTGCATCAAAAGAATGATGGCCTAGAATACATGTTACATTCCTCAATTTATAAAAAATATTCTCCTCAATTTGTGTTTGCAGTCATATGCTTCTAAACCAATAAAACAAATCTATTTATGTACAAACTAACTATCTAACTGGTGCTAACTAGGACTCCATCCATATTTATATCATTAAATGGATACATGAGCCTTTACATGTCATAAAACAAAGAAAGTATGAGAATATAAGAAAGAGAAAGCCATTAGTTGATGTAGAAGTCACTAGAAGTGCCAAAAATAGAAGCTCCATCTTCACTAGGTGTCTATAGGAGTTGAATTGTTGTCTGAATGAGTTTTCAATGCATAGAAAGCTCTAAATTTATAATTGGCAGTTAAATGTCAGTGCACCTCTAACTTGCTCAAAACTTCTAGAACATCACTAAAGAAAAAAAAGGTGCACCTACACACCTAGCTCACCTTGGCAGCGGGTTCAAAAAATGCAAAATTTCTCCAAGTGTCAAAATTGAAATTCTAGCTTCTGGGTTTTGTTCCATTTTATACCAGAGCTATGTCTGGGTTTTTTCCTTTGAAATTCTCAATAATCTCAGTGACTTGAGTCGCATCTAGAAAATCTAAGGCTTCATATTTATCTTTCACTTTCTACTTGTAATTTCCCACATCGATACGAGTCTCTACAAAATCTTTGAGTTTTACATCCAACTCTAACAAAGTTTCCTTCGTCATGAATGGTTGCCTGATATCACCATCATTAGTAGCTTCCTCAAAAAAATTTCAGAATTTCTCCACTACTACCTCTACCTTGATTAATTTATCTCTTGTATCATCCTCAAAAATGTCTAAACACACATCACCATAATGTTTCTCAACTTCCAAAATTTGCTCTGTCGTTTGATCCTTGAACCTGTTCTAAGCTGCTAAATACTTCCTTAATTCCTTTTATAACCATCAAGTTAGCAGTATCCATGGTAGGTTTCCCAAGCATAACCTCCCTTATTTGATAATCCCACAAAGTCAATTCTTCAACATTTGTATGTAGAGGAGGGATAGCCATGTGAGAAAATAAGTCCTAGCTCTGATCACTCATGATGAAGGCTAATGCTCATGCATCCTTAGGTGTTGACTCAAGTTTCATTAGAACTTCAATCAATTCCATTCTCTCCTCCTCTTTTGAAGTGAATTGCTACTTCTTGTTTCTTATCACTTCCTTCCTTGACCATCTAGGAATATGCTCCATTGGAGATTTTCCTTTCAAGGATGACAAAGTTTGTTCAACAATGCCCTTTCCCTTATCTCCCCTTTCTGGAGTCATCTCCTTTTGTACGAGATCTACACCAGGAGTCTCTATGTCTGTAGAGTCCACAGTCCTTACCTCAGTATCTTGGGAAGTTTGCTAAGGTTGTTCACTTATTTTCCCTTGCTCTAACACTTCCATGATGAATGCTTGTTGTGGCTCTTCCTCTTGTTCTATTCAAACTTGTTCTTCTTTGTTGTTTGGTGGCAGAGGAGTGGTGGATCCCTTATCTACACAAAATGTGACTTGCACTAGGGATGGTAGAGCTACTTTAGGGCCTTGTGGACTAGGTGGAAACTAACTCCAATCCTCCCATTGAGGTTTATTGGTTGAAGTATCTCCAATTTTATCCCCAACCAATTTAGTACTGATGGGCATGAAATCAAAATATGACATCTTAAAGATATCAGTCCCCTCCACATCCTACTCATCTATCCATTGTTGCATTTCATTCTCAAAAGTTATAGATTGAATAGCTTGCTTAGGAATGGGTGTAGAGTAATTGTAGAGCTTCTTCTTCACTCCTCCTTTGTGGCTTTGACAAGATGGGTCCTCATGTTCAAAGGTAAGTTATCCTCTTCATCCTCATCATCCTCTTCTTCTTCAAGAATGATTTTCGGGACTAATGGGAAGGGAATCACTCCCCTATTCACCTTTTGTCTCCTCTTGTTAGGAGTCTTGATCTTCCTTTTCTTAGGAGAAAAAGGTGAGGCTTGTACCTCTTATGTAGGTGCTTTAGTTTCAACTTCTCCTTGGCCTTGCTCAGCTAGTGGGACTAGAGGATTGTCTTGAACTTGTGTAGCTTCCACATTTTTAGACCCTTGTACATTTTCTTCTCCTATTTGTGGAGGTGCTTGAGATGCTTCCTATTTTGGCTTGGTTTGTTGAGGAGAATTCCTCTTCCTCTTGCCTTTACCTTTTCCTTTCTGAGCTCTATAATACCCAACTAGTCTATCAAGTTGGTGCACCATTTCTGGTCTTACTGGTGACTGGGTTATAAATGTAGGCACTATGACCTTTGCTCCTCAACCTTTCGTTGGACATGCTTGAGCACAAAAGACCACTACCTAAGGCACTAGATCCAACTTAAAAGGTATTTTAATCCAATCATTTATCAATATTATGACATGCCTAGCCCTATGATTAATGTTTGCATTCTCTTCCTTGTCAATCTCGACATTCATGATAGGTCGATCACCAATCTTATCCCTACTGAATAATAGATCGAGAAGATCCTCTATAGCTAGTTGCACGATCTTTAATGGAATATTTATCTTCAAAGCACTTTTTGCTAGATACAAATTCATCCTACAATAATTCCTTATGTGGACATTGTAGTTGTCTGTTGCATTCATCCAGTGATCTTAAATGGAATCTTCATGTTGAAATGTTTTACCCGCCAAGTATTGTACTCTCCTGATGATATCAAAATAAGGCCTAGGAGAATTATATTCTTCTAAGGGATATTGATCCCATTCACACTCAAAAGAAAAAATTTCTTATCTTTGAACCACACTAAAAGGTCCTACAGCAACAGGCCATACCCAACATATTTTGTGTTGTTTCTTTACTCTGTCATATGCAGACAAGAGTTTTGGAGCAATCTCTAGTAGAATGAGTTTGTCACTAGGATACCTAGGGAGTTTCTTGGGGTTAATAGTTGTACTTGCTACCCTCAAATATGTAAATATTTGGAACTAGATTTAGTAGGCTCCAACTTCTAATATCTTAGTAGAGCTACCTCTTCTAAAATCCTTTTCACATAATCCCCCTCTATGAACTAGATTATCACGAATATAAAAGCATCATTTTAAATCTTGTATTCCTTTCATTGCTCTGGGAGCTTCTTCTTCACCAATTGAGGATATACAATATAGGGCCCTACATTTTCATTTTGCATGCTACCCTTCTTATAAAGCCCTAGATAATCTATCGCCCTTGCGGCTAACAAGTATTTTAAATAGATGTCATATAAAACCTTGTGTTATTCTTCATTGCCATTGGCTACTCACCCAAGTTCTCACTAAGAATGGAGGCCCAATCAATTGGAATCTTTTCCATCTTGATAGTCTCAATAAAATGCACCATCCAAATCTTCAAGTGTCTAGAAGCTGGCAATCCCATGATTCTACTCAAGAGTATGATTGAATATCCAATATCCTCCTTCATATATCCTCTTGTCATGTCTACTTTACCCTCTTTATGCCCTAGAGGAGTCTTCTCAATGAGGTATGAAGCCTGCATGATCTCACATGCCTCCTCTACATGTTCCCTATACCATCTCTCTGCTTGGTGATAGGTTAATCTGATGAATTGATCTACCCTCAAGAGATGGAACACCTTCTCTATATTCTTAGGTCAAAGATCTAGGACGATCTCTCCATTTATGCTCTTTACAACCCTTTCTTTAGGAACATAATTTTTTGCTAGTGTCATGATCAATTCCAAAAATTGCACTAACACTGGGTGTGATGCTGCACTAACAAGTCTTGATCAAATCAATGCTGAAATCATCAGAGACCTTTCTGTCAATTTCTTACACAATGTCAAGAATGCGCACAAATTTGTGTGGCCTAGCTCGGTGTCCCAGATCTCTAAATGATCATCCTGAAAATGTGACTTCATCGAAACACCCTGAAACTTGAATACAATGTGCTTTGGGACCATCTTTCATGCAAAGGAGAATGATGAAGGCATCATTGAATTTACACAAAAAGAATGTGTATTAGCATGAAGTCAAAAAAAAATGATTAATTTAGACCCTAACATAGACAGGAACCAAAACTTCTAAAACCTAATTGTTGAAAACACCTAAAAATCTAATTTAAAACCCTAGAATGTACAAAAATGTGCACCAGCCATGCACCTTATTCTTTGCACGAGCTCTTAAGATTGGGTGCATAGCAGTGCACCTCATGGGGTGCACTGATGCACACCCTCTATTTACTTAGGTGCGAAGATGTTAAGCATTTTAGGTGCACAGAAGTGTACCTAATTAGATCCACTATTGGGCACCTTAATGTACATTTGGTTTATGTTTTTAAGGTTTTTAGTTAAGGTTTTGAATTTATTTTTAAAAAAAATTGGAACAAAAAAAGGTGCACATCAGCGCACCTAGGTAGGTGCACTGATGCGCAACTTTTCAGGTGTTACTAATATTTATTTTTTTTGGTGTGTAGGTCTCCAAGAGGAACAAGGGTGGGAGGAAGCAGATTATCACACCTACTGAGGTACGGTTGTGCGACACAATGCTTTGAACTCAAAGAAGAAGATGAGAACAAGTGAGAAGAGGGAGAAGGTCGCTGGATTTTATAGACTCGAGTCCCTATGCACCCTTAGGTGTTGTAATGTTGCACAGATGTGCATCACCAAGGGGTGATGCCCCTTTTATAGTGATCTAGTGCACTAGCACACCTGATGAGGTGTGCTAGTGCACCCTTTTTATTTACAAAAGACTTATCTCCCTTTCAGATTTTTTTTCAAAATTTGATTTTCAATCCGAGACTAGTATCTGACCAAAAACAATAGATAAAACCCTAAAAAGATATAGACCCTAGACTAGGGATCCGAAAAGCCATAAAATAAAGTAGGGGGTCCCCATTTCTAGGTGAAATGGGGTGTGCATTGTGAAACCACAACAAATAGCCCCAACAAAATAGAAGAAATGACAAAGGCATTTCTTCATCAGCAAACATTCCTATGATATGTGTCAAACACTAATTGAATCTTAAACATTCCAAGCATATTTCGAATCACTTTTTAGTTAAAACCTCTGAATTTCAAATCTCCAAGTTTAGTGTGTGTTCAGTGTATCTATTTTCTTCAACATCTTAGGATGTAGTCTATCAAAAAAATTTGACAACTTGGAAAAAATCTTCCACCCCTTTCGGTCCATTCATTGGGAATCTTCATGAAATTTTTTTACCAATCCTTTGTCTGACTAGATGAGAAAATCAGTTTTGAGGGCTCTCAGAGAGTTGTCACTTTTTCATTTGAAGTCCTAGGCAATCTTTTGAATACTTTCTCCACATAGCTCATAATGTCGCTATTTGATTTTTTGATGAAGCAATGTTTTGGTATTGCATAGCTTATTTAGAGTACATATCCCTATGATTAGGTTACCTTTATCAAACTTTGTAGAATCCTTCATTCTTAATACATTTTTTTCCCTTTTTTATTTTCTTTCTATATCCTAACCATGCTTAGACTATGTGGCCAAGACATTGGTGTTTTTTCTCAAATTCAATCTTTTGTGAACATCCCTTGTGTTCCTCTTTTGAGATCTTTTTAGAAACACTCACGCCAAACAACGATCTTAGCAATTCCTTCAAGAAGATCCTTCTGTTTGAACCAGTGGGGTTTGGACTATCCCTTTCTACCTTCAACCTTGGTTTGAAAACACCTAAGATAATTGATCTTTTAAATTTGCAAAGTGTTGAGAACTTGTTGATTTGCAATTCTAAATTCAAGAATGAAAGTCCTCTATTACTCCAAGTAACATCCATTCCTTAGTTGGTATAAGAGACAAAATCATCAAAAATATTTAACAAAGAAGTACCTCTTTCCCAAAAGTTAAAACCAAAATGTGGTTTAATAGATACATCAAGATAAAATCTTGAGTGCACCTAACCCCTCAGACTGACACAACTTTGAAAACAAACACACAACTAAAAGCAAACACACAACCGAAAAGAAACATAGTTACAAAAATAATCACACTTGTAGAAATGAATTTTTTTTTACTTTTTTTATTTTATTTTTTTTATTTTTTTAAATTAAATTTTTTTTTTAAATTTTATTTCTTTTAATTTTTTATTTTTTTAAATCAATCTTCTAGGCTTCAAAGTAATGTTTCAAAAATTGCCCATTAACTGACAACAGAATCAATTTCCCCTATAAGGAACTCAGCCTAAAAGTATTTTCTCCTAGAATTTCTATGATCTGATAAGGATCGATCCACAAGCGTTGAAACTTAGTGTGGCTACCCGACTTTTCTTTTGCCTTGTCCCAAAGTAGAACAAGGTTGAATATTTTGAAAGACTTTATCATGGCCTGCTTGTTGAACCACCTCTTGATGACAGCTTGATGTTTCACCATATGCTCCAAGGCAGTTGTCCATTTTTTATTGATCCCTATAAGATTCATCAATCCGATTTGTACTCTAACAACATCTTCAACATACCCACTCATGAATTTCAAAATAGGAATCCTGAGGTTAAGAGGGAATAATGGCTCTTGTCCATAAACAAGTAGATATGGAGATGTCCCTAAAGCATTCTTGACTCCAACTCTGTCTATCCATAACACACATTTGAGTTGTGTAAGCCAATCTTTAGGATTCTCCTTCAACAAATGTCTTATTACTGTGATCAAGTTCTTGTTTGTAGATTCAGCTACACCATTTCCTTGGGGATAATAATTTGAGGAGAACTTGATAATAACCTAATTTTCTAGTGCCCATTGAGTTAGGAATACTAATGTAAAAGTTGCTCCATTATGACACACTAGGGAGAATGGCATCCCAGATCTAGTAACAATATGTTCTTCTCAGAAATTTGTAACCACCTTAACTATGCAATTTTTGAACGTCTATGCTTCTATCCAGCACGTATAGTAATCAGTGGTCATGAGAATAAATGTATGCCTAGTTGATGATGGTGGATTAACCAAACCAATAAAATCTAGCCCCCACTTTAGAAAGGGCCATATCTGAAATACTAGTTGTAATGGCATTGCAAGATGTCTTTCTCTATTAGCACTAGTCTGACAAATATGACAAGTATGCACAGGCACAAAAGTATCTTTACATATTGTGGGCTAGAAATAACCTGATCTTAAAATCATATGAGCAATTTCTTCTATTGAACCATGCCTCGTACAATACTTATTGTGAAACTGTCCCAAAACCTCTTTTACTTCTTCATGTCCCAAGCACTTTAGGTAGATCCCTTCATAGTTCCTTTTGTATAATTTTCTATCATGTAGCATGTAGGATCCACATTTCATTTTGAGTCCCCTACGCTATGAGCTATTCATCCAATTGGGGTACTAAAATTGTAAAAGATAGTAAACAATATCCTAGTACCAAATATCTATTATTATACCCTAGTCAATATCAACTTGAGATATTACAATCTTTTTCTAATCTTCTACATCTATTTCACCATTAAATCTAAACTTCTTTTTATCTTCAATTTGGTTATCCACTATCATTTTTTATAATCCTTGACCTCTGATTAACCTCATGGGTTGAATCTCTAAATCAAATTCATGAAGGATTGCCATCCATTTTCCTTGTCTTTCACCGAGTTCATTTTGCATCAACAATGTCTTAACTACTAGATCAAGCACGATTGCATATACCTTGCTTCTCAATATATAATGGTGGAACTTCTTTACCACTTTGATTAAAACAAAAGACTATTTATCAAGGTTAGAGTAGTTTAACTCAACATTTTTCAAGGGGCATATCATAAAGGCAATAGGTCTTTCATCTTCTTTTGCCTTCTTCTGTGTAATAATCCCAACACATGAATATTCTGAAGGAAAAGAGTATATTATGAAAGGTACTCCATAATATGGACTCACAAGTACTAGAGCCATGGAAATGGCCACTTTGATATCCTCAAATGATTTCTTAATCTCCAAAACCCATTTTTTTGTAGCTCCCTTTTTGAGTAAATCATTAAGGGGATGAACTATCTCAACAAATCAAATTATGAATTTTCACACAAAATTTATCTTCCCAAAGAAAGACATAAGTTCTTTTCAACTGTGAGGAGGCGATAACTTTAGAATAGCTTTAATTCTATCAGGATCAATAGGGATTCCTTCTTCAGAGATGATGTAACTTAGGAGATTTCCTTTAGTAACCCCGAACAAACATTTCTTGGGATTAAGGGATATGCCATATTTACGACATTTGTTGAATACTTGTCTTAAATAAGCAATGTGAGTGCTTCAATCCTTTGAAAAGAAAGTTAAATTATCCATGTAGATGAACACACTTATTAATCAATCCCTTAAAAGCTTCGTCCATAGCTCATTGAAATGTAGCCCCTACATTAATCAGCCCAAAAGGAATTCTTCTGTAAGAAAAAGTTTATAATTTAGTCATGAAAGTTGTCTTTAGCCTATCCTCTTCATCAACCATTACTTGATTATATCCCAAATATCCATACAAGAAGGACATCATCTTTGAACCAATTAACAATTTACAAAACCTCATCTAGTGAAGGCAAGAGGTAGTTGTCCTTTTGAGATGCAAGGTTCAAGTTATGAAAATCCACAAAAAGATGAATCTCTCCAGTCTTTTTCCACACATGAACTAAATTAGTCACCCACATAGAATGGTGAATGTGGAAGATGATCTTGGCATCAAGAAACTTCTTAACTTCCTTCATTATTAAGGGTTCAATGATGGGACTAACAGGTCTTTTCCTTTGATGGAAAGGCTTGGCATCTAGTATCAATGGAATGTCATGCGTAATAATCTCAAGATCATATGTTTTTAGCTCTTCATAGCTCCAAGCAATGACATCCTTATATTCAGTAAGTAATGTGAGCATATCTTCCCTTTCTTGTGTAAACTCCTACCAATACAAGGAGATCAGTATGGTTGACTAAACTTAAGCAAGAAGAAATTGATTCATATCCAAAGAAGAGAACAAAAAAGATGGCTAGTGGACCAAGAAAAATAAGAAAACATCTACAAATGATTAAATCATATGAGTTTGATAAGGAAGAAGAAATAGAGTACAAAATAGTTGAAAGAGTGGAGATAGAGGCAAAGATACCTTCTGGACAAAAAAAGAAGGAAACCAAAGGTTGAGAATTTGAATGTTCAAATTATTAACAATAGTAATTTTGTAAAACTAAATAAATTTTATGATCTCTATAATAACATGGATAGATTGCAATTGAAAAATGCAATAGTTAGACATATGATTCTAACAAACAAGAAATTTCAAGATGTTGAGAAGAATATACCAAAATATCAATATAATAGACTGATTAAGAGAAGGAAAAGAGAGATAGAAGGGGATAAAAGAATCAGAGAAAATCTTATTAGAAAACTCGATGAAGCTAACACTAATGATGAATTAGATAGAATAGTGAAAGGAATTCAACCCTTGTTAAGAAATAAAAGAAAAGCAATATTTTTGATGTGTGGTAACTATGGAGAGGTAAATAATGAAATTGAATTGGTAATTGTGAAATTCATGATTTCTACATTCAGTACTCCACAACCTAGCAGAGATTTAGGAGGAGCAATCAATCTAAAAGAAAAGAAGACACTTCCACTTAAGACTACAACAATGCCAAAGAAAACTATAGAAATCATACCAGCAATTACATCAGTAGTAGAGATTGGAAAAGATGCAATAATGATATAGTCTACTTCATAAATTACCATTGGGATTGACACAATGCATATTGACAACACAAATACCATAATTTTTACAACAGAAGATCCATTAAAAGACTATGCCACACAACTTGACAATTTGGTGAGCTGCACTATCTCTAAGGAGAAGAAAAGGAAAGGAAAGAGGAAGAAGAAAAGAAGAAAAAAGAACTAAAAGATAAGAAGAGGATGAAAGAGGAAGAAATATTACAATCTAAAAAGGAAAGGAAACTTGAAGAAGATGAGAAGAAGAAAAAGATTGATGAGGACCAGAAAATGGAAGAAGGAAAGAGTAATATTAAGTAGAAAATGAAGAAATGAGAAGAGGAACAAAAGAAAAAGGAAGAGGAAGAGGAAGAGAAAAAGAAAGAAGAAGAAGAGAAAAATAGGAAAGAAGAAGAGAAGAAAAGAACTGAAGAAGAGGAGAAGAAGAAAAATGAGGAAGATGAGAAAAAAGAAAGTGTACCTAATTCTTTGAGGACACCCCTTACATTAGCAAAATTGATAGGATTAGATGATGATGATCAGATTGAAATAATTTTATCACTCAACAAGATCATTGAGAAGAATAGAAAGGTGAAAATCCTACAAAGTTCTCTAATTGAAGTAACAGAAAGACTACAAAAAACTCTACCTGTGAAGATGATAGAGTCAAATGTGCAAGATAGAGAAAAATCTTTTGTACAATATTTTGACACTGAATTTACAAATTTATCTAACATTGTAAATGTTCAAGCATCAACCAAACATGATACATAAATGTTTGACACTAAATATCAAATCATTAAAAATAATTTGGGAGCTCTTCATGCATGTATCAAGGAGTTGAGAAGATGTAAACACGAAGGTGAATAGAGTAAAAATGGATCTCTAACAATGCGTTAGACATTCACCACTATTCATATTTATATATTTTTTTAAGAGTTGATATGGAATAAGTAATGGAAATTATTAAAATTAGACAAGATAAGATACAATCCTCAAAGTAACATCGATCTAGAAATACCTATTTTCTGATTTCTATGCTCAATTTCTAGAAAATTTGCAACCCGTTCTAGACTGGAAATATTAAGACAGATAAAACCTAGAAAAAAATTATCCTTCTAAGAGCAGGTTGACCTTGACCTAGCTAGTGGGGGACAATCTAATTGTTCCTTGAAAAGCTGACCTTGACCTATACTGCTATGATTAAAATTTTGTTCACGGATCTCTAGACCACATTTTGAGTGTGGATGTGAGATGAAGACCCTACTACCAGATGATAGAGTGCCCTAATACTCAATTCTAGATGAGATGCTCATAGCAGTGAAAGTTGCTAGAGAGTCACCTAATTCACATATTGGTGCCATACGACTATGATCGGGTGATGAGACAATTCATGCTAGTATAAGGATTCCCTAGAGTAGTACCTCATCATGTACATGTGAAGAGGTATTCTCAAAGAACTGACACCATATGCCAACCATCAGTAAAAGATTTAGAGGATAATGATTCTATTAATATAGAGGATATAGAGGTACCATTAGATGTGACCTATTTAGACATGAGCCAAGACTACATTAGGTACTGGAGTCTATAAGGGTTCAATCCTATCTTCCCTAAGGATTATCCTATAGGTTATTCAGGTGCTTCAAAGAGGACACACCAGGTTGATAAGGATATCATAGAAGAGGAGGAGCACATCTATGAGGGAGATCCCATGGAGGAGAAGAGAGTAGAGGAGAGAGTAGAGGAGATGCCCCCAGTTGGTGACATTGGTGCAAATGTACACATTTATCATTTATCACTACTAAGATCACAATGACCCCCACATGCCCACATAGAGACACCACTAGTGAGCCATAGACACAAGGAGCATGGAGAGAATAGTCACTCCATGCCCCCACCATCTAGACCTTTTAGTGACATTCAGGAGGGAGACCCGGGTTTGAAATAATAGAATGTAATTAAATATGCAATTTGATTTGAAAAAGTATGAAATTGATAAGTAATTTTTGTTCTATAGCTAGCATAGCAAAGTGGAGGAGTTTTGTATCTAAGGTTCTAAATCATACATGCATATCCTATCGACTACCACTGAGTGAGCAAGAGTCCTCTCTTACCTATAAACATCTTGGTAGGCCTACTGATATCTTTGCAATTTTCCAACAAGAGTTAAAGATGTGCAAAGAAAGGGAGGAGAAATTGATAGCTAAGCTACAGAGTGCCCGAGAGTGCTCACATGGTATGAGCATATCCACGATCCATACATAGACACACATATCTATCTCTTTGTATTATATACCAAAGAGATTCAATAGCCATCGACCATTAGATCGCAGTGATAGGCATAGTGATAGATAGGGCCATTGGCCATATATGTATCAGAACCGAAATCACTATATGATGAATGAAAAACTTCCTTTATTAATTATTTCTATGTTTAATATATAAATTAATAGAAAGAAATAAGATGCATAAATAAATTGAATATGTAATTTTTCTAAAACTACATAACCTATAAAAAAAAGTTTATAAGGAATATATAAATTCCAAAAAGAAAAGAAAGAATAAAATTAAGGATAATAACATTTAAGATGCATAATATTAATAGGTTCCTTAAAAGAAACACCATCCATATAAGAAATTTTATAAGCATCTGAACCAATGTCTTCAATAAAAACAAAAGTTCCAAGCCAATTAGGTCTAAAATTTCCTTTTTCACTAGGTAAAGCATTCACATTTCGTTGATTCTCATATAAAACTAAATCACCAATCAAAAATGCTCGTTCAACTACCTTATGATTATATTGCTTCTGTAGATATTTATGATAAGCTTTTATATGTTCTAATGCATGTATTCATTGTTCATCCAACATTTCTAACTCTTGTAAATGTTGTTCTCAAAAAGTATCTTTGTCAATTATCCCATGAGATGAAACATGCAAAGAAGGTATTTCTAATTCCAAAGAAATAATAGTGTTAGTATCATAAATTGGATTATAAGGAGAAGTACTCATGGTAGCATGAACACTTGTCCTATAATCGCATAAAGCATATGTCAATTGAGTATGCCAATCTTTCGCATGCTTGTTAACTATTCTTCTTAGAATCTGCTCAATAATTTTATTTGATCTTCAGCTTGACCATTAGATTGAGGATAATAAGGAGTTGGAAATTTATGTTTAATTTTATATTTCTCTAGGAATTTCACGATTTCCTTCTTTTTAAAAGAAGTACCATTATCAAAAACTATTGTTGAAGGTATACCAAATCATGTTATGATATTATCAAGGATGAAATCAAAAATAACATCTGCAATTTTTCAATGAAGAGGAACAGCTTCAACCCACTTCATGAAATAATCTATAGTAGTTAGAATGTAATTATGCCCTTGAGAAGAAGGTGGTGAGATCTTTCCAATAAGATCAAAACAAAAAATACTAAAAGGCCATCGAGAGACTTGATTATGAAGCTCACGAGCAGGAACATGAATCAAATTACTATGTTGTTGAGATTGAGGACATTTCTTAACAAACATAAATAATCTTGTTCCATCGTTTGCCAATAATATCCCATTCTAAGTAATTTATTAACCAAAGATTTTCCACCAAAATGCCCTCCACAAGAACCAGAATGAACTTCTCTCAAAGCTACCAAAATTTTAGTTCTATTGAGATATCTTAATAAAAATCCTTCATAAGAGCATTTGTAAAATGTAACTCTTAAAATGATGTAATGTGTTGCATGTTTCCTAATAAGATTACGCATATTTCTTGTTGTTGATTCAGGAAAAGTACTATCTTTCAAAAATTGAAAAAAGTGGGAATACTATTCATTCAAAGGCAAATTAGAACAATCAGAGGTAATATTATTAAAAATTGTAGGGTTTTTAAGAGTTTGTATAGTAAATTGAAAGTTTTCAGTATTATTTTCAAGATACACCAAAGAAGTTGTGCTTGCCATGGCGTTTGCATGTCAATTATCTTTTCTAGATAAGATTTGAATCATATAAGAAGAGAATTGTGAAAACAAATCAAGAGCCAAATATCTATATTGTGTCATTTTATCATTCTTAGTTTAGTAACCTCCTTTAATTTGTTAAATAATCAATTGTGAATCTCCACATATTTGCAACTGTTTGATGTTAAGGGATGAAGTTGCTCGTAAACTAGCTATAAGAGCTTCATACTCCGCAATGTTATTAGTACAAGGAAAAGTTAACTTGTATTATAAAGGGATTGGATTTTTCGTAGGAGAAATTAAGATAATACCAACACCAGATTCTGTTGTATATTTAGATCCATCAAAATACAATTCCCAAATATCATCTTGTTGAATAGCTAGAATAGTATCATCAGGAAATTCCATAGAAGTAGAACATGTTTCTAAATGAGGAAAAGGAGCTTCAGCTAAATAATCCATTAAAAATTGTCCCGTAATTGACTCTTGAGAAATGAAATTAAGATAACATTTTGTAACTAACATCACCCACTTTTCCAAATGGATAGAGAGATCATTTTGTGAGAAAAGATGTTTCAAAGGATCAAATTTGACAATCACATTGACTTTAGCATGTATAAGATAATGCCTAAGTTTATGACATGCATAAACTATAGCTAGACATTAAATTCCAAGTCTATGTAGCTTATTTCAAAATCAAGTAAAGTCTAAGTAATGTAATACACAGGTCTTTCCTTACCATCGTCATCATTTTGAGCCAACAAGGCACTTACGACCTTTGAAGTTGCTGAAGTAATCAAATGAAATGACTTATCAATTTTAGCTAGTTGTAAGATAGGAGAATTTGCAAGGTACTCCTTAAATTTCTCAAAAAATTTCTTACATTCATCATTCCAAGAGAAAGTAGTGTCCTCTCTAAGCAAGGAAGTAAAAGGAATTATTCGATCAGCCAACTTAGAAATAAAGTGACAAATAGCTTGTTTTTTTCCTTGTAAATTGTGTAACTGAGAAATATTCCTAGGAGGAGGCATATTAACAATAGCATCAATTTTTTCAGTATCAACTTCTATGCCTCACATAGAGATTATAAATCCTAATAATTTACCAGAGTCTACTCCAAAATTACATTTCTTAGGATTCAATCTCATGTTGTAACTTTGTAACTTCTAATTTTTTCAAATATTTGTCGTAAAATAATAACGCAATCTTCTCTTTGTATAGACTTTTCTAAGATATCATCCACATAATCTTCAATAATCTTATGGATGTAATCATGGAAAATCAAAGTCATATCATGTTGATAAGTTGCTCCTATATTTCTTAATCTGAAAGGCATCATGAGCCAACAAAATATTCCCCAAGGTGTTATAAATGCAGTTTTAAATTGATCTTTAGAAGAAATAAAGATTTGAGTATATTCAAAAAAGCCATCCATAAAAGATAACAAAGCATGTCCTATTATTGAATCCACAATCATATCAATATTGGGTAATGGGAAATTATCCTTTAACAATGCCAAATTTAAGTCTCTAAAATTAGTATACATCCTTATCTTATTTTCTCCTTTTGAAATAGGCACAATGTTTGAAATCAAATCGGAGTAATCAACATAACAAATAAATCCAGAATCCAATAATTTTTCAATTTCATTTTTAACTAATAAACCAATCTATGGATTCATCTTTTGAATTTTTTGCTTCACAGATTTTAGATTTGGTTTTAAAATAATATTGTGAGTAACAATATTAGAATAAAAACTCGGCATATCTGAATATGTCCAAGAAAAAATATCCTTAAATTCAAGTAAAAGGGAACTCAATTGGTCATGTTCATCTTGATTCAAACATTTCCTAATCTTTATTATCTTCTCAGGATTATTCTCATCCATTTGTATATTGATAGTCTCAATTATTAACAAAAAACTTCATATCAAAGAATCCATTAGTAAAGGAACAATATCATGATTATCATGTTCTCCAAAATAAGCATCTGTATTTATACAAAAAGGCTTCTTTCATTTGTGATGGAATTTAGGTAAATCTTCATAAACCCCTAAGAATTCCATTAAAGTTTCATCCTCAAGAAAAATATCCCAAGTAGGTGTTTGATTCATGTCAATAAGTAGTGGGTTAACCAATTTCAAGTGACCACCACATATATTATTAACATTAAGAGGAAAAATTGATGGTTGTTTATATGGATTAAACCCTAATCCATATGTATCATCATAAATTTTATTATCCAAAGGTACTTGTATACCTTGCTCATATTTACGACATCCTTTCCCATTAAATCCTAATTTCTTAAGAAAATGGTAACCAAAACCATACCAATCAGCCATTTTAGATGGAGTCCAAGGAGTAGCATACGTCACAATATGAGAACAATCAAGTTTTATCATTTCAATCATTTCTTGTACCAAAGCAACAGCAAAATTACTTTAAATTTCCTTAGAAAGAAGAGAAGGAATAAAAACTTGTTTCTCAAATTTAATTTTTTGCTTCATGAACTCCAAATCAATGACCTTATATTATCTGATAAAAGTAGGATTAAAATTCAATGTCCCCCAATCATCCTCAAATAAAGAAGAAGATGAAGCTTCTGACTATTGAATATCAAGTTGTTTTTATCTCAAGTTGTTTTTCAATCGCTTTACTTGGTTGAAGAGTCTCAAAGATCTTAACATATTTTGCATTTAGGCAAGGATTCAACTAATCATCCACATGTAATGTATACATTAAGTTGTTATAAATAAATTGAACCTTGCAATGAAGAGTAGAAGGAAATGCATGCATAGTATGTAACCAAGGTTTTCCTAAAAGAATATTATAATTGAGAGGTCTTGACATAACATGAATAAGCATATTCAGGATGACCAGACCTACTTTAATGGGTAAATTTTTAATGCCCAAATTTATTTATACAATATTCAAATCCACGTATAGGGAAATTATCAAGTTGAAGAGTAGTAAGATCAGCCTTAATTGCTTTAAGCATCTCCATGCTACAAACATTAAGCCCGGATCCATTATCAATTAATGCTCTTTGACTGATACTCTGATTAATAGAAACAACAACCATAAGAGCATCATATTGATTCTACACCTCAAGAGAAGGTAAATCATTATTAGAAAACACAATGGGAGGTACATAATTCATAGTATGCATGCAATCCAAAATAGAATGAATATTTCCTTGATTAGGAGGAGAAGTAGGAAGAGTAGATAAAGCTTTTTGGAAGGCCTCATAATATGTAGGAGAAATTTGAAGTAACTTCCATAAACATATCTTAGTAGGAGTAGCATGTAATTGATCAACTAAGTTATACTCCTCAAAGGTAGACAAAAATTTAGGAGCTTGTGGAAGAATAGGTTGAGAAGGAGGTAAAGAAACTGAAATAGTGGGCTGAGGGTTATTCCATGTGTGATAAAAATGTGGAACAGAATCATTACTATCAAATAAATCTAAAGGATCTCTAGGTTTACCCTTAATTTTTAGTCAAGGACATCCTTTTACCGTCATCAAAGGTGTAGGATATATCATCTTAGGTTTATCAATGTTGCATCTAGTGGAACATGAACATAACCATGCACACATCCTATGGTAAAGGTCAATTGGAGAGGTTGTGGAGGAGAGTAAAATAGGAATAGGATCAATGAAGATCTTATTTAGACCATTTTGAGTCTCACTTCCATGTACCTCATTAGGGAGTCTATCCTCTTTTACAATAAAAACCTCATCAAAGTATTCCAAACAAAAATCATACATATTGAAGTATGAAAAGCATGAAATTGTAAATATTTTTGTATTTTTGAAATATATAAATGAAATAAATCTAATTCACATGCAAGATATAGCACAAGATGAAAATCTAACACCAAAATGAAATAGTTGTCTATTGTGGGTTCACCAAAATGAATAGAGTAAAAATGGATCTCTAACAATGCGTAAGACATTCACCATTATATATATATATATATATATATATATATATATATATATATATATATATATATATATATATATATATATATATATATATATATATATATATATATATATATATATATATATATATATATATATATATATATATATATATATATATATATATATATCTCACAGATCTCTGAAGTTTGTCGAAAAGGGTATTCAAATATGTACTCCAATCATCAAAACAACACCTGCATATATTTGAAAATGGTGTTTTGGGGTGGCTATATAGGGGTTTGCCTTAGTCAAACCCCTGTTTTGGTGATTCCCACCTCCACAAATAGCCAGATATGAGAGAATGTGTGTGTGTATTGAATGTGTAATGCCAAGATCTAATCTACTAGATTCAAACCCTAGCATGAATATATATGCATGAGAAAGAAACAGATAGACTTGAAAAAGATAAGAAAGCATACCAACCAAGGCTAAAGTACTCCTACCAAACTCATAATCTGTAATTGCTACCCCATGATTGTTTCTTTGAATGTTTGAATATTGATAATGGCGGATCAAGGAAGATTGGATCTCTCTTTCTCCAAATAGATGTTCACAATGGTATAAAATGCTTGATATCCACAATAGCTTGATCTTCTCTATCATTCTCTTGAAATATTGCATCTTCATAGCATCATCTCTTGATTCTAGTTGTCCTTCTAGTTATTGAATTTGTGTTCTATTTGTAGAAAGATGCAAATGAGAGTCTTTATATAGAGGGTTCAATGTGAGGCTCCTAGAGTAATCTGAGGACCCATAATTCAAATTTCACCTTGAATTATGGTCCAATCACAATAGCCAAGGAAGGATGGAAAAGAATTATATTAATATCGAATTAAAGCCCTTCCACATTCAAATTTGAAAGCTTGACATTGATTTTGGGACCCTTTGAGACCCTAATCTAAAAGGGGGGGATCAAATCTCGAAGAGGGTCAAGGTCGACCTTGACTCTAACCTAGGTTAGGGATGACCTTGACCCTACCCTAGGTCAGTGTTGGCCTAGGAGTTAAAACCCAACCAAAGTAGAAAGCCAAAAGTCGTGACGATACCCAGAAACCTAGAAATGATATTAGGATAGGATTGAATGCCAAGAATAGGCACAAAATCCTATGATGAATATGATGAAGGGTAGGATGACCTATTCCTAAGTCCTACCCATAAAATAGAGCCATGGAGGATGTAAATTAAGGAGAATATTTGAGATCGAATGCTTAATGTATCCTAAATGCAAATATATCATGATAAATATACTAAAAGAGGGTGTTAAACCTACCAAGATGAAAGTGCTTCTAGTTTAAGATGATATAGAAAGAAAGATATTGTATGCAAAGAGAACACTGTCATTTCAGTTCACTAGAGATAGTGATGAAAAAGAAGTAGGAAGAAATCCAAGTACTAGTAAATCAGATTGAATAACCTAAATAGAAGATGGAAGACATTGAGGCCAAAATTGGAAAGACCTTTTTTTCTGGCTTCCTCCATGTTCATTTATTTTTTGCAAGTTATTAAGTTTTAAATTATTTTTTTCGACATGATCATTAATCAAAATAAAATAAAATAAGTGTCCAAAGAACCAACTTTTAGCAGTTGAAGAACCTTTTGGATTCTACCATAGACCTTGAACAAACATTATCACAACAATTAATGTAATCATCTCCTTTCATTATTATTTTTTATAAAAAATAATTACTTGACAAGGTAATGAGAAGGGAGGTCATTATAGATGAAGAAAATTCTTAAATTCTATATGTATTACAAATTTAATCTAAACAACAACCTGAAATGTAGGATTTGATAACTCCAATCGGTCTAGAAATTGGTATATCCACCTTAATCTCATCTTCTTTTTCTTAGCCACTTCTATCTTCTATAGCTAACAAATATTTCAAATTAGCTCTAATTTTTTAATATTTTAAAGGTAAAGATTAAAAGAAAAATATTAAAAAAATTCACTTTCCTTTGAAACCTTGTATTAATCATTCTTTACTTTTCCATCATAAAATATTATATATAAAGTTTTTTTTTTTTACCATACTTGTATTCTCCATATATTTTGACTTCTCCAAAATGCCCAAGCATTCTTTAACATATTCCTTAGTTTCCTCTTCCTAAATATTAGGTAGGTGAAGTGGGAGTGTGATAATCTTTTGTAAATACCTGAATGCAAGTAGCTTGTAATCTTTGGGTGACCCATTGACATTTAAAGTTCCATATGTTTTCACAACAGTCATTTCTATCATTATTTTTTCAATTCCCATTATCACATTGATATCACACATTGTCAAAACAAGATTGATCCCTAACAAAATCTGTGTCAAATTTAAAACTCTATTAGAAATCTGCCATGGAATATAATATGTGCTTTGCCTAGTATATTGATCACTATAGATTCCTAATGCACATAGAAAATTAACAATTACATACCTCCAAAATCATTGACTCTTCACAATGATCCATATTTTCAATGAAAATAGACATTCTTAGATTGGCTTCATATGGAGGGGCTATTTCTGATATTGATCCAGCATTTCCACCAAATATAAGGGCCCAAAATCTCAAAATAAGTGTACACAGCTAGGAATAGACACTAAAAATCACACAAGACCTTCTAGAAACTTCTTCTTCCAAGAAGTCTATATCTGATATAACCTTTTTCTTGATGACTTACATTGGCTATATGATCTAGATATGATGCATATTTGATCAACTAAGTACTAATTGGTGTTAAAATTTTATTTATTGATTGTACCAAACTCCATATAATTGTAAGATAAGTTTTTTGTTTGACTAGCTTCTTTGGTACTTTCCACGTAGTTGAATTATTCAATATTGCTAGTAATATAGGTGAAAATATCAATACCAAAACTATCACAAAAATGTATGGAAGAATAATCTTTAAAAATATTTCAAATTTGTTTTCTCTCTAGGTATATCACATGTATGTGCTCAGTTGTTGAGATGTAGTCATGATTGCCTCTAACTCTTTTGTGATCTCTGTGACCATACCTACCAATACTTGTGTTTCAGTCTTATACTTCCAAGCGTTGAGCTTTACTGTCACCAAACTTGGGATTCTTTTTTCGACTAACCAATCTACTGTAGGTGGTTTTGATATTTTTATTACCTACAATAAAATTAAACAATTTATTTTACTCCATTAAAAACTTTGTAAAGAATAATCTCTTATTGTTGACTTATATCATAATTTTTATTAATTGATAAAATGAATTCCAACAATGCATCTTAATTAAGTTTGGATCCTCACCTATCCTTCAATTTATTACACATAGACTTTGGTGCATCAGGATTTGATGTTATCATATTTATGTTGTCTATTGCAGCCATTGACTTAAAAATCACCCTATCCTTCAATTTATTCCACATAGACTTTGGTGCATCTAGATTTGATGTTATCATATTTCTTATGTCCATTGCAACCACTGACTTAAAAATCACCCTATCCTTCAATTTATTCCACATAGATTTGATGTTATCATATTTCTATTGTCCATTGCAACCACTAACTTAAAAATCACCCTATCCTTCAATTTATTCCACATAGATTTGATGTTATCATATTCATGTTGTCCATTATATTTATTTATTTTCATAACTATTTAGGAATTTTTGGAGGCTATCATGCACAATGTCTCCAATCTACCAAACAAAACTTTCCTTATATTTTTTATTTTGAAAGATAAAAGAAGAAATACTTTTTATCACAAATGTAATAATACTTACCTCCTTTTGAGGTTTCAATCATCTCTGAAAAATATTTATATTTCCTTCTTTCTCATTGTCCACATACCTTTTGATCTCCTTATATGTTTTTCATCCCTTTTTGGTTAATCTAAAACTTATCATTTTAGGTATTTCTAATGCACCAAAGAATTGTGTACAAGGTAAAAAATTCATTTGAGGTATAGTTTCTAACAAAATCATCTCAATCTGAATTTTGGAAACCACCAAAAAGAATTTTAGACAAGATGATTAAGAATGATTTTTTTCAATATAAAGTAAAGAGAGTTTTCATAATACTTGTGATAGTAAGTTTTTTAGTCTACAACCCCATGTTCTGAATAGTCCAACAACTAGTGGGGGTTTTGTAAATGGATTCATCATGTATGCAACAATAGCATAGGCATAGTCAATTCTATCTGATTAGTTGTTTGTATAAAACAATCAATAAAAAAAATGAAAAAATATGAAGATTGATATCTACATATAATTTGAAAAAAAATATTGAAGATTGATACCAAGATTCTTTGACATAGTTGTTTCCACATACATTTCTCTAGGACTACCCACTAGATAAGCCATTACTGTTAAAAAAGAAAAGAGAAAGAAGTAAATCTTGAATTGAAATAAGATTGTCATGCAAATGCAAAGACATGATGCTAAGGATTAAAAAAATTACCTCTACTTACTCTCTCTCCTTCTTTTGGATTTAGCATTTCCCTCCATGGTGAATCAATTATATCATAAATCTAGTAGCCTCTGGCAATTAATTCTTCTGCTATTCTTGAATTTCCCACAATAGCAGCAGTTCTCAGCAAATTAGGAGTCCACGAGAGAGGTTTAATTTCATTCTTTTTTTCTTCTATGAATTCATTAAATAAATCATCATTGTTGAAACTATAAGCCGATGTTCCCAAGCCCATTGTAGGCACCCATAATAGAAGCCATTTGTCCTCAATGCTTTCACATGCTTCTAAAAGTTTCTCAAAAAAATCTTTTTTTTATCTTCAAGTTGGATCAAAACATGATATAGAAGGGTACAACCCTAAACATCTCTTTTTCTAGTGGATTGGTGCCACTTTCCAAAAGATCTTGTAGCTCTCTAGGGTAATCATAACTAGAAGATGCACTCCCCAATCCCCTATCAACCATGTTGGTGCTTCTACTCCCCTCTTCTCCCACTCAGCATGTTGTGACATCTGAGTCATAACAAGATTTATATAAGTAAAACATAAATTAAAATTTAACTTCAAAAACATAATATACTATAAAAATATATATCACAAAATATTACAACATTATAGTAATATTAAAGTATGGAAATGAATCAAATGATAATATTATCATAATTAAATAACCTTTGGAAAATGATTCAATAATAATCAAAAAATATATAATTCTATTATATTTAAATAATTAAAGTATTAAATTGATACTAATAAGTTACGAATATAATAATAATAATAATATGATAATAAAGCTAATGTGAAAGAATACATTATTTTTTATGATAAAGTATAAAAGGGGTATACTCGAGAAAATTTTATATTGAAAATAATAATAATAATAATAAAATTCACAAAAATGAAAGATTGGAAAATGGGGACTTTACAATTGATATCAGAAGTATGCACATGTCATCTTACAGTTTCTTTATAGTTGAAAGACCAAGAAAAACAAAAGAAATTAAATATTTTCAAACCATTTTGCAACATTAATATCAAATAGAATGAATGAGAAATTTCGCGACTGAAGGAAGTATTCAATATTATCTAAGGAGACATTGGTTTATTATCAAATATCAGTGTGACTAATGTTAAATAGAAAATGAGAAGTAGGGAGATATGTGGTGTAGGAGCACCTCAAATATTCAAGCCATAGTTGAAGATTATAGAGACCAAAAAGATCCTCAAAACAAATCAAAAGGAAGGAATGTATAAACAAGGTCATCAAATCAATTGGGCAGTCTTGGAACCTATAATGATGCTAAAATAATATTAGATCTTCAAGATAGGTTTAGGTATAGAAAAGAGTTTAATGTTTAATAAAACCATTGTATGGTTTTTTAAGTTCAAACATTAAATAAAAAATGGTAATGGCTGGTTTAGAGGGAAGTTTAGTTTGTAATAGTTTTAAAATACCCAACTCAATGATGATAGTTGGTTTGAATCAGTTATTTTAGGGTGTCTTATAAATTGGAAAGAGTCTTTGATGTAGAACAGGAGAGAATATATTGAAAGACTAGTATGTACAGACTGGTAAACAACAATATTAAAATTTAGATATTCTACAACTCAAATTCCATATTGTGGTCCACAAACTGATTAGTTGTCTCTACAAATACATTCATAAGGTTTCCTTCATCATTTCAAGTACTTGGTTGATAAGTTTCATGTTATTATAGGTCTGTTGTTACGCCTATTGTACAACCAGTAGATTTCTTTTAATTATTTATTTGCTGCAGTAGGTTTTAAATGAAATGAAAATCTTTCCATGAGGATGAAGGCCTGATACTCATGGAAAGAGTTAATCTAACATGTATAATATATTACTAACCAAGCACGTGAAAAATTAAAAAAGATAGAGATTCTACCCAAACAAGGGGTTTATTTTCTTATTGGAGACATTAAACAATGTAAATGTGAAGGTGAATCCATTATTAGTTGGGATTGGAAGTGTGTGTAATCAAGTGATTGAGAAAGCCCTACTTCAAGACTAAGAAGTTCTAGGAGAAGTTTGCCATATGGTTCCCTTCCTTGTAAATTGTGTCATTTATTATTTTATTTTCATTATTGTGAATTCTCTCCACATCAAATTGGTATCAAAGTGAGGGAAAGGTCTTGTGGAGGCACAATTGGTCTTGCAAAGTTGGTTCTTGAATCCCTTAGTGAACCCTTGCAATTGAACTATCCTGGGAGAAGTAACGCTATAGTATATTCTTGTACCAAGTTGATCAAGTAGCCATGTCTAAAGGAGAAGAAGAGATTCCTACAAGGTTGACAAATATGGAGTTGGAAAAGATAGTGAAAGAACAAGTGGTAGATAACAAAAGGTTAAAGGCATCATTAGACCAAAGGGACAAAGAGAATGCTGAAAAAGATAGATTGATAAAGTCCATGATGGAGAGGCTATCAACACTAAAGAAGAAAGATATGAGCATTAGATTGGATGAAGAAGTTAGAGATGAAGAAGAGGAAGAAGAACACAATGAAGAAGAAAAGGACCCTGAGGAAGTAAGAATGGCTAAGTTGGCAAAAGCCATAAGAAATGAAGATAGAAGGGTAAGGAGAGACTTACCCATGTATGGAGGAAAGATGGATGATGAAGAACTAATAGATTGGTTTGGTGCAATGGAAAATTGCTTTGAGTGTGAAGGGATAGAAGAGAAGGAAAAAGTGAAGATAGCAAAGTTCAATTTGAAGGGACATGCTTTGTTGTGGTGGGATTGCATCTAGGCAGATGGATGGAAGAATGGCAGACCCAAGATCACATCTTGGTATACTATGGTGGACAAAATGAAGGCAAAATTTTTTCCACAGGATTATAGAGTATAGTTATACAAGAAAATGAAAGATTTCAAGCAAAAGGAGATGGATGTACAGAAGTACACTAAGGAATTTCACAAGCTCGATATCAGGGCGGATCATGATGAAGAGATGGAAGAAAAGATTGCAAGGTATATGAGGGGACTGAGGTTCAATATCCAAGATGAACTTAGTCTTGCTACCCTAAGGTTGGTTGATGAATGTTATCAATTAGCCTTGAATGCTGAAGAGAAGATAGGAAGGAGACAAGAAAAGTAGAGCAACAATAGAGGTGGATCTTCCATGAGAGGAAGAGGGGGAAGAGGTACTACTAATTTTCAGAGCAGCAATGATAAGGATAAGGACAAAAACTTTTTAGAATCAAGAGGGGGTTATAGAGGTGGAAGAAGTGGAGGAAGAGGAAGTGGAGTGTTCATGAGAAGATGCTTCACTTGTAATGAACTAGGCCATCAATCCTTTTGGTGTCCTAAATGGCAGGAAGACAAAGGGAGAGAGAGAAGAGTAAACTTGGTTAATGAAGAGCCAAGAAAGGATGAGCAAAATGGACCCATTGAACTTCTTGCAAAAGAAGGAGAGTGCTTACTAATGGGAAGAAGCAATCAAATACCAAAAGATCTAGGCATATTCAAATCAAATTGTCTCATTCAAGGCAAGGTATGTAGGTTTATAATTGATTAGGGGCAAGTAATAATACGTTATCTTATGAAGTTGTTAAGAAATTGAATTTGAAAACTTTTGCACATGATGCTCCTTATTACACTACTTGGGTCAATGAGAATCAGAATTTGTTGGTTAAGGATCAAGTGATGGTTGAGTTTTTAATTAGGAATTATAGGGACAAGGTACTATGTGATGTCATGCACATGACTTGTGGGCATCTCATTTTGGGAAGATCTTGGCAATGTTCAAGGAGAGCCATGCATAATGGCTATGAAAATACATATGTAGTTCAACAAGGAAAGGTGAAGTATAAGTTGCATCCATTGATGAGGAGTCATAAGGAAACTATACTGATGTGTTTTGGTAGAAAAGTTCCAGTGCAAGATCAGGGTACTCCACATTATGATACTGGTTGGAAGCAATGCTAGGCTAAGAGGCAAGACAATCCAAGGGTGGAAGGGCTAGTTGAACAACCTTTTGTTTTGGTTGGAGCAATGAAGTTTCCTCTAAGAGGGTAGGTAGATGAAGGTGATATGGTGATAGAGAAAAGGCAAATAAAGACTTTTGATCAGGCTAATGTGTAGCACCAGTACTATCAAGCAAGAGGACAGTCTAACCCAAATATTTATATATCTAAGCCTTTGTATGTGACTGCAGGAACTAGGATGAAGGAGCATATCACTTTGGGGAATAATTTTACCCCTCAACAACAGCATATGGGAGCAAGGAACAATGGATCATAGGTCAACTCTTGGGGCAAGAGTTCCTTTTATGGTGGGGAGTATGGTGCAGGAGAACCTCAAACATTCAAGCCATAGTTGAAGATTATAAAGACTGCAAAGATCCTCAAAACAAATCAGAAGGAAGGAATGTATAAATAAGGTCATCAAATCAATTGGGCAGTCTTGGAACCTATAATGATGCTAAAATAATATTAGGTCTTCAAGATAGGTTTAGGTATAGAAAAGAGTTTAATGTTTAATAAAACCATTGTATGGTTTTTCAAGTTCAAACATTAAATAAAAAAAGGTAACAGCTGGTTTAGAGGGAAGTTTAGTTTGTAATAGTTTTAAAATACCCAACTCAATGATGATAGTTGGTTGGAATCATTTATTTTAGGGTGTCTTATAAATTGGAAAGAGTCTCTAATGTAAAAGAGGAGAGAATATATTGAAAGATTGGTATGTCCAGACTGGTAAACAACAATATTAAAATTTAGATATTCTACAACTGAAATTCCATATTGTGGTCTGCAAATCATTACTTGGCTCTAAAAATACATTAATAAGGTTTCCTTCATCATTTCAAGTACTTGGTTGATAAGTTTCATGTTATTATAGGTTTGCTATTACGCCTGTTGCAGAACCAATAGATTTCTTTTAATTATTTATTTGTTGCAGTACGTTTTAAAGGAAATGAAAATCTTTCTATGAGGATGAAGGCCTGATACTCATGGAAAGAGTTAATCTAACATGTATAATATATTACTAACCAAGCATGTGAAAAATTAAACAAGATAGAGATTCTACCCAAACAAGGGGTTTATTTGCTTATTGGAGACATTAAACAATGTACATGTGAAGGTGAACCCATTATTAGTTGGGATTGGAAGTGTGTGTAATTAGGTGATTGAGAAAGCCTTAGTTCAAGAGTAAGAAGTGCTAGGAGAAGTCTACCATATGGTTCCCTTGTAAATTGTGTCATTTATTATTTTATTTTCATTAATGTGAACTCTCTCTACATCAATATGGAATCTGGACAGGAAGTTGTTTATGGTGAACAATGAGAATATATTTAAGGATGGATAAAGAGTAAAATAGAAGCCATTCTAATCATCCAACCTATGATTGGACAATTAATATTATATTATTATTCAATTATGGATAGGCACATGGTGACACCAACACCATAAATATGAAGAGTCGTGATAAGTACACAAGCTTAGAGCAGTTATAGTTGTAATGACCGGGAGTGATTAGTTGAGAAGATGTTTGAAGTGAACAACATAGTTATCAGGGACATTACATGGTCATCGCATTCCCAAACAAAAAAAAAACAAAAAAACAAAATTTGGAGTATGAATGTCTGCTAATTATTAACTGCTCAGAATCTCTATTTCTCTAGTCTACAAAACAGAGATAACTACAAAGCATAAGAGACAATAAAATGGGTCATTAAACACCAATTTACTTGTTCCTTTGAACATAGGAAAGAACAATTCTCCAACACACAAAACTTATTTCTTTATTGGTATTACAAGTTACATGACCTCGGGAAATATATAATCTATCTTCAGTAAGAGACATATGATATATAATGATACTCTTAAAGAGTTTTGGCTCCAACTCTAAAAATCATAATACAAATTTAAAATAAAAATTAAAGAAATCAAATTATTATCTAATTTAGATGCTTTCTTTAGTACTTCATTGTTAAGATAAGAATATTAGTTCCCTTACACTTAATTTGGTTAAATAAAAAAATCAAAACATATTTGTTTTTTAAGCATTACAAAAATGTGAATCCTTCATTCTCAACACATCTAGCAAAATTTCACCAGACGAAATATTTTCATGAAGTGTTTGCAACCAAATACTAATAAATAAGGGCTTGGAAAAATTAGCAATATGTCAAATTAGAACTATTTTTTTTAAAAATGATTTTGTTTAAATTTAAATAAGTTAAATTAAGCATGGGTATCTAGTTTTATATGACTAGGTGATGTTTAGAGCAATCCAAATTGATGGAATTGACTAAGACATTAATGCAGTATTTACTTAGCATGGGCATCTAGTTCTATATCACACAGAGGCCTTCATTCAAGGCTACCCTGGCACTTACTAGAAAGAATAGTTCATAGTTCAACATCATAGCATATAGATGGAAATTTAACAATTGCATCATGTGAAGTTATGGACATAACAACACAATACATTTGAGAGCTAAAAGACTGCATCAATGACCTAAAAAAATTTACTTTCCATCTAAAGATTAAAAATCCCAGCTACAAAAAAGAGGCAGATATAAAGAATGAGAAATGAAAAGTTATAAAGCCCACAAAAAAAAATGTGATCGTCGTCTTGACTCTTTTACTACTATCATTTGGAATAGTGTCTACATGTGTTAATTTCTTTCAATTGATATTAAATCTTATGTAACATGAATATAATACAAATAAATCCCAAACATTTGCAATGTCCAAAAACACCAGATTATCACAACAATCCGGCAGCATGTTTGAGAGGGATAAGTGTATTGGCTTAACAAACGCTAAAAGGGTTTGAATGATGCAAGTATTATGTCTGAAGATAAACAGACAAAACATCAGTGAAATATGTGTCCTAAATAAGAGCAAAGAATGTATTTGGGAGAAATGCATAACAAAAAGACATACGATAAATAGATCTCATTTTATTCAAACTTTACATTGATGAGTGTGGAGCAAGCTTAGTAAGACAAAACTAACCTTTATATAGAATATCAATACAAGTAAATAAAGGGTTTTAGAAAAGGTATAAAAGTTAGTTTTGTTGGGAATGAAATATTGTGTCTTCTTTTTGTTATAATTAAAGCTATAATATATCTATCTAATTTAACTAAATATATAAAAGTGGGATAATTTTAATGTTAATAAGAATAAGATAATTATACACGGATAAAATTTGGTCTTGATAAATATTGAATTAGTTTGAAATTAGCATTAGCATAAGTTTCATGCTGAATAAAGTAGACTATAATTTGAAATAGAGAAAATTTTGTATTGGGGCTCATTTATTCTATAATATATAGGGAAGTCGGATTGGGGACTCTCTCTCTCTCTCTCTCTCTCTCTCTCTCTCTCTCTCTCTCTCTCTCTCTCTCTCTCTATGTCCATCTATTTCATGCCCTAATTATTATCTCTCTACTTCATCAGTCTTCTCTCTTTCTATGTCCATTTGTTCCATACTCTAATTATTACATCTCTCTCTCTCTCTCTCTCTCTCTCTCTCTCTCTCTCTCTCTCTCTCTCTCTCTCTCTCTCTCCCTTTCTTCCAAAATCATAATTCTCTCACCATCTCTTCCCCCTAATTACAATATATCACCCTCTCCTTCTTCTCTCTATTTATCTCTCCCATATGTCTCACACACTAGTTACTCTCTCTCTTTCTCTTCATGCCCATCACCATCCCCATCCATTTGATTCCCTAATTATTATCTCTCTTTACCTCGTCTCTCTCTCTCTCCCTCCTGCCCTATATCCCCTTTTCTCAGTTTCTAGAACACATTAGAGTTTTCATTTTTATTAGTGCTAGCTTAAGTTTTATCCTTAAAGCTAGATTATTATTTGCAATAGAGAAAAGGTCATAGTGGGACTTCTTTAAGGAAATCAAGAGTTATAGAGTTATTAAGGCTTCAACTTTTATAAAAGATGGTTTGTGTATTATTCATTAAATTAAAGTCTCAAAAACTCTCTCATGTTTCTTTATCTCTCATCCTTCACAGTATGTCTACCTCACACCTTACCCTCATCCCCCCTTCTCTCTCTCTCTCTCTCTCTCTCTCTCTCTCTCTCTCTCTCTCTCTCTCTCTATATATATATATATATATATATATATATATATATATATATATATATATATATATATATATATATATATATATATATATATATATATATATATATATATATATATATATATATATATAGAGAGAGAGAGAGAGAGAGAGCAGGGGGGATGAGGATATATGTATATAAACCTATATCTCTCTCCACTCCCCCTTCTATTTTTCTTCCATCTTCCTACCCCTCTAGTGACTGCTTCCCCCTAAATACCTTATATATATTTACATCATGTCTCTTACTCTCTCTCGCACATCCCTCTTTCCCAAACATATAATACATATATCTTCCTCCCATAATTACTCTCTTTCCCTCTCTCCCCACCCTCCTCTCAACATATCTTCTCCTATTTAACCCCCCCACTCATTTCTCACTATTATCCTCTCTTCCTTCCTTCATTACCATGTCCATCTATCATATTTCCTAATTATTATATTTACCCCATCTCTCCCTATTCCCTCTCCATTCCCTCTTTCTCTTATATCCCTCCCCCTCTCACCATCTATTCCTCTTTATTACCATATAGCCCTAGCCCATGTCTCTCAACCTCTAGGCACTCTCTCTCTCTCTCTCTCTCTCTCTCTCTCTCTCTCTCTCTCTCTCTCTCTCTCTCTCTCTCTCTCTCTCTCTCTCTCACTCACTCTCACTCGCCTTCTCCCTCTCCCTCTGTTAGTTTGTGGTGACTAATAAGGAAAGTACTGTACATACTTCATAAATTCTTTAGCGCTCAGCACATCACCTCGAAAAAAAATTGGTACTATTCGTAGATTCGCCATTCATAGATTCTCCACTAAAGTAATGGATAATATTCACCAATTTATGACTGACATGTAGTAACCCTAAAGTGGTTTAATACTTGTATAAAAGGGCTTAGGGTTAGGGATTGTTTAATAGTGGTGATTCAAAATTGGTTCTTGTGGTGGTATTGAGTTGTAAGGGATTGTGGATTGTAATCAGGTTGTAATCACTGGATTGTAATAATATCATACTTGCTTTTTGATGGATATAGCCCAGGGATTGGGTGAACCAGGTTAAATCTTGGTGCCTTGTGTTCTTTTTTGTGTGATCTATCATTTTCTATAATTGGTTATATTTTCATGTAATTATTATTTTTTGTCTGTGGTTTAATCCTAACAAGTGGTATCAGAGCTAGGTTATTTTTTCAGTTATCCTCTACAAGAAAGTCTCACGGTTGAGTGGGAGTCTCATAGTCAAGTGGGACCGATGGTAGACAAGGGTAAGCTAAGGGTTGATAGGTTTAATGGTAGAACTTCTAGTTATGGAAGATGCAAATGGAAGACTATCTTTAGTATAAGGATTTATGGAAGCTGTTAGAAGAAAAAGCCAAGAATCAGGGATCTATTTCAAATGACGAATGGGATCTTTTAGATAGAAAGGCACTTGGAAGCATTCGATTATGCCTAGCACCATCAGTGGTATTTAATATTACAAAAGCAAAGATGATAGAAGAACTGATGCAAACCTTAGTATAATTGTATGAAAAGCACTCCACTTCAAACAAGGTATTTCTCATGAAGCATTTATTTAATATGAAAATGGAAAAAGTTGGATCTATTGTAGATCATTTAAATAAGTTTAATACTATTACTAGTTATTTATCTTCTATGGGTATCAATTTTGATGAAGAAATTAGGTCTTACTTGATTTTATTTTCTTTGCCTGAAAGATGGAATGGCTTGGTAATGGCTATGAGTAATTCTATTCCTAGATCTAGTACCCTAAAATGTGAGAATGTGATCGATGTTGTTTTGAGTGAGAAAACTCGTAGGAAAACCTCAAGTGGATCTACATTAGGAAGTGATTTGAATACACAAGTAAGGGTAGAATGATTAAGAGAGGAAGTAACTCTAGAAATCATGGGAATTCAAGAGGAAAGTTGGAGTGGAGGAGGTCTCAATTGAGAGGACTGAATGACTGCTAGTACTATGGGAAACCACGACACAAAAATAAAGATTTGTTGGAATCAAAAGAAAAATGAAGGAGATAAACCTGGTGGAGACAAGGAGGCAAATGTGGTAAGTGAAAAATCCAAAGAGGATGCTTTGCTTTTGTCTTTAGAAATTTTTGATGATTCATGGGTTTCAGATTCTGGTGCTTCATTTCATGCTACACCTCATAGAGGTTATTTCATTGATTATGTCCAAGGGGATTTTGGACTTGTTTATTTGGGGGAATAATGAACCCTATCAGATTTTTAGAAAGGGAAAAATTAAGATTAAGTTGTAGAATGGAAATCATTGGCTACTACATGAGGTAAGACATGTTCCAAGGCTAAGTAGGAATTTAATTTCAGCAAGGCAACTCGGTGATGAGGGTTGTGCAGTTACTTTTAATGATAAAAATTGGAAGGTTTCAAAAGGTTCCCTTGTAGTAGAAAAATGTTTGAAAGTAGGCACCTTATATCTTTGTATAGGTCATATTGCTCCTTCTACTTTAATTGTTTCAGAGAAAAAAGAATGTTCAGGGACAATTGTTGCAGTTGAGCAGGTAGAACAAATAGTTGCTA
Source organism: Cupressus sempervirens (assembly GCA_028749045.1). Classification (NCBI taxonomy): domain Eukaryota; kingdom Viridiplantae; phylum Streptophyta; class Pinopsida; order Cupressales; family Cupressaceae; genus Cupressus; species Cupressus sempervirens. Next base: position 343,595,445 of record CM053789.1, read on the forward strand.
TAAATTCTGATATAGTTTTGTGGCACAATATACTTGGGCACATGAGTGAGAAAGGTATGAATGTACTTCATTCAAATAAAGTTTTATCAGGTCTAAAATGTGTTAATATGGATTTCTGTGAAATTTGCATGCATGAAAAATGAAAGAGAGTGAGTTTTGTGAAGACTAGGAAGGAAAACAAAAAGGAGAAATTAGAGCTTGTGCATACCAATGTATGGGGACCAGCTTAGGTATCTCCTCTTGGTGGCTCTCATTATTATGTTATATTTATTGATGAAACAACTAGAAAAGTATGGATTTATTTCCTTAGAAAAAAATTTGATGTATTTCAAACTTTTAAGAAATGGAAATGCTTGGTTGAAAATGAGACTGGTAAGAAATTAAAATGTCTCAGATTTGATAATGGTGGTGAGTATTACAGTCATAAATTTGAAGATTATTGTTCCAATAATGGTATTCATAGACAAAAAACTATTCCAATGACTCCATAAGAAAATTGAGTGGTTGAATATATCAACAGGACTATAATGGAGCACGCAAGGAGCATGAGGTTGCATGTTGGGTTGCCCTTACACATGTGGGTGGATGTTGTCAATACTACTATATATTTGATTAATAGTGGCCTCTCTACTCCTTTGGGCTGTGGTATTCTAGAGGAAGCATGGATTGGTAAGAAGGTGAGTTATTATTTTCTCAAAACCTTCAGTTGTGAAGAATTTGCTCACATAGATTCTAAAAATAGAACCAAGCTAGAAGCTAAGTCAAAGAAATTTGTATTTTTTGGATATGGAATTAATGAGTTTGGTTATAGGCTTTGGGATTTTGAAAATCAAAAAATTGTAAGAAGTTAGGATGTCATATTCAATGAGAAAGTGTTGTGCAAAGATCTGTTGCAGCAATATGAGAAGAAAGAAGATGATTATGTAGTGCTAGATGATACTCCAAAAACTGATGTTCCAGCCATTCCTCTTGATGTGCAACAACTGCAACAACAAATACCACACACACTAATGAATGTTAGAAAGTCAACAAGGAAAATTAGACCTCCACAAATATTTTCTCCCTCTTTGTATTCTAGTTTACTTACTGATGCTAGTGAACCTGAAAGTTATGATGAAGCTATGTAGGTGGATACTAAGATTCGGTGGGAGTCTGCAATGAGAGATGAAATGGACTCTTTGCTAAAGAATAAGACATGGGATTTGTGCAAGTTGCCTATAGGTAAAAAGTCTTTATAGAATAAGTGGGTTTACAGGTTGAAAGAAGAGGAAGGAGGTAAAAAAAAATTTTAAGCCAGGTTATTTGTAAAAGGATTTGCACAGAAAATGGAATTGATTTTGATGAGATATTTTCTCCTGTCGTTAAGATGACTTCTATCTGTACTATTTTAAATCTTGTGGATACTAAAGATTTTTGTTTGGAGTGGCTTGATGTTAAAATAGCCTTCCTTCATGGTGATTTGGATGAAGAGATATATATGGCTCAGCGACAAGGATTTGCAATCAAAGGTAAGGAGAACTTAGTTTGCAAATTGAAGAAAATTTTATATGGCTTAAAGCAAGAACCTCGGCAATGGTATCTAAAATTTGATAGTTTTATGCATGAGCATGATTATAGTAAGTGTCATTTAGATCATTTTATCTACTTTATGTGGTTGGATGATAATAGTTACATTATTTTATGTTTATATGTTGATGATATGCTTGTATCTGGGTCTAACATGGATCACATTAAGGGGCTGAAATGCCAATTAGCACATGCATTTTCTATGAATGATTTGGGGTAGAAAAAAAAATCCTTGGCATGAAGATTTGTAGAGATAGGAAGAACAAAACATTGACACTATCTCAAGCTGATTATATTGAGAAGCTGTTGCAACATTTCTCTATGGAGAATGCTAAAGCTATCAGCACACCTTTACCTAGTCATTTGAAGTTGACTAAGGAGATGTGTCCCAAGACACAAGAACAACAGGATAAGATGCCCAAGGTACCCTATGCTTTAGCTATAGGAAGCTTGATGTATAATATGGTATGTACCAAGCTAGATATTGCACATGCAGTGGGAGTTGTTAGCAGGTATATGAGTCATCTAGGAATTGAGCATTGGAATGTCATCAAATGTATTCTTAGATATTTGAGAGCAACATCCAATAAGTGTTTACACTTTGGGGGCTCTACTACTAATTTATAGAGCTATTTTGACTCAGATTTGGCTAGGGATATTGATACTAGGTGGAGTACTATAGGTTATGTCTTTACTATTGGTGGGGCAGCCATGAGTTGAGTTTCTAGGTTACAAAAGGTTAATTCTTTATCCACTATAGAGGTAGAGTATGTAGCTACTATAGAGGCAGCCAAGGAGATGATATGGCTTCAGTTCTTCTTGGAAGAATTGGGACATCCTTAGAAGGATAATTATTTGTTCATAGATAGTTAGAGTGCCATTCATCTTGTAAAGAATTCAGCTCTGCATTCAAAGACCAAACACATATAGTTGTGGTACCATTTCATTCAGTTAGTTTTGGAGGATGGACACTTAAAGATTGAGAAGATACATATAAATGATAATCCAGCAGATATGTTGAAAAAGGTAGTAACAAGGGAGAAGTTGAACTCCTCTTCAGCTTTGTTTGGTCTTCTAGACTGAACATGAATAATAGAAAAGTAGAGTCTAGGGTTGTTTGATCCAATGGGAGCCTCATGGAGTAGTGACATCACTATAGGATCAATCTCCAAGTGCGAGATTTTTGTTTAGTGTAGAGCCTTATTAGTCCCCAAGTGGGAGATTGTTAGTTTGTGGTGACTGATTAGGAAAGTATTGTATATACTTCATAAATTCTTTGGGGCTCAAGGCATCACCCCAAAAAAAAAATTGGTACTATTCGTAGATTTTCCATTCGTAGATTTGCCACTAAAGTAATGGCTAATATTTTCCAATTTATGGCCAACATGTAGTAACCCTAAAGCGGTTTAATACTTGTATAAAAGGGCTTAGGGTTAGGGATTTTTTAATAGTGGTGATTTGAAATTAGTTCTTGAGGCGATATTGAGCTGTAAGGGATTACAAATTGTAATCAAGTTGTAATCACTAGATTGTAATAATATCAGACTTGTTGTTTGGTGGATGAAGCCCAAGGATTGGGTGAACCACATTAAACCTTGGTGACTTTTGTTTTTTTCTATGTGATCTATTATTTTCTGTTATTGGTTATATTTGCATGTAATTGTTATTTTCTATATATGTTTTAATCCTAACACCCTTTCCCTCTCACCCTCTTCTCATCATATCTCCATCTCTTTTAGACCCTAATTATCATCCATCCCCTAATTACCACATCTCTCTCTCTCTCTCTCTCTCTCTCTCTCTCTCCCTCCCTCCCAAATTCCTCCCCACATTACCATTTCCATCCATTCAATGCCCTAATTATTCTCTTTCTCTCTACCTAATCTCTCTTCCCTTTGACATTGTCCCTTTCTACCTCATACCTTCCTACATTTCTCTCTTTGTCTTATTTCCACCCCTAGTTACCATATCCTCTCCTTTATTATCATTTATCTCTACATCATATCTCTACCTCCCTACTTTCTTAATCTCTTTAAGTCTCCTCTCCCTCCTCTCACAATCTCTTCCCCCATTTACCCTCTATATCCACCCCATATCTCTCACTCATGTATCTTTATCTCTCAAAATCTCTCTTCTACATGTCTCTCACCATATTTCCTCTTATCTCGCTCTCATGTCCCCTCCTCATATCTCTTTATCTCTCAAATTCTCTCTTTATATATAACTTGTGTCTCTCATGCCCCCCAACAGCCTCTATCATGTCCCCTACTACCTACTTTCTTTATGTCATGTATCTTTATCTCTCACTCTCTCTCATAGTGTTTACTTCATGCCTCACCCTCATCCCCTTGCCACACTCGCTCTCACATGTCCCCTTCTATAATTTACCTACCCTTCCTTCTGTACACACTCCACCCCCTCCTCATAATGTAGACCCTCCCCACTCTCTCTCTCTCTCTCTCTCTCTCTCTCTCTCTCTCTCTCTCTCTCTCTCTCTCTCTCTCTCTCTCACACACACACACACACACACACCCATACACACATCCACATATACACCCACACTCACAGCCATATACACATCCACAACCATAGCCACAACCACACCCACACAACACACACACACCAAGACCCACACCCACAAATCCCTTTTGAAATTTGACTATATGTATATATTATGAATGAATTTATAAAGTAAACTTAAACTTTCTTTTAAAGCTAACTTTATAACACTTTCTCATAACAAATTTAGCATGACTTTAGAACATGTATCTAGACATAGTTTCTGTTTCATGTGTTTTCATTTCTAGATACCCATTTGGGTCAAATAAAGGTTCCAACTCTCATAGTTCCACTATTAGTGTTCTAGGTTAAAGTATTTAAGCACCTTGGGATACATGTAAATGTTGGAAAGATAAGACTATGTAATTGGGCCATAATTATGGTGAATCAAAAGGTGTAAATTTGAGGGAGGATTAAAATTGTAATTTAGAACATTCCAAAAAAAGAATTAGGTCACAAGGTTGCATGGTTTGAAAGTTATTGCAGTTTTTTAATTTTTGGAGACCTCCTAAGAATGCTTCAAAGTCAGGTTTGAGGCATTAAATGACCTTGTACAAGGCCAAAAAATGGGGGATGAGAAAATCTAGTCCATAGGGCTATAGAGCACTCTGAGAGCTTTTTGTAAATGTAAACAGTTTGTCGATAGGAGCTACGGTTCAAAAGTTATGCCTCCCAAAAGTTTGGCTATTGTTTTTGGATTCTTATAATTTTGTACCAACTTCTAAAGTGAGTTTTGGAGCCTTCCATTTTGGCGATGGATTCCAACTAGTACTTTCTAGAATGTATTCCTAATTCTTAACCCTTTGGGGCCTATTTAAGGACATTTTTGGCATTGTAAAAGGTAGTTCGGAGTGGAGTTTGAGAGAAGGTACTGGGAGAAGAAATTATCTCTAGATTTATGCTATTGTAAGCCCATAGGGCATGTTTTGGGAGTCTGTTTCTCTGCACTAAGTGTACTAGCATATTTTCATTGTTAATAAAATTTTCCCTTTCCTATTGTGTCCATTTTGTGTTTGGGTTGTGTCTCCATCTCTCTCTCTCTCTCTCTCTCTCTCTCTCTCTCTCTCTCTCTCTCTCTCTCTCTCTCTCTCTCTCTCTCTCTCTCTCTCGCCCTCCCTCCCAAATTCCTCTCCACATCACCATTTTCATCGATTTGATGCCCTAATTATTCTCTTTCTCTCTACCTAATCTCTCTCCCCTTCGACGTTGTCTCTTTCTACCTCATACCTTCCTACATTTCTCCCTTTGTCCTATTTCCACCCCTACTTACCATATCGCCTCCTTTATTACCATTTATCTCTACATCATCTCTCTACCTCCCTGCCTCCTTAATCTCTTTAAGTCTCTCCTTTCCCTCCTCTCAAAATCTCTTCCCCCTATTTGCCCTTTATATCTACTCCATATCTCTCACTCATGTAACTTTATCTCTCACAATCTCTCTTGCATGTCTCTCACCATATTTCCTCTTATCTACTAGCATATTTTCATTGTTAATAAAATTTTCCCTTTCCTATTGTGTCCATTTTGTGTTTGGGTTGTGTCTCCATCTCTCTCTCTCTCTCTCTCTCTCTCTCTCTCTCTCTCTCTCTCTCTCTCTCTCTCTCTCTCTCGCCCTCCCTCCCAAATTCCTCCCCACATCACCATTTCCATCCATTCGATGCCCTAATTATTGTCTTTCTCTCTACCTAATCTCTCTCCCCTTTAACATTGTCTCTTTCTACCTCATACCTTCCTACATTTCTCCATTTTTCCTATTTCCACCCCTACTTACCATATCCTCTCCTTTATTACCATTTATCTCTACATCGTGTCTCTCCCTCCCTGTGTCCTTAATCTCTTTAAGTCTCTCCTCTCCCTCCTCTCACAATCTCTTCTACCTATTAGCCCCCTATATCTACCCCATATCTCTCACTCATGTATCTTTATCTCTCGCAATCTCTCTTGTAGATGTCCCTCACCATATTTCCTCTTATCTCACTCTCATGTCCCCTCCTCGTATCTCTTTATCTCTCAAATTATTTCTAGATGTCTACCTTGTGTCTCTCATGCCCACCCCACAACCTCTATCATGTTCCTTACTACTTGCTCTCAATGTCTCATGTATCTTTATCTCTCACTCTCTCTCATAGTGTTTACTTCATGCCTCACCCTCATCCCCTTGTCACACTCTCTCGCACATGTCCCCTTCTATAATTTAACACCCACACCCACACATCCCTTTTGAAAGTTGACTATATGCATGTATTTTGAATTAATTTATAAAGCTTGATTTTATTTGTAAACATAAACTTTATTTAAAAGCTAACTTTATAACACTTTCTCGTAACAAATTTAACATTACTCTAGAACATTCTTTTAATTTTAGATTTATATGTTTAACTTCATTAATTTAATATTTTCCTAAATTTATGAATTTCAACCTTATATTAATATTTTATATAATCTCTAACATTTTGTTATAATTTTCATCCTCTCTCTCTCTCCCCCCCCCCCCCCTCCCTCCCAAATTCCTACACCCGTCACCATTTCCATCCATTCGATGCCCTAATTATTGTCTTTTTCTCTACCTAATCTCTCTCCCCTTCAACATTGTCTCTTTCTACCTCATACCTTCCTACATTTCTCCCTTTTTCCTATTTCCAACCCTACTTACCATATCCTCTCCTTTATTACCATTTATCTCTACATCATGTATCTCCCTCCCTATGTCCTTAATCTCTTTAAGTCTCTCCTCTCCCTCCTCTCACAATCTCTCTTGCACATGTCTCTCACCATATTTCCTCTTACCTCACTCTCATGTCCCCTCCTTATATCTCTTTATCTCTCAAATTCTTTCTATATGTCTACCTAGTGTCTCTCATGCCCGCCCCACAACCTCTATCATGTCCCTTACTACCTACTCTCTTTGTCTCATGTATCTTTATCCCTCACTCTCTCTCAAAGTGTTTACTTCATGCCTCACCCTCATCCTCTTGTCACACTCTCTCTCACATGTCCCCTTCTATAATTTACTCACCCTTCTTTACACTCTCTCTCCCTCTCCACCCCACTCCTCATAATGTAGACCCTCCCCACTCCCCCTCTCTCTCTCTCACACAAACACCCACACCCACACATCCCTTTTGAATTTTTTTTTTGATAAAATAGGGGTAAAAACTTTATTGAACTTCAGAAAAAAAAATTACAAAACAACAAAGGTCCAAAGCCCTACGAACCACCAGAGACCACATAAAAATAAGAACTAGATCATCCCTCCCTATTTCCACTTACATCCTTAGCAAGAGTCCTCTCCAAGTCCTGACATAACTTGCAAGGCATCTACTCCCACTCATCAATCTTCCCACCATCTATATTTTAAGACACCCATTTTTCCAGACTATCAACCACCCTATTCCACACCCTTGGAATATGGGCATAAGACATTGAATCCATCAAAGAGCTAACCTATAATATCTGCAGCGCTATCATAGACAAATAATAGCTAAAATCCAAGATCTTCCTCTCAAGGAGAAGACTAACCAAAACTTGAGAGTCAAAGTCATAAATCACCTTATGCCACCCAAGAGCATAAGCCCGCTTGAAAGCATATCGGATAGCCAAACCTTCCATCCTATTAACAGTCTGCACCCATTTATTAGCTAAGACAATAAAAACCACTAATCCAAAAGAATTCCTACCAATCTTGTCAATCCCAGCTGGACCTGGATTGCCCTTGGAAGAGCCATCTATATTAATTTTTAAAAAACTAGCTGGAGGGGGCAACCATCTCCCCATCCTTTGAACTTTTTTCTTTATACATCCGCCTCTCCTGACACAAGCTAATGCTAGAGATATCCCCTATATTCCAAACCTATCAACCATCTCAGCATCACTTTTCTCAAGTCGTAACACAATCTCACTCTTAGCTTCGATAGTATCCTAGATTATTCCCATAATTCTAAGCCAAACCTGTTGAATCCCCAATTTTTCACCCTAAAAGATTATTTGATTTCTTTCAAACCAAAATTTCCATAGTAGAAATATAGGTCCAGCATACCAAACATCCTGCAAGAAGGGAACCAAGGAGGGGGGCCTCCCTAGACTCATCCAAAACTTCACCAAGGAGGAGGCATGAATGTATGGGCATTTCCAAACACCCCACTAGAAATGCTAGAGCTATAGGGTGAAAGAGCAATGGAAGAACAAATGCATAGAGTCTTCCTCCCCACTACTACAAAGAACACAACTTGAAGGGCCAGAAAAACCCCTCTTTTGGATGTTGTCCCAAGTCAAGCATCTATTCCAGACCAAAGTCCAAATAAAGTAGTTATACTTTGGCCAAGAAAACTTATTCCAAACTTTCTTCCACCATTGAACCTCCCCCCCACAAGTTGTTGGGAGAGCAACTCTTGATACCCAAAAAAAAATAGTGTAAGCATCCTTGGGATTAGGCGACTAGGCTAGTACATCATCATCCATAAGGGCACTATAGTTTTGGCCAGAAAGACTGTAATGGAGCTTATTGCACTCCATTTTCAAATAAAAAATTAGCCATTCTTCTGGGTTCTTCCATCTTGCCTCCACCATCTGCCTCTGAAGGGAAAAGGACTTAAAGTTGCTCACCCTTGACCATCTAGCTTTACAAAAACTCTAGGACAATATGCACAAATGAGGATATTAAACAACCATGGAAGGGTAGCCATCCCAAGCATCATGCCAGAAATGTGCCTTTGACCCACTCTTGCATATCCATAAAAGACCACCTTTAATGAGAGCAATCCCTTTCTTGAGGGTATTCCAAATCATCGAACCCTTCCCAAACAAGTTATACGAGGGGACATCTTTCTGGGGGATCCCTAGAAAGTACTTCTAAGTCAAAATTATAGCCCATACCTTTCCTATGCCACACACCATCGCCAATACAATTTGGCTACTAGAGCAGTACTAGTTAGCATTGATTGCCATAATCCAAGACTACCAAACTATTTTGGGCTACATACAACCTCCCATTTAGTAAGGCTCCACTTAGTTGAAGATAAACTACCAGCCCATAAAAACTATCTTGCTAAGGAATCAAAGTCCCTAACAAAGCTCATTAGTGCTACCTAAATCATAAACCTATAGAGAGGAAGAGCCTAAACCATAGATTGGAGTAGCTGGACCCAACCCATAAAGGATAGCCATCAGTGGGTCCAAATGAGTGGCTTTGACATGGAGCTTATCCAAAATGACCTGCCAAGAATCCCTAGACTGTCTGACCACTAAGATAGGAGATTCCTACAAGGTTTTTAAAGCCCTAGCTTCCTTTCGTAACAAATACTCTAACATGCCATCCTCCCTAATCACCCTAGTAATATCATTCAACTTAGCTTGAGCTACATTTTTTGCATGGAAAATATTTCCAAAGCATTGTCAATTCTACTATTTGAGCTGATACTTAACATATTGGAGGAGTCTAGCAAAATTATAAATTACTATACCAAAGGTAGGTCTATCATTCTTCCACCAATTAGCCACACATCCATAAGGGTTTGGGTCCCTAAACCACATGAGCTAGAATTTGAAAGGTGGCTTCTGAGGTAATTGGGTAGAAGAAATAACTAGCTTAATGGGCCAATGATCCAAACCTCTCCAATCTAATATCTCAAAACTGGAAGACCACAATCGGCCCACCCAAAAATAGGAAACCATGAACTGATCTAGACGTTCAACAATGCAACTATCTCCCACCCTTCTATTGTTCCAAGTGAATTGACCATTGCTAGGCTTGACATCCACAAGATTGAGTGTCGATATATTATCCCAAAATAACACAGAAGAGGGCTCAACTCTTGCATTACCACCCCATTTTTTAGATAAATCAAGAATAGCATTAAAGTCTCCAGCAATAATCCATGGTTATATGACTATATCCCTTTTGACATTTGACTATATGCATATATTTTGAATTAATTTATAAAGCTCGATCTTATTTGTAGAATTTATTTTAAAGCTAACTTTATAACACATTAGAACATTCTTTATAACACTTATAACTTTATAATCACATTTTGACGTAAGAGAAAATGTACAAAGTTTCTCATAGAGAATTTATTAATTGCGATAACATATTGTTCATAGTTGAAATTAGTACTTGCATGTCATGTTTTTTTGAGATTTAATGTAAAGTTTCTATATATATTTATCTTCTCTTATAGAGCTATGATTGGAACAATTCATGAGAACAAATAGTACATTATTTATTGTTAAAAGACACTCTGCTCTATTTTCATGTGCTTTGAAAATTTTGTGTTCTTTATTGCTAGTATCGTGAAATATTGTTTTGAAAATTTGATCACATTTTTTGAATTTTCAAATTAATGGTGAGATTTCTATTGTATGCAACCAAGGACATATTTTTATCATGGACACTATGGACTATAGCGGTTGGCTAGTTTGTATGGATCTTTATTAGTGGATTCAGCCAAAAAAGAGCCTTTCTCATAGACAAAGAGTTGAGCATCATTTTAAATAAACAGTTGCAAAAGAATAATGTTAATTTGAACAGCCAATTGCACATCAATTTTTTTTAAAAGTTGCAAAATTTTACATTGATGAATGCTTCCACTATAGAAAGCCTCTCAACTTAATGATTAGAAAAGCACATAGAAAAAGCAAGTCCCAATTTACATCACTCTTTGGAAAAATCAAAAGATAAGTTAGTTTGCAACCCATAGCATATTTAATTATAAAGAGAGCATCTCTAACATTTAATTTTTTGGAACATGCTAATTTTTTTGGAACATGCACTCTGCACTACACTCTCAACATGCAATTATTTTTATTTTTATTTTTTTCTATTGACAATGCGAGATTTGAACCATTGACCTACTCCAAGGAAGCCATGCCAAATAAAGATTTATGTGATAACGGCAAGGAATATTATCTCCTCGTTATCTCATACTATCATACCAAGCTACAATTTCTAAGTCACTCTTACATGTTGAAAAAATTAAAACCCTTCTTACGGCTATGCTTTCTTTGCCCAATACCCAATCATTATGGAAGATGGTAGCCATCTTTTTTGCTTAGTACATACAGCTTATTCAATTATCTAGCTAGTTGTATTTATGATTTTGTTTAATTTTTACAACTAAAGTGAGAGGAATATAAATCTTTGCATTCTATTTTATTTTTGAAATGTGGATTAAACAAATATAATGGCTTTCAAAGCTATCTGAATTCTCATTTTCTTTTAGAGTATGTGCTAAAACATATTGAAAAAGTGCGTACTAAAAATCATATCAAATTACAAGACAAAAGAATTATAATTAAAGACAACAATAAAATATTATCATAATTCAATCTGATTCAATATCAACAATAAAATATTATCATAATTCAATCTGATTCAATATCTCTTGTTTCAACCTAATGGTATATTTATGAAAAGAAAATGTTATATTTATCTTCTTCATATATAATTAGAATTCTCTCGGTATATTTATCTTACTCAATTGAATATTTCTTGTTTTAGTTGAAAGATACATTCTAATTAAATTATAATGTATCGATAAAATTAAAAAAGAGGTTGTTGTTTCTAAATTCTTAGGTTGAAAGATAAACCTAGCGCACACAAGCTTGGTGGCTATAACTCGTAGAGCGTAAGTGATTTGTGTATAGTTTACATGATAGAAACATGCAAATAGGAAAGGAAATAAAATAAGGATGGAAGAGTGATACTTATTTAATGCCTACAGTTGTAGACTACTTTTACAAAATTTCAGTCTCTTATATCAACTACTAAAAAAATACGTTTATCTTTCTCAGGTTGAAAGATAACCCTAGTGCACATGAGCTTGGTGGTTTTAACTCACAGCACTTAAGTGATTCATGCATAGTTTATAGACATCAAAGGAAATCAAATAAGGATGGAAGAGTAGTACTTATTTAATGCCTACAGCTACAAACTATTTTTAAAAAAAAATCAGTCTCTTATATCAAGTAATAGCTAGATTAGGAATAAAATGCGAATACAGAGAGGAAATAATCTGGTTAAAAACAAATTGAACCATGAACAAGGACTAAAATGGGTGTCTATGATTCATAAGGAAACACAGAAGATATATATTCATCCATGTTGAAAATTTAGGAACAACTACATACATACATACATATGTACATACATACATACATACATACATACATACATACATACATACATACATACATACATGCATGCATGCATACATACATACATACATACATGCATGCATGCATACATACATACATACATACATACATACATACATACATACATACATACATATATGGGTTATTCATGCATTGGTAAAAATAGCCATATAGAAGCATAGATGAGTAGAGGAGTTTCAAATCTAATGGAGGGTTAGAAGATGAATTTGTTCACATCAATGGGTGAAAAAAGAGCTACACATAGAGATTCACATCCATACTTGGGAGAAAGGAGACCACATGAAGGAAGTAAATAAATAAATTTGTTTGAAGGAAGGAAAAAACTATAACATACCCACATATAGTTTGCAGAAACCCCCTATCCAGTATTCCCTTGTGGATGGTCTAGCTTGAGAGACACAAATATCTATGACTTGAAGCCTTTTATTTTGTAGAAAGGATCCCTTAGATATATCTTACTATTATGCTTTTCTTTTTAGTTTAAGCATTTTAGCATCTTAGCTTTACTTGATCCATCTAGCTCACTTGCATTTACACATTAGTCTAGACAACATTTATTAAGCTTAAAGAATGCAATATATCTCTTTTTCTTAGTTTAAATCTCATTCTAGCTTAGAGTCATCATTTTTTTATTGGATTTCTCAAGCCCCTCTTTGAATCTTCAATTTCATAATGCACCTTGTGAAGTCTCATTGTTGACTAATGAGACCATGACAACATAGATGTATTTAGATACATTTTTTCTCAAGTATAATGGCTTATAGAGGTGTCAATATTTTTATCTAGTTTATCACATTATTTTGATCATTGAAAAAAAATTGGGTCAAACTCTTAGACACCAGACAATGTTAGTTTAACATTTTCCAAGTTTGTTCCCATATTTCCTAATGCCATTGAATGGACTATGCCTAAATATCATTTCCTCACATCTATGACTATTAGATCAATTAGCTTTGGGTGTCTCATATTATCCTTGAAGCATTGTTTTTGTTCTTATTCGCTATAATCATATCATAATTACATGTGCCAAATAAAATATCTTATCAAGGCTGATTCTAATAACCATTATATGTAACAACCACAAGATAAGAAACCTACATGATAACACAACATTTGTAAACTAGGGAAATCCTTGATAAGAGGGAAAACCCAAGTGGGAACGATGTCCACAAGATGATGTATTCATGTAAATATTACTTTATGTTACAAGATAATTCAATACAATTAGTAGATATGAATCCCTGTTAGGAGACTTTGAGTCCTTGTCAAAAGATTCTATCCATGCTAGGAGAAAAAGGAAGAAAATTAAACCCACTATCCAAATTGCTTCAACCACTGTTATACAAAACATGTATGTAGGATAACATATCCAAGTAGTGAATTGACCAATACAATAACTTGAAGTTATTAATACAATCTCAACATCATCTAATTCTTTTCTCTGATCATATCCACCAGTACAATCATACAATATATTACTTTACAACCTTGTTCGTCATCTATCTTGTATACCTTGTTCATCATCTATCTTGTATATCTTGTCCTTATAACTAATTGAATCATCCTATGAGGAATTTCCCAATGTGAAATCAATAATATAGGACATTGTCAAGATATTTTACAATATATGTTACATTACAATTACTATTTCCAATACACAATCAGCCTGAGAATGAACATATCACATGTTACACTAAATAGTAATCATCACATAATCATTACTATAATCCACTACCACAAACACATCCTCATGAAACTTTCTCCAACCATGATCCAGGACTAATCCCATTAGAATACCTTTCTCACATTAAACATGAAAAAAAATGATTATATAAACTTATTTATTCACCAAAGAAACTCAAAAATAGTAAATTTGGAAATTAAAATAAAAGAAAAATACATTAGTTTCCTTTTAACACAAATTGCAACTCAAAGTAACCATGTTAACATTTATGAAAATTTTCCCAACTTATATATGATTCTATGTTGAATGTTGTATTTAGTGATGTTGTTTTCTATCTATAGAGAATTAATACACACAACAAAACTAAAACTAGACACCATGCAACATGAACTTGGTTGCCTTAAAGAGACTCTAATTCTAATCTCTGGGGGAAATACCTAGACGTGAAAAATTTGTAATTAGACAATTTAACCATGTCAACCAATTTTTCCAAATAAATTGTAAGGTTCTAGTATTTTGGTTTTCACATCTCAATTTTATTTTATGCGCATGGAAGTTTATATAATTGAGTCACTACTGGTTAAAAATTCCATTGATTCTCAATTTTATTTTAGGCACATGGAAATTTATATAATTGAATTGCTACTGGTTAACAATGCCATTGATTTAGAAATCGCAAGTTTTCTTGAGGGTTTGAGAAAATTAATATTTGTGTCATTGTCTAGATTTTTTATTGAATATTTTGAAGATTTCAATTTTATTTGGTGTTGTTTTCAAAGAATATTCAAGGGTAACTATATTTTTTGTGATATTATATTGTGTTAGGAGGGTTGTAACTTTTTCATCTTATATATGTTCAAGTTTTTTTTGCTCGAGATTTCTAACATCTCATATTCTTTTGAGGGTTCTAAAGTGTAATGGTATTGCTTGCAATTTAGAAGTTATTGTTGGACCTTATGAATTTGTGAATAGATAATTCATAGTATTGTTGTACATGGTCATATAAATTATATGCAGATTTGTTTGTTTGTTTGTTAATTTTTTTTTAGGAAATTTAAAATAGGGGAAAATATTATTTTAAAGAACTTTAATAAGAAAATTGCTAAATAAGATAAATAAGTAATCAATTTTATTCAAAAAGTATTTTAATTTTCCAAGTGTTAAAATATTTTATTTTTTATTTTTTATGGGCTTTTAATCTACTATGAAAGTTGAATGGTTCTAAATAGGTTCTATAATATTTTTATGGGTTGTTAGTCTATTTCTTAGTGCAAGACTCTAACATCAATGATAAAGATTGTAGCCTTACGATTTATGGTGTTTAATAATATGATTTTGTAAAAGGAATTCCAATATAATTGAAAACTAAATTTTTAGGATCATTTCAAATGTGTCTAACAAAAACACAAGTACTAATAGGAAATCTTATAGGAACTCCTATTCTAAAGGATAAAATTTCCTTCTTGTAAGATTTCTTTTTTAGTTATCTTAAACTCGTGAGATGTATAACTAGATTTATTGAAAATACAAGATAGATAAATAAAGAAATAATATGAATGCATGAACTCAATTTCCCATAGAACAAATTTTCTTTAATTTGTGACACTGCCCACTTATTAAACAAAAATATTGAAGATTTCTCAATAATACTTGTTAGATAACTGAGAGGGGGGTGAATCAATTATCCTATAGGCCCTAAAAACACTTTTGTACCCATTCACATTTCTTAAAATTTCAAATCAATAAATTGGTAACCAGATCTAACATAACAATTCAAATTTATATGATCTTCTCATCAAGTTGTTATCTTACTATTTCTTAATATATTGAGTATAAAAGTAATCATTTAGCTTATACCAAGTCACAATATTAAACAATTAAAATGAAAATAAACTTGCACACAATAAGCATTGTGACATTTGATACAAATATATAAAATGGAAACCTTGTAAAGGGGAAACCCACCTTGGAATTGACAACCCAAATATTTCACTCTTTTGAAGTTAGCTCTGTTAGGAGCCAATCTTGCGAAGGGTTATAGGAACAATTTTTAATGTGACATTGTTAGAAGGTTTTCACCAAAGGGCATCTAGACCTTACTACTCTTTAAGAATTTTGAAAGAGTGGCCAACTCTAAAGGACTTACAAAATATTTCTATTAAATATTACCATATAGGATTTCAAAGACTTGTTAGGTCAACTCAGTTAAGAGATTTTTCCACTATAATAGTGAGAAAGTGATAGTGGAATAATTTTGTTTGGTTTTAGCACTACCTGGGTTTTTCAAATTTGTACAGCACTTTGTCTCTTGCTTCTAACCCCTTTCTGGTTGATTCTCACACTAACAATTCAACTTAACACTTCCTCTATTCGATCTTTACAAGATTGATCTCCTCGGTTCACCTTCTAGCTTTCTTCTTCTTCAACAACTTGACGAACAACATCAAAATAAATATAATAAAAAATAAGCAACATCTTTTTTATTCCCTTAAATAGAAGACTTTTTTCATCGTAGGATCTTCTAAATTTTGTCATTTAATCATGATTGTTAGACCTTCATTAGTTTTAGATTCAAAGAATCTAGATGCTCGGGAACAATAACTCCATCTTGAATTTTGTGCTTCATTTCAAATTGTTAATTCTCATTCTTCACTAGGAAACTTTTGGAATGACTGACCCCACATGGCCATGTGTCATGAAGCCGCTTCCCTGCTTTCTTTAAACATTGAACATCTTCGTAAAGTAGGAAAGTGCTCTTCAGCAATCTTCAAATGATCGAGGGTTCCATAAGACTCACTTTGTTTGAAACCTAGTTCGAAATAGTAGCCAATGAAAAATATTTAACCCACCATGTGTTTTGACATGGTCTAACTATTTTGAAACTTTTTCATCCTTGCAGTGCATAACAAAAATGACATCATTGAACACATTTGTCATCAAGGCACTTCTTGGCATTTAATAAAGTTTGCACATCTTCAAATTGTGGGAAAGTGCCAATTGTTGATCTTTAGATGATCAACGATGCAACTTCACATTGTTTTAAAGGCACCTACCACCTAGTTCAGCTGATGTAAGAGATCTAAATTTCCAGCGTGTCCTAACAACAGTTTCACAATCTTGAACTTGTTCTGACATGTCCAACTTTTGTAACTCATTAGGGAACTAACATCATCAAGGGTTATGTGTCACTAAGGCACTTCCCTACATCTACTAAAACTCAAACACTTCAAAGTGCAAGCAAGCACTCATCGTTGATCTTTCCTTGATCAATGGTTTGTAAGAAAAAACCATACCATAGTTAAAAAACTTTCAAGGAATATTAGTGGGTCAATACAAGGTCAAAACCATGGTTTAAAATAAAAGTTAACAGGAAAAATATTTTTTGGGAAAGTATTTAAAATAAAACATGGAAAAAGGCATAAAAAGAAATTCCAAAGCAAAAGACTTCCCATGAATTTTCAAAATAAGCCAATACTTTCCTATCTTTTGAAAACTAGGGCATAAAAAATAAGGGTTTCATAAAACTTAGGGTTTTCATCTAGGGCTTTTAACACACCTTACTTTTAAAATCATGCATCCACTGGGTTTTCACCGTGAAATGTAAAAAAATTATTAAAAGTGAAAAACCAAGCCAAAAATAGGAACACTAATTTTTTTCATGCAGCAACAACACAACAAAATCAAGTATCACTAAATTGAAATTAAGAAGCAACATCTAACAATTTGATCAATAATGAAATAAGTATTAAGAAAGAGGGCATTCAGTTTTTTTAAGATCTTCTTGATCCTTTGGAAGTAAAGGAGGGGAGTGAATAGAAAACTAACTCATTGGTTGAATCTATTCCAAAAGTTGTTACAGATCAAGAAAATAGTGATCTTATAAAACTATTCTCGTTGGAAGAGATTTGGAAAGTGGTTCAAACTTTTCCCCTTGATAAATCTCATGGACTAGATGGATTCACGATATTATTTTATCATAAATTTTGGGATGTCATAGGTTGAGATCTTTTATTGGCCCTACAAGAATTTTTTGAGCTATCACTTTGCATGATGCTTAACGACAAGAATTCTTTCAAACTCCTCTCTTGAAAAGATAATCCATTTATCAACTCCAAGGTTTTCGGAAATCTTGCGACATACTAGAATCCACTCAATTGAAGATAAATGTGAATTTTCTTAAGGAGGCCTTTTCTGGTCTGAAAACTTTAGATAAGTTGTAGAATCTGCTTGCTATCTCAAAAAGAATGAAACACACAAAAGAAATATATTTTGTATCTTTCTATTTTTTAATGAATACAATCTAAAAATGCAACTATATGAATTCCTATTTTAACCAAGTATTTTGTAGAGAAAATAACAAAGATAGGGTAACAAGAAGTTTAAGCAAATAACATGAAAAGTAAAATCTTAATAGACATAAACTATAGAAACAATGCATCCACGAGTTAAGCCTTTGAAAAGATTGGTAGAAAACTAATGAAAATAAGAGCAGCGCTTCCTTAATTCCACTGATGCAATCATCGATGGGAATTTAGTAACCATAATATGTTTCACTTTTCATCAAATTGCAAGGCCATGGAAAGTGCACTCATGCAAGACAAAAAGCTATGCAGGAACAATATGATGATCTCTTCTCAAACTAAGTATGTCAGTGGAATTTGTAGAACCATAGCAAACACCAAAATTAAAAGATCGCACAACTAGAAATAATGCAATAAAACTTTTGGCTCAATTACATTCCATGAACATACATCCACAAAATATAACACACTTAAGCAAGAATCACTACACTCCAAATGCGAGCACCAAAAGCATCTACTATTGCATCAAAAGAATGGCAGCCTAGAATACATGTTACATTCCTAAATTTATAAGAAATATTCTCCTCAATTTTTGTTGAGACTGAGAGATATATTTATGCAATCATACTCTTCTAAACTAATTTAAAAAATCTATTTATGTACAAACTAACTATGTAACTGGTGCTAAGTAGGACTCCATCCACATTTATATCATTAAATGGATACATGAGCCTTTGCATGTCATAAAATAAAGAAATTATGAGAAAATAAGAAAGAGAGAGCCATTAGTTGATGTAGAAGTGATTGGAAGTGCCAAAAATAGAAGCTCCATCTTGACTAGGTGTCTGTAGCAGTTGAATTGTTGTCAGAATGAGTTTCCAATGCATGGAAAGCTCTAAATTTAGAACTATCAGTTAACTGTCAGCCCACCTCTAACTTTCTCAAAACTTCTAAAATGTCACTAAAAAAAAAAGGCACACTTGTGTAGTAGCGCACCTCAGAAGCAAGTTCAAAAAATACAAAATTTCACCAAGTGTCAAAATTGAAATTCTGGCTTCTGGGTTTTGTTCCACTTTATACCAGAGCTATATCTGGGTATTTTCCTTTGAAATTCTCAATGATCTTAGTGACTTGAGCCACATCTATAAAATCTAAGGCTACATATTTTTCTTTCACTTTCTACCTATAGTTTCCTACCTCGATAAGAGTCTCTACAAAATCTCTAAGTTTTACATCCAACTCTAACAAAGCTTCCTCCATCCTGAATGCTTGTTTGATATCAGCATCATTAGTAGCTTCCTCATAAAAGATTCATAATTGCTCCACTACTACATCTACCTTGATTAATTTATCTCTTGTATCATCCTCAAAAATGTATAAACATGCATCACCATAATGTTTCTCAGGTTCCAAAATTTGCTCTTGGGTTTGATCCTTGAGCCTGTGAATATTTGCATGCAATGTCTCCATTACTTTATTACCATCTACAATATTTTCAATCCAATCATCAATCTTGTCTAATTCCTCAGTTGTATATACCTCCATCAACATGCAATACCTTTGTCCTTTGATAGAATGTAATGCCTGCAAATCTTTGCCCCAGGTATGTACATCATCCACTAGACCAAAATCTTGATTCAAAATGGCCACAAGCCTATCCATATTATTCTACATAACGTGTAATAACTTTAGATTTCCTTTTATAATCTATACACCCTTTTCCTCAAAAATCTCTCTCCATTGCTGACAGGCTCTCAAAAATGGGTCCTTATCTCTTCTCTCTAGTGTTGTGTTCAACGTCTCCTCTTGATGTTCGAGATCTAAAGGACCAATAATTTTTCATAGATATCCCTTTAGGATCTCATTTTTTTGCTGAAGTGTTATTAATTCTACCCCATCCTATTCCAAGCTCTTGAATACTTCCTTAATTCCTTTTGTAACCATCAGCTTAGCAGTATCCAAGGTAGGTTTCCCAAGCATAACCTCCCTTATTTGATAATCCTGTGAAGTCAATTGTTCAACAATTGTATGTGGAGGAGGGATAGTCACATGAGAAAATAAGTCCTAGCTCTAATCACTCATGATGAAGGCTAATGCCTATACATCCTTAGGTGGTGACTCAGGTTTTGTTAGAACTTCAATTAATTCCATTCTATCCTCCTCTTCTAAAGTGAATTGTTGCTTCTTGTTTCTTATCACTTCCTTCCTTAACAATTTGGGAATATGCTCCATTGGAGAATTTCCTTTTGAGGATGATGGAGTTTTTTTTGACAATTCCCTTTCCCTTATCTCCCCTTTCTAGAGTCATCTCCTTTTGTGTGAGATCTACATCGGGAGTCTTTGTGTTGATAGTGTCCATAGTCCTTACCTCAGTGTCTTGGGAAGTTTGTTGAGGTTGTTCACATATCTTCCCTTCCTCTGACACTTCCAAGATGGATTCTTTTTGTGGCTCTTCCTCTTGTTCTATTTGGACTTGTTCTTGTTTATTGTTTGGTGGTAGAGGATTAGTTAATCCCTTATCTACACAAAATGTGACTTGCACTAGGTATAGCAAAGCTACTTTAGGGCCTTTTGGATTAGGTGGAAACTAACTCCAATCCTCTTATTGAGGTTGATTGGTTGGAGTATCTCTAATTTTATCCCTAACCAATTCAGTACTGATGGGCATGAAATCAAACTATGACATCTTAAAGATATCAATCCCCTCCACATCCTACTGATCTTTCCATTGTTGCATATCATTATTGGAAGTTTTAGATTGAATAGCCTACTTAGGAATGGGTGGCAGAGTAATTGTAGAGCTTCTTCTTTGCTCCTCCTCTATGACTCTAGCAAGTTAGGTCCTTATGTTGAAAGGTAAGTTATCCTCTTCATCCTCATTGTCCTCTTCTTCTTTGGGAATGACTTCCAGGACTGATGGGAAGGGAAACACTCTCCTATTCACCTTTTCTCTCCTCTTGACTAAAGTCTTGATCTTCCTTTTCTTAGGAGTAGAAGGGGAGGCTTGTACCTCTTGTGTAGGTACTTCAATTTTAGGTTCTCCCTGGCTTTGTTCAAATGGAGACACTAGAGGATTGTCTTGAGCTTATGTAGCTTCCACATTTTTAGACCCTTGTACATTTTCTTCTCCTATCTGCGGAGGTTCTTGGGATATTTCTTGTTCTAACTTAGCTTGTTGAGGAGAATTCCTCTTCCTTTTACCTTTACCTTTTCCTTTCTGAGCTCTATAATACCCAACTAGTCTATCAAGTTGGCGCACCATTTCTAGTCTTACTAGTGATTGGGTTGTAAATGTAGGCATTGTGACCTTTGCTCCTCAACCTTTTGTTGGGAATGCTTGAGCATGAAAGACCACTACTTAAGGCACTACATCCAACTTAAAAGGCATTTTAATCCAATCATTTATCAATTTGATGACATGCCTAGCCTTATGATTAATTTTTATGTTCTCTTCCTTGTCAATCTCAGCATTCATGATAAGTCGATCACCAATCTTATCCCTATTGAACAATGGATTGAGAATATCCTTTGTAGCTAGTTGCATGATCTTCAATGGAATATTTATCTTCAAAGCACTCTCTACCAAATACATAATCATCCTACAATAATCCCTTATGTGGATATTATAGTCATCTGTTGCATTCATCCAGTGATCTTCAATGGGATCTTTATGCTGAAATTTTTTACACTCCAAGTATTGCACTCTACTAATTTTATCAAAATAAGGCATAGGAGAATTATATTCTTCTAAGGGATATTGATCCCATTCACACTCAAAAGATGGAATTTCTTCTCTTCAAACCAGACTAAAAGGTCCTATAGCAATAGGACATACCCAACATATTTTGTGTTGTTTCCTGACTCTGTTGTGTGCAAACAAGAGTTTTCAAGCAATCTCTAGTAGAATGAGTCTATCACTGGGATACCTAGGTAGCTTCTTAGGGTTAATAGTTGTACCCACTACCCTCAAATATGTAAGTGTTCAGAACTGGATGTAGTAGGCTCCAACTTCTGATATCTTAGTAGCTACCTCTTCTAACATCCTTTTCGCATAATCCCCCTCTATGAATTAGATTATTGAGAATATAAAAGCATCCTTTCAAATCTTGTATTCCTTGCTTTGCTCTAGGAGCTTCTTCTTCACTAGCTATGGATATACAATATAGGGCCCTATGTTTGCATTTTGCATGCTACCCTTCTTATAAAGCCTTGGATAATCTGTTGCCCTTGTGGCTAACAAGTATACTAAATAAATGTCATATAAAACCTTATGTTATTCTTCACTATCATTAACTTCTCACCCAACTTCTCACTAAGAATGGAGGCCCAATCAATTGGAATCTTTTCCATCTTGATAGTCTCAATAAAATGCACCATCCAAATGTTCAAGTGTCTAGAAGCTGGCAATCCCATGATTCTACTCAAGTGTATGATTGAATATCCAATATCCTCCTTCATATATCCTCTTTTCATGTCTACTATACCCTCTTTGTGCCCTAGAAGAGTCTTCTTGATGAGGTATGAAGACTACATGATCTCAGATGCCTCCTCTACATGTTCCATGTAAAATCTTTGTGCTTTGTGATAGGTTAATCTAATGAATTGATCTACCCATGAGAGATGGAACATCTTCTCTATTTTCTTAGGTCGGAGATCCAAAATGATCTTTCCAGTTATGCTCTTCACGACCCTTTCTTCAGAAAGATATTTTTCTATGAGTGTCATGATCAATTCTAAAGATATCATTAACACTAGGTGTGATGCTAAACTAACAAATCCTGATTGAATCAATGTTGAAATCATTGGAGACCTTCCAGTCAATTTGTTACACAATGTCAAGAATGTGCCCTAATCTGTGTGGCCTAGCTCAGTCTCCCAGATCTCAGAATGATCATCCTAAAAATGTGACTTCATCGAAACACCATGGAACTTGAATACTATGGGCTTTGGGACCATCTTTTTTGCAAGGGAGGATGATGAAGATGTCATTGAATCTACACAAAAATAATGCATATTAGCCCAAAGTCAAAAAATAACAAATAATTTAGACCCTAACATAGACTCAAACCAAAACCTCTAAAATGAAATTGTTGAAAATGCCTAAAAATCTAATTTAAAACCCGAGAATGTACAAAAAATGTGCACCATCCATGCACCTTATTCTTTGCATGAGCTCTTAAGATTGGGTGCGTAGCAGCGCACCTCATGGGGTGCACTAATGTGCACCCTTTATTTACTTAGGAGCAAAGATGTTAAGAATTTTAGGTGCACAGTGGTGCACCTAATTAGGTGCACTATTGTACACCTTAATGTGAATTTGGTTTATGTTTTTAAATTTTATTAGTTAAGGTTTTGAATTTTTTTTCTAATTTTTTATTTTTTTAAAGAAATTGAAACAAAAGAAAGGTGCATATCAGCACATCAAGGTAGGTGTAGTGATGCACACCTTTTCAAGTGTTACTAATGTGTTTTTTTTTTTTTGGTGTGTAGTTCTTTGCGAGGAGTGAAGGAGGGAGGAAGTAGAATACCACATCTACTAAGGTGCAGTGGTGTGGCATAAAGCTTTGAACTCATAAAAGAAGATGAGAATAAGTGGGAAGAGGGAGGAGGGTCCCCAAGTTTTATAAACTCAGGTCCCTATGCACCCTTAGGTGCTACACTGCTATGCAGATGTGCATCACCAAGGGGTGATGACCCTTTTATAGTGATCTAGTACACTAGTGCACCTGCTGAGTTACGCTAATGCACCCTTTTTATTTGCAAAAGTCTTATCTTCCTCTCAAATAATTTTTTTAGAATCTGATTTTTGAACCGGTACTGGTATCTGACCAAAAATAATAGATAAAACCCTAAAAAGACTCAGACCTCAGACTAGGATCAGAAAAGCCAAAAAATAAAGTAGGGGTTCCCCATTTCTAGGTGAAATGGGGTGTGCATTGTGAAACCACAACAAATAGCCCTGACAAAAAGGAAGAAATGACAAAGGCATTTCTTCACTAGCAAACATTCCTATGATATGTATCAAACACTAACTGAATCCTAAACATTCCAAGCATATTTTGAATCACTTTTCAGTCAAAACCTCAGAACCTTGAATCTCCAAGTTTAGTGTGTGTTTAGTGTATCCATTTCCTTCGACATCTCAGGATGTAATCTATCAAAAAAAATTGGCAAATTGGAAACAATCTTCCACCCCTTCCAATCCATTCATTAGGAATCTTCACAAAATCTATTTATCAATCCTTTGTCTGCCCAGATGAGAAAATTAGTTTTGAGGGTTCGTAGCAGGTTGTAACTTTTTCATTTGAAGTCCTGGGCAATCTTTTGAATACTTTCTCCACGTAGCTCATAATTTCACTATTTGATTCTTCTATGAAGAAATGTTTTGGTATTGGATAGCTTATTTAGAGTGCATATTCGGGTATGTGCAGGATCATGGTGTACCAAACTATGGCCTTAAGTGGCAGTGAAAAATGAGCAAATCAGGGTTATGTCAACTTGACACATAATTTTAAAGTGGTTCTGGACTTTATATCAAAAAGATGTAAGAAAATAATTTATAGGAAATTGAATCTAGTTTCTAAACTACAAGGCCTTATCTAGAGAAAAAATTATTTGATTGGTTAAAAGTTTGGATTTTAATGCAGTACTACAAAAATTTTAGGGCAAAAATAAAAAGTAGGTGTATGTCTAACCACCTTAATCATAATCAAATAATAATATTTTTAAATATAATTTTAGATATAAAAAGTAGACTCATGCTTGGATGTGACGCATATTTTTGGAAATTTTTATTTCAAATAAATAATTAATTATGAATTTTCTACTATACTATTTTCAGAATTAAAAAATTTCTGTGTTTGACCACCTTAACTAGTTCAAAAAAAATCAAAATTAAGTTTTTTTTTTTTTTTTCTTATACTAGTCAAAGCATAGAATGTGACGCATCTTTTGGATTTCACAAATCTTATACGGTTTGAAAGTTATAGCTATTTTTCAACCAATATGTCAATCAGCACTTTGTAGCTAACTCCATTAGAAAATAAGTAATAATTACTTACTGAACTCGTAATTTGACAAAACTTACATTTATGAAAAGCTAAGAACATTCTTAAGAAACCCTTTTCATTACATCAAATTTTGGTTTAAAAAAAGTCATCAGCTACATGCTTGAAGTAAAAAACACATAAGAACATGCCAACAACACATTTTTAGGATGTTTTAAAGATGACCATATAAGGTTGGTATTGAAAGATATAGTAGGAGTTATAAAGGTATTAATTTTTTTCATTTAGTATCAGGATGGGTGGGAAAAAAGTGGGAACAAATTTTGAAATTCTTTGAGGCATTTTAGAACTACATATTTTTCAGATCGCCACTTTTTGGCACACCATGATCTTGCACATACCCATCCCTGTGATCAGATTACCTTTCTCAGACTTTGTAGAATCCTTCATTCTTAATACATGTTTTCCCTTTTTTATTTTCTTTCTGTATTAGGACCACACTTAGACTATGTGGCCAAGACATTGGTTTTGTTTCTCAGATTCAATCTTTTGTGAACATCCCTTGCATTCCTCTTTTGAGAACTTTTTAGAAACTCTCACGCCAAACAACGATCTTAGCAATTCCTTCAAGAAGATCCTTATGTTTGAACCAATGAGGTTTGGACTAAATTTGCAAAGTGTTGAGAACTTGTTGATCTGCAATTCTAAATTCAAGACTAAAAGTCCTCTGTTACTGCAAGTAACATCTATTCCCCAGTTGGTATAAGGACAAAATCATTAAAATATTTTAACAAAGAAATACCTCTACCCCAAAAGTCAAAACCAAAAAGTGGTTTAATGAGATATATTAGGATAAAATCTTGAGTGCACCTAACCCCCCAGACTGACACAACTTTGAAAACAAAA
Organism: Cupressus sempervirens; assembly: GCA_028749045.1. Classification (NCBI taxonomy): domain Eukaryota; kingdom Viridiplantae; phylum Streptophyta; class Pinopsida; order Cupressales; family Cupressaceae; genus Cupressus; species Cupressus sempervirens. The sequence continues at coordinate 343,621,640 of CM053789.1, forward strand.
ACACAACTAAAAGAAACACACTTGCAGAAATAAACACTTGTAAAAATGATTTTTTTTTACTTTTTATAAATTTTTTATTTTTTTATTTTTTTATTTTTAAAAATCAATCTTCTAGGCTTCAAAGTAATGTTTCAAAAATTTCCCATTAATTGAAAATAGAATCAATTCCCCCTATAAGGAACTTAGCCTAAAAGTGTTTTCTCCCAAAATTTCTACAATCTGATAAGGATTGATCCATAAGCATTGAAACTTAGTGTGGCTACCTGGCTTCTCTTTCACCTTGTCTCAGAGTAGAACAAGGTCAAATATTCCAGAAGACTTTATCATGGCCCACTTGTCCAACCACCTCTTGATGACAACTTGATGTTTTGCCATATGCCCCAAAGCAGTTGTCCATTTTTTATCGATCTCTATAAGATTCAGCAATTGGATTTGTACTTTATTAGCATCTTTAACATACCCACTCATGAATTTCAAAATAGGAATCCTAAGGTTAAGAGGGAATAATGGCTCTTTTCCATAGACAAGTAGATATGGAGATGTCCCTAAAGAATTCTTGAATCTGACTCTGTCTATCCATAATGCATATTTGAGTTGTGTATGCCAATCTTTAGGATTCTCCTTCAACAAACATCTTATTACTGTGATCAAGTTCTTGTTCATAGATTCGGCTACACCATTTAGTAACAATATGTTCTTCCAAGAAATTTGTAACCACCTTAACTATGCAATTTCTAAATGTCTTTGCTTCTATCTAGCACGTATAGTAATCAGTGGATGTGAGAATAAAATTGTGCCCAATTGATGATGGTGGGTTAACTAGACCAATAAAATCCATCCTCGACTTTGCGGAGGGGTGTATCTCAAACACTGGTTGTAATGGCATTGCAAGATGTCTTTCTCTATTAGCACTAGTCTGACAAATATGACAAGTACACACATGCTCAATAGTATCTTTGAATATCATAGGCTAGAAATAATCCGATCTTAAAATCAAATGAGCAGTTGCTTCTATTGAACGATATCTCATACCATACTTGTTGTGAAACTATCCCAAGACCTCTTTTACTTATTTGCATCCCAAGCACTTCAGGTAGATCCCTTCATAGTTCCTTTTGTATAATTTTCTATGATGCAGCATGTAGGATCCACACATCATTTTGAGTCCCCTACACTTTGAACTATTCATCCAATTGGGGTATTGAATAGTAAAATATAGTAAACAATATCCTAGTAGTAGACATCTGTTATTATAACCTAGTCAATATCAACTTTAGATACTAAAATCATTTTCTAATCTTCTACATCTATTTCACCATCAAATATAAACTTCTTTTTATCTTCAATTTGGTTATTTTTTATTATTTTGGATAATCCTTGACCTCTTACTAACCTCATGGTTTAAATCTCTAAATCAAATTCTTGAAGGATTGCCATCCAGTTCCCTCATCTTTCACTGAGTTCATTTTGCATCAACAATGTATTAACTGTTGGATTAGGCACAATTGTGTATACCTTGCTTCTCAATATATAATGGTGTAACTTCTTTACTACTTTTATTAAAGAAAAATATTTTTTTTTGAGGTTAGAGTAGTTTAGCTCAGCATTTTTCAAGGGGCAGCTCATAAAGGCAACAGGTCTTTCATCTTCTTTTTCCTTCTTCTATGTAAGAATCCCAGCACATTAATATTCTGAAGCAAAAGAGTATATTTTGAAAGGTAGTCCATAATCTAGAATCACTAGTACTAGAATCATGGAAATGGCCACTTTGATATCCTCAAATGATTTCTTAATCTCTGGAACCCATTCTATTTTAGCTCCCTTTTTGAGTAAAACATTAAGGGGACAAACTATCTCAACAAATCCACTTATGAATTTTCACACAAAATTTATCTTCCCAAAGAAAGACTTAAGTTCCTTTTGACTGTGAGGAGGTGATAACTTTAGAATAGCTTCAATTCTATTAGGATCAATGGAGATTCCTTCTTCAGAGATGATGTGACCTAGGAGCTTTCCTTTAGTAACCCTGAACAAACATTTCTTGGGATTGAGGGATATGTCATATTTACAAAATATGTCGAATACCTATCTTAAATAAGCAATGTGAGTGCTTCGATCCTTTGAAACAAAAGTTAAATCATCCATGTAGATGAATACACTTGTTAATCAATCCCTTAAAAGCTTCATCCATAGCTCGTTGAAATGCAGGCCCTCCTTTAATCAGTCCAAAAGACATTCTTTTGTAAGCAAAAGTTCCCCATTTAGTTGTGAAAGTCATCTTTAGCCTTTCCTCTTCATCAACCATTACTTGATTATATCCCAAATATCCATCCAAGAAGGACATCATCTTTGAACCATTGAAAATTTGCAAAGCCTCATCTAGTGAAGGCAAGGGGTAGTTGACCTTTTGAGATGCAAGGTTCAAATTACAAAAATCCACACAAAGATGAATCTCTCCAGTCTTTTTCCACACAGGAACTAAATTAGCCACCCATGTAGAATGGAAAATGGGGAAGATTATCTTGGCATCAAGAAACTTCTTAAATTCCTTAATTATTAAGGGTTTGATAATGGGATTAATAGGTCTTTTCCTTTGATAGAAAGGCTTGGCATCTAGTTTCAATGGAATGTCATGTGTAATAATCTTAGGATCATATGTTTTAGCTCTTCATATCTCCAATCAATGAAATCCTTATATTCAGTAACTAATTTGAGCATATCTTCCCTTTCTTGTGTAAACTCCTACCAATACTAGGAGATTAGTAATATTGACTAAACTTAAGTAGGAACAAAGTGACTCATATCCAAAGAAGAGAACAAAAGATATGGCTAGTGGACCAAGAAAAAGAAGCAAAAATCTACAAATGATTAAATTATATGAGTTTGATGAGGAAGAATAAATAGAGTACAAAATAGTTGAAAGAGTGGAGATAGAGGCAAAGATACCTTCTAGACGAAAAAAGAAGGAAACCAAAGGTTGAGAATTTGAATGTTCAAATTATTAACAATAGTAATTTTGTATGACTAAATAAGTTTTATGATCACTATAATAACACGGATAGATTGCAATTGGAAAATGCATTAGTTAGACATATGATTCTAACAAACAAGAAATTTCAAGATATTGACAAGAACATACCAAAATATCTATATAATAGACTAAATAAGAGAAGGAGAAGAGAGACAAAAGAGGATAAAGGATAAAAGAATTACAGAAAATCTTATCAAAAAACTTAGATAGAATAGTGAAAGGCATTCAACCCTTGTTAAGAAATAAAAGAAGAGAAATATTTTTTATATGTGGTAACTATGGAGAGGTAAATAATGAAATTGAATCAATAATTTTGAAATTTATGACTTCTACATTCAGTACTCCACAACCTAGCAAAGATTTAGGAGGAGCAATCAATCTAAAAGGATATTTTGAATGGGCAATCCTGAGCCAAATCCGATTTCTAGAGACAATAGTTTCCTTTTCGAGAACGGGATAGGTGCAGAGACTCAACGGAAGCTATTCTAACAAATCAACATAATTTGGATTGGATACAATCCATTTTTGGAAGTCATAATTGTACGAGGATAAAGATAGAGCCCAATTCTACATGTCAATGTCAACAACAATGAAAATTGGAGTAGGAGGAAAATCCGTTGGTTTTATAGATCGTGAGGGTTCGAGTCCCTCTATCCCCAGGTTATCTGTTTTATTTTCGATTTGTTAAGTGTCTTAGAACATAAGAAGTTTTAATTGTATGATCAATGTCTGCTTCTCTTCTATATACATCTTTGTATATAACTGTATATAACATACACAAATAATACACAATATATATTGTGTATTATTTATTGTATATTGTATTGTATTAAATAATGTTTTTAGTTGTATCGTTGCTTCTACTCGTTCAAATGCTGTCTTTTACCCTTTTTGCTAGTTGACAGGAGTTTGGTTACTGTGCTAGTATGATGCACAGGGGAACAGCCGGGATAGCTCAGTTGGTAGAGCAGAGGACTGAAAATCCTTGTGTCACCAGTTCAAATCTGGTTTCTGGCATATACACTTTGTATAAGTATGAAAAAGGATAAGTAGACCTTATTTTATATTTATTTAAATAGAATAAAATAAATAATATTGATTATTTACGAATAGTCATCAGTAATTCTATGTTATTGAATTAATAGGGAGTTCGTCCAAGTTATTTCAAAGGGGATAAAAACTACTTGAAATAACTCGAACTAGAGAGCAATTTTCTCTATTTCATTCGTATTAATATCTTCTCATAAAGATAGAAATAAATAGAAACTATTATATAGTTTATAGTTTCCAATTCCTCTGGAAGATTCTATATATAAATGATTTTGATTAATATAAAGATTTAGAAAAAATAGCTTCCACCTTAGCACTATATAAAAATAGGACTAGATCGGGGTAAAGACCAATACCTATAATTGGTAGAAAGAGGCAGATCAAAATAAAAAGTTCGCATGGTCCCGAATCTTTAAAATAAGGATTGGGGACATTAAAAACCTTATATCCATAAAACATTCTACGTAACATAGATAACAAATAAATGGGAGTTAATATCATTCCAATTGCCGCTATTGCAGTAATAATGATCCGAAAGGTCGAAGAATAATTATTATTAGTAATTATGCCCAAAAATATCATAAATTCTGCTACAAAACCACTCATTCCTGGCAATGCAAGAGAAGCCATTGAAAAGCTACTGAACATAGTAAAGATTTTAGGAATTGATATAGCGATTCCTCCCATTTCATCAAGAAAAAGAGTACGTATCCTATCATAACTTGTTCCTACTAAGAAAAAAAGTGCAGCGCCAATTAATCCATGAGAAATCATTTGCAAAATGGCTCCATTGAGACCTGTATACGTCATGGAACCAATTCCTATAATTACAAAACCCATATGAGATATTGATGAATAGGCTATCCTTCTTTTCAAATTGCGTTGACCCATAGAAGTTAGAGCTGCATAGATAATTTGCACTGCTCCTATGATAATCAACCACGGCGAAAACAAAGAATGAGCATGAGGTAACAATTCCATATGGGGAATGAAAGAAATTATCAAATTTATAAATTGATTATGCCTAGATCTCAGAGAAATGACAATTTTATCGACAAGACTTTCACAATTGTAGCGGATATATTATTGCAGATAATCCCAATGGCCTCAGGGGAGAAAAAGGCATTTACCTATTACAGAGATGGTGTGATTTGATTTTTTTTCTTTCTACTTTTTTTTATATTCTATTTATTAAAAAAAAGTGAAAACTGACGTTTAGTGAAGGTGAGTTTTCTAAATAGAACAATTCTTTCTGTCGTGTATCCCCGATTTATGCAACCTTAGATGCTTTGATCTTCTGAGATTCTAGTATTAAGCGAAAGGTTATATCTATTACATAGATGTTAATGGTCAAATCTATATGATAGGTGTGCATAAGGGAAAAAGCACTACGCGTTAAAATTGACAACACAAATGCTTCGTTATAATAAATAAAATAAGAATATAGAATACATTTTTTATTTTTTATTTTATTAAGGGTTAGTTAGAATGGTTGAGGCAACAAACATCCATCTCGTTTGTATTTCGGATACCGCTAGAACCATCGGAGACTGTTGGAGTGAATAATTCCCGTAAAATACAATGCGTTAAGGACAAAGAAATTGTTAGAGGTTATGTTTGTAGTGCTAAGCTAAAATACTTTATTAATTGATTCTAAATAATAAAAAAATCTTTGCAAGAAGGATAGCTAGAGATTCATTGGAAATACACTAGTTCCTGCTAATTCATAATCATAAGGAAAATCTTTTTTCTTGTCAATTGAATTGATTACTTTCCTTATTCTGTACTTATTCTGTAAAAAAAGGAGGAGCCGTATGAGGTGAAATTCTCATGTACGGTTTTGAAGCGGAGATCATTTCAATTGAATGAACGACCGTAACGAATGTCAGCTCAATCCGAAGGGGAATATGCGGAAGCTTTACAAAATTATTATGAAGCCATGCGACCGGAAATTGACCCCTATGACCGAAGTTATATATTGTATAATATAGGTCTTATCCACACAAGTAATGGGGAACATACTAAGGCTTTAGAATATTATTTCCAGGCATTAGAACGAAACCCGTCTTTACCACAAGCTCTTAATAACACGGCCTTGATCTGTCATTACGTGCGGCTATCTGTACTATAGAATGAATTCGTTTAGTACGAAAAAAAAAGAGGCTTTCTACATATGCACCGTCCAAAACAACGGTTTTTTATCAGCTGTAGTCAAAAGAATACCCCTCATATGAGCCCAAATATGAATGGGTAAATATAGCCTGGATAGTCCATGGATAAAATAAAATCAATTCAATTGATGGAGAAAGCACCATAAAGATCAATTATTGAAAGTTCGGGCTGATATGAGCAGATTAGTAACCATACCAACAATTACATCAATAGTAGAGATTTAAAATGACACAATAATGATATAGTCTACTTCACAAATTACCATTGGGATTGACACAATGCATATTGGCTACACAAATATCATAATTGTTACAACAAAAGATCCATTAAAAGACTATGCCACAAATGTTGGCAATTTGTTGAGCTATACTAGCTCTAAGAAGGAAAAGAAAAGGAAAGAGGAAGAGGAAGAAGAAAAGAAGAAAAAAGAACCAGAAGATAAGAAAAAGGAAGAAAGAGGAAGAAATATTAGAATTTGAAAAGGAAAGGAAACTTGAAGAAGAAAAAGATTGAACACGACCAAAAAATGGAAGAAGGAAAGAATAATATTGAGCAAAAAAGGAAGAAATGATAAGAGGGACAAAATAAAAAGCAAGAGGAAGAGGAAGAGAAAAAGAAAGAAGAAGAAAAGAAAAACAAGAAAGAAGAAGAAGAGAAGAAAAGAACTGAAGAAGAGGAGAAGAAGAAAAATGAGGAAGATGAGAAAAAGGAAAGTGTATCTAGTTCTTCGAGGACACCCCTTACATTAGCAACATTGATAGGATCAAATGATGATGATCAAATTGAACTAAACTCATTACTCAACAAGATCATTGAGAAGAATAGAAAGGTGAAAATCCTAAAAAGTTCTCTAATTGGAGTAACAAAGAGACTACAAAAAACTCTAGCTATGAAGATGATAGAGTCAAATGTGCAAGATAGAGAAAAATCTTTTGTACAATATTTTGACGCTAGATTTATAGATTTATCTAACATTGTAAATGTTCGAGCATCAACCAAAATGATGCATAAATGTTTGATACTGAATTTCAAATCATCAAAAATGATTTGGGAGCTCTTCATGCATGTATCAAGGAGTTGAGAAGATGTGAACATGAAGGTGAATAGAGTAAAAATGAATCTCTAACAATGCATAAGACATTCACCACTATTCATATTTATATTGTTTTTTTTTAGAGTTTATATGGAATAAGTAATGGAAATTATTGAAATTAGACAAGATACATACCATGAAGTAGCACCAATTTTGAAATACCTATTGTCTGATGTCTATGCTCAGTTTCTATGAAATCTGCAACCCATTTTGGACTGGAAATATTGAGATGGATAAAACCTAGAAAAATTTTATTTGCGGATCTCGTAAGTTTTCCAAAAAGGTTATCCAATTTTGTAATCCAATCTTCAAAACAACACTTGTATATATCTAAAAATGGGGTTTTGGGGTGGATATATAGGGTTTTTCCTTAGTCAAACCCCCATTTTTGTGATTCCCACCTCCACAAATAGCCGGATATGATAGAATGTGTGTTTGTGTATTGAATATGTAATGCCAAGATCTAATCTACTAGATTTAGACCCTAGCATGAATATATATGTATGAGAAAGCAATGCATAGACTTGAATAAGATAAGAAACAATATAGAACCATCAACACTAAAGTATTCCTACCAAAATTTTAATCTCTAATTGCTACCCCATGATTGTATCTTTGAATGTTTGAATATTGATAATGGCGGATAAAGGAAGATTAGATCTCTCTTACTCCAAATACATGTTCACAATGGTATAAAAATGATCGATATCCACAATAGCTTGATCTTCTATATCATTCTCTTGCAATCTTGCATCTTCATAGCATCGTCTCTTGATTCTATTTATCCTTCTAGTTATCGTGTTCATGTTCTATTTGTAGAAAGATGCAAATGAGAGTCTTTATATAGAGGCTTCAAGGTGAGGCTCCTAGAGTAATGTGAGGACCCATAATTCATATTTCACCTTGAGGTATGGTCCAATCATAATAAATAAATAAGGAGGAAAAATAATTAAATGAATCTCAAATTAAACCCCTTCTGCATTCAAATCTAAAAGCCTGACATTGATTTCATGACCCTCTAGGACCAAAATCTGAAAAGGGGGGATCAAATCCTAAAGAGAGTCAAGGTTAACCTTAACCCTAACCTAGTTCAGGGATGACCTTGACCATCCCCTAGGTTGGGTTTAACCTAGTTGACCTTTCCCTAGGTTAGGGTCGGCCTAGGAGTCAAAACCCAACTAGACCAGAAAGCAGAAAGTCCCAAGGATACTTGGAAACCTAGAAATGATATCAAGATAGGACTGAATGCCAAGAATAGGAAAAAAAAAATCCTATAATGAATATAATGAAGAGTAGGAGGACCTATTCTTAAGTCCTACCCTTAAAATAGAGCCATAGAGGAGGGAAATTATAGAGAATCTTCAAGATCCTAACCCTAATTTCACCTTGAATGAAGGGATCAAATGCAGAATGCATGATAAATGTACTAAAAGAGAGTGATAAACCTACCAAGATGGAAGTGCTTCCATTTTAAGATGATACATTTAGCCCCCACTTTAGCTCAAATATGACACTATGTGAATATGCAAGCTAAAGTAAGAAAACATCATAGTAAATAAAAAAGATATAACCAAGTCCTTGATGTAGAGATCCTGCAAAAAATTGCCAGAACCTAAAATATACAAGGTTAATGAAAATCCATAAACCACCTAAACTAGCTTACTAAATGATAGTTAAGAAGTGCATAAAGCCCCTTATGCCCCCATGTTTTGGCTTTCTATTTCCGAAGGGTGAAATAGGGTGATAAGGATAACTCTAGACATTGAATATGCAATTTGTTGAAAAGATCTTTCTTAAGAGAATTAGAAGAATTAAAAACCTTCCTAAATTGATTCAAGGAGTTAGGTATCTGAATCATGTTTCCAATGTGATTGATAGCACCGAATATAGAGTTACCGAGCTGAAGTTATGATGAAGAGAGTGAATGTCTATCTAAATGCATGAGACAAGAGGAATCTAAGTTTACTATGAGTAAACGCTAAAAGAAAATGTAACTTTACCTATAAATAATGGAAATAAATTCATACTTACTCATTCTTACCTATTGTAGATTCAAAAAGAGCAAGTACAATGTTGAGGAGAGAAGAACTTTGAGAGATATGCATGAAACTATTGAGACAGTGCCAAGCTATAGGACAACCACTTCCCAAGGTGAGTCTATTATTGTTTTGATTCTTTACTTTCCAAATATGTGATTACTATAGGAAAATTCAACCTTAATCCTTAAAGGTCAACCTTGTCCCAAAAATGTTAATATAGACTATTAGATTTCCACTCATTCTAGGATGAGATCATCCTTGACCCAACAAGGTTGACCCTGACTGAGAAAGGTCGACCTTGACCTAGTAAGGTCAGCCTTGACCCAAAAAAGGTTGACCTTGACCTAGTCAAGTTCAATTTATAGATTTGATGATAGATAAGACTGATACGTTGTTTATCTATTCTTATAGGACATGATTCATCTCTAAGTGCATCCCTTTGGAGAGTTATGTGTTACCATCAGAGAGAGATTGTCTGAGCTAGATGAGGAGGATATATAGCTATTGAGAGATGTATGGCTCCAATTGGTAGCAATCCTACCATAGATCAAACTACATCAAGCCATGTTATCATCTCTTATAGACAGGTGGGATGAGGACACATTATCCTTTCATCTTATCTCAAGAGAGATCATAGTTACATTAGAGGATGTCTACAGGATCTTGTAGCTTCCAATTTGATGTGAGACTATCAAACGTAGGGCTCAATGAGTTTGTGAGGTTATCCTTGTAGACAATGAATATTTATTGGGACATGTTCCTTAGATGCAAACCCAATTAGATCATGTCCTTCTATCATCGATACTATCAAGCCCTACCACTCTAGTATGGAGAGTAATGCTTGGTATAGTATCCTTGGTTTTGTTTCCCAACTCGAATAGTACCATATTTTTTACATCACTTATGTTATGTGGTGTATGGAGAGAGAGAGAGAGAGAGAGAGAGAGAGAGAGAGTTATATTCTCATTGGGTCACACCATGATAGCTCAGCTATACCATGAGCTATGTCAGTTGGTGAGATATCACAGAGAGAGAGCCTATTGATATAAACTCTCCTAAAAATTTGGTTGTTCAAGAAATTTAGATGTACATGTACACAAGATATCCTAGTGATGGTAGATGCAAGCACAATGGGAGTCTTTTCCTATCCATTGAAGAATGTCTAGCAGCTTGCAGATATCTTGTATTGGAGAGTATCTCTAGACCACATTTTGAGTGTGGATGTGATATGGAAACCCGACTGCCAAATGACAAAGTTCCCTAATACTCAATTCTAGATGAGATGCTCATAGCAACAAAAGCTGCTAGAGAGTCACCTGATTCACATATTGGTGCCATACTACTATGATCGGCTAATGAGACAATTTGGGCTACTATAGGGAGTCCCTAGAGTACTACCTCATCATGTACATCCAATGAGGTATTATCAGAGACCTAACACTATACATCAACCATCAGTAGAAGATTTAGAGGATAATGATGCTGTTGATATAGAGGATATAGAGGTACCATCAAATGTGACCTATTTAGACATGAGCCAAGATTACATCAGGTACTAGAGTCTACATGGGTTCCATCACATCTTCCCTAAGGTTTATCCTATAGGTTATTCAAGTGCTTCAAAGAGGACATACTGGATTGATGGTAGAGAAGACGAGGATGAGGATATCATAGATGAGGAGGAGCACATCTCTAAGGGAGATCCCATGGAGGAGAAGAGAGTAAAGAAGAGAGCAAAGGAGATGCCCCCAGTTGGTGACATTGGTGTAGATGTACACATTTATCATATATCACCACTAAGATCACAATGACCCCCATGTGCCCACAGAGAGACACCACTAGTGAGGTGTAGACACAAGAAGAATGGAGAGAATAGTCACTCCATGCCCCCACCATCTAGACCTTTCAGTGATGTTCAAGAGGGAGACCCAAGTATGAAATAATAGAATGTAATTAAATATGATATTTGATTTTAAAAAGTATGAAATTAATAAGTAATTTTTATTCTATAGCTAGCGTAGCAGAGAAGAGGAGTTCTTAATTTGAGGTTCTAAATGATACATGCATATCTTACCGACTACCAGTAAGTGATCAAGAGTCCTCTCTTATCTATAGTGATTTTGGTAGGCATGTTGATATCTTTTTAGTTGTCCAACAAGAGTTAAAGATGTGCAAAGAAAGGGAGGAGAAATTGGTAGCTGAGCTACAGAGTACCCGAGATTGCTCACATGGTATGAGCATATCTAGGAGCCATACATAGACACATATATCTACCTCCTCTTATAATATACTAGAGAGATTCACCAGCCATCAGCCATCAGAGCACAGTGATAGGCGTAGTGATAGATAGGGTCATTGGCCATATACATATTAGAACTGAAATCACTTTATGATGAATGAAAAACTTTCTTTATTAATTATTTCTATGTTTGATATAAAACTTAATAGAAAGAAAGAAGATGCATAAATATATTCAATATGTAATTTTTCTAAAACTAAATAACCTATAAAACAAAGTCTGTAAGGAATATATAAATTCAAAAAAGAAAAGAAAGAATGAAATTAAGGATAATAACATTTAAGATGGATAATATTAATAGGTTCCTTAAAAGAAACATCATCCATATCAGAAAGTTTATAAGCACCTGAACCAAAGTCTTCAATAAAAACAAAAGGTCCAAGCCAATTAGGGCTAAACTTTCCTTTTTCACTAGGTAAAGCATTCACATTTCATTGATTCTCATATAAAACTAAATCACCAATCGAAAATGCTCGTTCAATTACCTTATGATTATATTTCTTTTCTAGAGATTTATGATAAGCTTTTATATGTTCTAATTCATGTATTCATTATTCATCCAACATTTCTAATTCCAGAGGCATAATAGTGTTAGTACCATAAACTAGATTATAAGAAGAAGTACCTGTGGCAGTACCAAAACTTCTCCTATAATCCCATAAAGCATATGTCAATTGAGTATGCCAATATTTCACATGCTTGTTAACTGTTCTTCTTAGAAACTACTCAATAATTTTATTTGATGCTTCAGCTTGACCATTAGATTGAGGATAATAAGGAGTTGGAAATTTATGTTCAATTTGATATTTCTCCAAGAATTTCATGATTTCCTTGTTTCTAAAAGAAGTACCATTATCTGAAACTAATGCTGAAGGTATACCAAATTGTGTTATGATATTATTAAGGATGAAATCAAAAATAACATCCACAATTGTTGAATGAAAAGGAACAACTTCAACCCACTTTGTGAAATAATCTATAGGAGTTAGAGTATGCCCTCAAGAATTTGGTGGTGAGATCTTTCCAATAAGATCAAAATGCCAAATACTAAAAGACCATGGAGAAAGTTGATTATGAAGCTCACAAGTAGAAGCATGAATCAAATTACTATGTTGTTGAGATTGAGGACATTTCTTAATAAGCATAAAGAATATTGTTCCATCATTTGCCAATAATATCCAATTTTAAGTAATTTATTAACCAAAGATTTTCCACCAAAATGCCTTCGACAAGAACTAGAATGAACTTCTCCCAAAGCTACCAAAATTTTAGTTCTATTGAGACATCTTAATAAAAATCCTTCACAAGAGTGTTTGTAAAGCGTATCTCTTAAAATGATGTAATGTGTTGCAAGTTTCCTAATAGGATTATGTGTATTTCTTGTTGTTGATTTGGGAAAAGTACTATCTTTCAAAAACTAAATAATGTGGGAACACTATTCATTCAAATGCAAATTGAAACAATCAGAGGTAATATTTTTAAAAATTGTAGAGTTTTTAAGAGTTTGTAAAGTAAATTGAAATTTTTTAGTATTATTTTCAAGATACACCAAAGAAGTTGTGTTTCCCATGTCATTTGCATGTCAATTATCTTTTCTAGGTAAGATTTGAATCATATAAGAAGAGAATTGTGAAAACACATCGAGAGCCAAATATCTATATTGTGTCATTTTATCATTCTTAGTTTGATAACCTCTTTTAATTTTTTCAACAATCAATTGCAAATCTCCATATATTTGCAAGTGTTTGATGTTAAGGGATGAAGCTACTCATAAACTAGCTATAAGAGCTTCATACTCCACAATGTTATTAGCACAAGGAAAAGTTAACTTTTATTGTAAAGGGATTTGATTTTTCGTAGGAGGAATTAAGATAATACCAACACCAGATTCTATCATACATTTAGATCCATCAAAATACAATTCCCAAATATCATCTTGTTGAAGAGCTAGAATAGTATCATCGAGAAATTCCATAGAAATAGAACATGTTTCTGAATGAGGACAAGGAGCTTCAGCTAAATAATTCTGTTAAAGCTTGTCTCTTAATAGACTCTTGAGAAATTTAATTAAGATAAAATTTTGTAAATAACATCACCCACTTTTCCAAATGGACTGAGAGATCATTTTGTGAGAAAAGATGTTTCAAAGGATCAAATTTGACAATCACATTACACTTCTTAGGATTCAATCTTGTCATGCCCAAAAATACGTGGCAAAAACACATGTAAATTTTATCTTTTTTAAAACAATAATAATCAAATTCACTAGGTTCAATAAGATTGTTTTTTCATAAATTAAACTATAGGTACATGGAAGATAGAAATAGGTTCTTAAATCAGTACCTTGACATTTCCTTTTGTTTTAAAACCATTGTGTAGGATTAGATCGTTAAATTAAAATTTTGTTATCAAATCAATTTTGACATTTGTTTCATTTCTTTTTAAAATATTAATGAACAATATATTCTAAATTATTCAAGTAATAATTTAAATAAATATAGATCTAATTATTTCAAAATATTAAAGTCATAGTCCTAACTCTAATTCTTTCAAACATTCGAAATAAAAAGAATTCACTAAATAATATAACATCACATCTATCATATGAAAAACTAAACTTAACTTAATACAGAAAAACATCCTTTACTTCTAACTAGGATAAAATAATAATATAAATAATATGTCAATTAATATTTAACACCATCTGAATTATACTAAATTTGAATTTAAACTTTTAAATTAAAAAAAATCTAATTAATATTCTAAAACTAAATACTAGCAATTAACCTTAACTAACATTTTATTAATACTAATCCTAAATAGTAAAACTAACTACAAAAAGAAAATTACTAATACTACATTCTAACTAAAACCAAATTAAATTCTAATATTAAAGCAAGCTAATATTAAACATATCAATTTCTAATATTTAAAAATAATAATAAAATAAAATACATATCACACGAAACTTAACTAAAACCAAACTAAACTTTTTTTTTTTTTTTAAAACTATATTTTAATAAACATACTAACCTACACTAACCTACACTAACTACTTTATTAACTAACCCTACCCTCCTTCTCAAGTAGGACATGTTGCCCAAGGTTTGTAATAGGCATAGCAAAGTCAAATTCAATTTGACTTAGGAGGAGTTAAAGTTTCAAAAAAAAATTGTTCTGAGCTACGTGGGTTTTGGTTTTAAAGCCCATATAAAATCTTGCCCCCACGCGCGCCACTCCCCATATTTTCTTATCGCTAGTACATCTATCATATGAAAAACCACCTGGAAAATTTGCCTAAAAAGGAGGAATAATGATAGGATATAATGTGAATAAAGTTTTCTTGGTAAAAGTTATGTTTAAAAAGTTAATTAGGTAAGTTTGCTAGGATATTAAGGATATTTATTTTAATATACATATATCTATTTTTTGTTGTTTTCTTTTATATATATATATATATTTAATATTTTAATATCTAATAAAGTCAAGAAAAGAATATTTGAGGAATCTAAAGATTTTCTATTGTAGGGAAAACAATTTATTTTGTTCCCATACAAAATCCAAAACTATTTACCTCAAGGGAACACTTTTTTTTTTTGAAGGTCATCTTTTTGACTAAGTATGAAATTTCAAATTTATTTATTAGTCAAGGGGGTATTTTTTTTTCTAAGTTGATTTATAACATAGATGTTAAATGTAATGTTTGAACATTTGAAAAGGAGCAGTATGCTTCCTAATACACACGAAATTTAAGAAGTGAAATACCAATCATATCATCGAATTCTCTTTAACATATTTTGATTTTTTTTTAAATGCAAAATTTTAGATCATCATTTTTATCTAATTAATCTTAATCAATTGGGTAAAATTTTGAAAACATAAGATTGCCATATGAAGAGTAAACATTATTTCATTCCTTTTTCAATACACACATAAATATAATTGAATTACAAGGAGAAACTCATAATTAAGAATATTACTCAATCATTTTTTTTATAGACCAATTGATTCAAAGGCTCTAACGGGAAAGAACTAGGAAGAAAACTTGACATCATTTCCATTTCCACAATAAGTTAACAATAATGTTTTTACATAGGATTTCAATCCCAACGAGAAATCTTCCAACATCACTAAATTTCCTTCTTGGCCCTTAACAAGGGATCCATTACAAATTTTGCAATTCATCAAAGTGATCATGGAGAGAATGAAACTGACCAGGAGACAACCAATCATAACATGAAGACAAAATCAAACATTCACTCCCATGTTGGGTTTCCACAATAGGTCTGATATTGAACAAAACTAGGGAGAAGGTAGATTTTTCCAACAGGAGACGTCAAAAACAACACCATAACAGGTGCCCTTTCAGGGCCAAAATTCTAGAACTTTCATTCTTCCATTCTTACATACCAAAACTTAAAATGTGGTTTGTGCTGACAGGTAGGGGCCCATAACACCCTACCCTCTCTCCCTCTTCTTGTCCTGAGAAGACAATTTACGCTGTCGGAGTCCAACTAAAGACCTTCCTCCATACATGGCCACTTCCACCCTATCCAAGGGTGAGTAATGCCAATACAACTCATACAATCCCTTCAAAATTCAAAACAAAACATAAAGGAAAGACATTTAAGAAAACTAGTTTCAATCCCTCCCAAACATACTCTACACACACATGAACATACATATGCAATATAACTGAAACATGAAACACAACATGAACAAAAAGCAGTGAAGTATTCCTAACTTCAAAAATTGAGTTGTGACAAATGAAAAAATTTGAGATGAGCTTGTTTTCCTCTCCTTCTCCTTCAATTCTGAATTCCACTCTAAAACTAGAGGTTGGGTGAACACCCAAACCCTCTCAAAATTGGCTCTAAATAAGATCCTAAACTCAACCACTCTAAGAAGCAATAACTCCCCCACTTGTCTAAAATTTCTAGAGTCTTCTAACTCAACTATACATAGGCTAACCTCAAGATGGAGTTAAAGTTATCCAACCCATGATCAAATCATTCAATTTTCGCAATAAAGAAAAAATGGGGTTTTTGAGTGACCATAAAAGTCAACAAAAGGGGCTTGAGGGGGTGGAAAATGCCTCCAACCCATACCCATACCCCTTGGGTACTTAGATTTCATGATTTTAGACCTTTAAGATTAATTAGGGACCTATCAAAAGCTAGGAATATTTTAGGACATTCTCACAACCTTTAAAAATGTAGATTACTCATTAATCCTAATTAGGGTAATTAACCTTGACTACTAATTGATTAGCAAAAGGGTCACTAACCTAGTCTAACTTAGATCTTTAGGTTACTCGGTTAACCCTAACTATCATGTTGGAATGTATATACAATTCACAAGTGTCAAGCGACACTAAAAAAACACTATTACAAAATATTAACATTTATTGATTATAGAATGATGCATTAATTCAATGCAAAATACAATTAAAATACAAACAACAAGGTTTGGATCTTTTGTTAGATTCAACCCTAGTTTCCACAATTGGTACATAGGGTCAGTTTTGTTTCTTCGTTAGATTTTTTGGCTAAAATATTTTGCACACATCAGTAGCTCAAGAAAATCACATGCATATATGTATATAATGTATCAGGGAAATCACATACATTAAAACATCCATCTTTTGAATAACTAATTATTTATCTCATTCTACTCATATTCTTAATCATTAAAATTGCATAATCGAAGTGTTAATTTTGCATTCACTTTCTACACCACTTCATTAGTATACATGTTCATAAAACTCTAAATAATGTAATCAAATATCTAAAAGTAAAACATCACACAACATGAAATAACATAATAATGTTCAATGTATCTGATAGTGTCTCGACATAACGAGTCATGAGTATAAAAATAATAATGTATCACTATGCTATGATGGGTTGAAGTGAGGCCTCACAAATCTCATGTTGTAACTTCTAATGCTTTCAAATATTTATTGTAAAATAATAGCATGATCTTCTCTTTGTATAGACTTTGCTAAGATATCATCCACATAATCTTCAAGAATCTTATGGATGTAATCATGGAAAATCAAAGTCATAGCGTGTTGATAAGTTGCTCCTACATTTTTTAATCTAAAAGGCATCATAACACAACAAAATATTCCCCAAGGTGTTATAAATGTAGTTTTAAATTGATCTTCAAAAGGAATAAAGATTTGCTTATATCCAAAAAAGCCATCCATAAAAGATAACAAAGCATGACCCGTTGTTGAATCCATAATCATATAAATATTGGGTAACAAGAAATTATCCTTTAAGGATACCAAATTTAAATATCTAAAATCAATATACATCCTTATATTATTTTCTTCTTTTGAAACAAGCACAGTGTTTGAAATCAAATCAGAGTAATCAATAGAACAAATAAATCCAAAATCCAATAATTTTTCCATTTCACTTTTGACTAATAAAGCATTCTATGGATTCATCTTTCAAATTTTTTTCTTCATAGATTTCATATTTGGTTTTAAAATAATATTATGAGTAACAATATTAGAATCAAAACCTGGCATGTCTGAATATGTCCAAGTAAAAATATCCTCAAATTCAAGTAAAAGGGAACTCAATTGATCACGTTCATCCTGATTCAAACATTTCTCAATCTTTATTATCTTCTCAAGAATATTCTCATCCATTTGTATAATGATAGTCTCAATTATTAACAAAACACTTCATATTGGAGAATCCATCAATAAAGGAACCATATCATGATTATCATGTTCTCCAAAATAAGCATATGTATTTATACAAAAAGGCTTCCTTCATTTGTGATGGAACTTAGGTAAACTTCATAAACCCCTAAAAATTCCATTAAAGTTTCATCCTTGAGAAAAATATCCCAAGTAGGTGCTTGATTCATGTCAATAAGTAGTGGGTTAACCAATTTCAAGTAACCACCACATATATGATTAACATTAAGAGGAAAAATTGATGGTTGTTTATACAGATTAAACATTAATCCATATGTATGATCATAAATTTTATTATCCAAAGGTACTTGAATACCTTGGTCATATTTACCACATCAATTCCCATTAAATCCTAATGTCTTAAGAAAATGATAACCAAAACCATACCAATCAGCCATTTCAGATGGAGTCCAAGGAGTGGCATACATCACAATATTAGAATAATCAAGTTTTATCGTTTGAATCATTTCTTGTACCTAAGTAGCAACAAAATTACTTTTTAGTTCCTTAGAAAGCAGAGAAGGAATAAAAACTTGTTTCTCAAAATTAGTTATTTTGATTCATTAAATCCAAATCAAAGACCTTATATTCTCTAATAAAAGTAGGATTAAAATCCAATATCCCCTAATCATCCTCAGACAAAGAAGAACATGAAGCTTCTGACTATTGAATATCAAGTTGTTTTTATCTCAAGTTGTTTTTCAATCTGTTTACTTGGTTGAAGAGGCTCAAAGATCTTAACATATTCTACATTTAGGCAAGGATTCAGCTCATCGTCCACATGTAATGTATACATTAATTTTTTATAAATAAATCCTAACCTTGCGATGAAGAGTAGAAGGAAATGCATGCATAGTATGTAACCAAGGTCTTCCTAAAAGAATATTATAATTGAGAGGTCCTGACATAACATGAATAGGCATATTCAGGATAACCAGAACTACTTTAATAGGTAAAGTATTAATACCCATAGTTATTTTTGTACTATTATCAAATCCACGTATAGGGACATTATCAAGTTGAATATTAGTAAGATGAGCCTTAATTGCTTTAAGCATCTCCATGCTACAACATTAAGACCAGATCCATTATCAATTAATGCTCTTTGAATGATACTTTGATTAATAGAAACAACAACCATAAGAGCATCATATTGATTTTGCACCTCAAGAGAAGTTAAATCATTATCCAAAAACATAATAGGAGGTGCATAAGGCATAGCATGCATGCAATCCAAAATAGAATGAATATTGTCTTAATTAGTAGGCGAAGTAGGAAGAGTAGATAAAGCTTTTGGAAGGCCTCATAATATGTATGAGAATTTTGAAGCAACTCCCATAAACATATCTTAGTAGGAGTAGCATGTCATTGATCAACCAAGTTATACTCCTTAAAGGTAGATAGAAATTTAGGAGCTTGAGGAAGAATAGGTTGACAAGGAGGTAAAGAAACTGAAATAGTCGGCTAAGGGTTATTCAATGTGCTTCAAGGTGAGGCTCCTAGAGTAATGTGAGGAGCCATAATTCAAATTTCACCTTGAATTATGGTCCAATAACAATAACCAAGGAAGGATGGAAAAGAATTAAATGAATATCAAATTAAACCCCTTCCACAATCGAATTGGAAAGCTTGACATTGATTTGGGACCCACTAAGACCATAATCTGAAAAGGGGGATCAAATCTCAAAGAGGGTCAAGGTTAACCTTGACCCTAACCTAGGTTAGGGATGACCTCGATCCTACCCTAGGTCAAGGTCAACCTAGGAGTTAAAACCCAACTAGAACAAAAAGCAGAGAGTCTCGAGGATACCCAGAAACCTAGAAATGATATTAGGATAGGACTGAATGCCAAGAATTGGCACAAAACCCTTTGATGAATATGATGAAGGGTAGGAGGGCCTATTCCTAAGTCCTACCCATAAAATAGAACCATGGAGCATGGAAATTAAGGAGAATCTTTTAGATCCTAACCCTAATTTCACCTTGAATGAAGGAATCAAATGCATAAATGCAAATATATCATGATAAATATACTAAAAGAGAGTGTTAAACCTACCAAGATGAAAGTGCTTCTAGTTTAAGATGATACAGAAGGAAAGATACTGTATGGAAAGAGAACACTATCATTTAAGTTCACTAGAGATAGTGATGAAAAAGAAGTAGGAAGAACTCCAAGTACTAGTAAATTAGATTGAACAACCTAACTAGAAGATGGAAGACATTGAGGCCAAGATTGGAAAGACCCTTTTTTCTAGCTTCCTCCATGTTGTCATACCCAAAATACGAGGGCAAAAACACACAATTTTTTTTTTTAAAGTAATAATAATTAGGTTCACTAAGGTTTAAGAGTTGATTCGCAAGTGAAAGAATAGGTTCACTACATTTCATCTTAAGTTTATAATCATGAAAAAGAATAAATCATTAAAGTTAAACTCTCATTATAAAATTGGTAATGACATTTGACTCATTATTAAATTAATATTACAACAATATAATAAAATATTTGCTTACAATTCAAATGAATCCAGGTCTAATGATCCTGAAATATTAAAGTCATAGAGCTATGAAAATAAATGTCACATCTAACATACACATAACTATACTTTATTTGAACTTTACTCAAATCGCATTTTTATTTCAAAATATATGATTTATTATTTATTTATTTTTAAATAAAACATTCCTAAGGAAATAACAATTTATAATAAATCTAAATATGACTACATAACAAAACAAGTTAACATTGTCTATAAGTCTAGTTATTTACTAATGAACTTGTTTTTAGACATAAGTAAACTAACTTAAAGAACAAGGTAATTACTAACACTAAGATATACTAGACTTTAAATATATTAAATTAAATTACTAATAAAATTAAAACTAATTAAATATACTAACTAATAGCTAACATAAAATAATATTAAAAGATATGCAAATTAACATTATACCTAAATTAAAATTAACTAAGAGCTAAAACCACACTTTAAAAAAGACTACAAAGGGAAAACTTAATTAACACACTAACCTATACTAACTACTTAAATATGAAACATTTATATTAAACTAAACTTTAAACTAAATTGCATACACTAGAAAAAAACCTAAACTCACATCCTAAATACACAACTACCCTAACACTACAACCCACCCCTATTAGCAATTTAACTGCCCAAGTTTGCAACACACTGTCCAATCGCTGACTGGGCGTACAAATGGTAGGTGTGGCCCCCTCTTTTACTACACATGACAGCCCAAGTGGGCGTACCAACATATGTGATGTGGAAAATGACTTTGGTTGAAGACTTTGGCATTAATGCCAATTAACAACTTGTCATCCTCCTTTCAAGCGCAGGGACATCTAACATGAAAAGACGCCACTCAAAACAAGTTTCCTTTTTGTATTAAAAAAAACATTAAATGCAAGCCAAGGCAAGGCCTACACCTAGGAAAGATGGAGGTGGTTAGTGTAGTAATGTAGTAAAGTTTATTAGGTAGGATATTTGTTTGTTTTGTTTTGTTTTATTTTATTTATTTTCTTATTTTTATTTATTTATCAAATTTAACAATTAAACCAAAAGGGATATTACAAGGGATCTTTTGATGCTCTGTTGCAAGAAAGTAACAAATCTTTCTCCCATACAAAATCCAAAGGCTATTTTGGCTGAAGGAACACATTTTTTTTTTTAAGTCTTTTTTTGTCTAAGCATGGAATTTTTTTTTAGCAATTCATTTCATAAGTATGGATTTTTCTTCCAAGCAATGTATTTTTGTAACAAGGGGGTTCATTTTTTTGTAAATGGTCTTAAAACATAGAATTTAATGGTTTGCTATCATAATAATGCAAGAGCAATTTTATCTCCTATTAAGCATGAAGACAAATCAAGTTCCCAACATAACATAATTTTTTTCTTAACATATTTCAAAAGTGAATTTTGCATAATTGAACATCATAATTTCATCTCATTTTTTATACACATACTTATAATAGAAAGTGCAAAAATCTCATAAGAAGCAAAATTACTCAATCATTATTTTATTGACCACCTGATTCAAAGGCTCTGCCGGGAAAGAACCAGGAAGAAAACCTGACATTGTTGCCACTACAAAAAAAATTTAAATTACATTTCTACATAGGATTTTAATCCTAAACATAATTGAATTTCAACAATCAATCTAAATTTCCTTCATGGCCCTTAAAAAGGGATCCATTTCATTTTCTGCAATGCATTGCTGAGATTGTGGAGGGAACGAAAACTGGCCAAGTGACAAACAACATAACAAGGAACAAAATCAGACATTTATTTCCATACCGAGTTTTCACAAAAAGTTTGACATAAAATCAAAACTAGGGAGAAGGTGGATTTTTCCAATAGGAGATGTCAGACACAACACCAAAATAGGTGCCCAATCGGGGCTATAACTCAAGAACTTTTGTTCTTCCATTCTTACATGCCAAAACTCATATGTTGTTTGTGCTAACAGGTAGGGGCCCATAACACCCTACCCTCTCTCCCTATTCTTGTCCTGAGAAGAGACTCTACACTGATGGAGTCCAACTAAAGTCCTTTCCCAAAAAATGGCCACTTTTTCCCTATCTGTGGGTGAGTAATGCCAAACACCCATGAAATAAAATTTTGAAATTCCAAACAAACACAAAGGAAAGACATTGAAGGAAAACTATTTCCAATCCCTCCCAACATATTCAACACACATACAAACATACATAAGTAATAAAACTAAAATATGAAGCACTACATAAAACCAAAATGAGCTAAAGTATTCCTACCTTCAAGAAAACAGGTTATGGCAATGAACATGTTTGAGAAGAGCTAGCTTTCCTCTCCTCCTTCAATTCTCAAAATCCCTCTAAAACTAGAGGTTGGGTGAACAACACAAACCTTCTCAAAAAAAACTCTAATAAGATCAAAACTCACCTACCTCTCCAAAATCTAATAACTCCCCCCACTATCCTAAAGATCTATAGGTTTCTAACCCAACTAAACCTAAGGCTAACCTCAAGGTGGGGTTAGGGTCATTCAACCCATGGTGAAATCATTCTATTTTCGCACTAAAGCAAAAATGAACTTTTTGAGTGAACATAAAAGTCAAAAAAAGGGGCTAGGGAGGTGGAAAATGCCCCCAACCCATACCCATACCCCTTGGATATTAAGATTTCATGATTTAAAGCCTTAGGGATAAATTAGGGACCTAACTAATGCTAGGAAATTAAGGACTAACTAAAAACCTACCAAAAAGCAGCTTAAATGCTAATCCGAAGTAGGGGTAAATAATTTGATTAAAAATAGAATCGCAAAAAGGTCACTAACTTGGTCTAACTTAGATTTAAGGGCTACTTGGTTAACCCTAACTAGCATGCTAGAATGCAAAAAAAATTCACAAGTGTCAAGCGACACTATAAAAATACTATTACGAAACTTTAACATTTACTTATTACATGATGATACATTCATACATCTCACAATACAATTAAGATACGAACAACGGGGTTTCCCCAAATGGCACATAGGGTTTAGTTCTATTTCTTCATCGGGTTTCTTGGCTAAAATATCCTGCACACTCATTGTACACATCAGTAGCTCCATAAAATCACATGCACATATGTATATATGTATCAGGGAATCACATAAATTAAAATATTCATCTTTCAAATAATTAGGGGATTCTCTCATTCTACTCATATTCTTAATCATTAAAATTGCAAACTCAAAGTGTTAATTCTGCATTTACTTACTTCATCAACATACATGTTCATAAAGCATTAAATGATGAACTCAAATATCTAAAAGTAAACATCACACAACATGAAATAATATAATATGTTCAAAGTATTTGATAGTGTCTCAACATATCGAGTCATGAGTATCAAAATAATAATGTATCACTATGCTATGATGGGTCGGGGTGAGACCTCACACATGTTCATTTATTTTTGGTGAGTTATTAAGTTTTAAATTAATTTTTTCAACATGATCATTAATATACTTTTTGACATGATTATTGCTATAATTGAAAAGTATTTTCTTTTACATCAATGTATAAGTTATCCAATGTTAAATCTAGAGGAGGTTTGGTTAGTTGCTTCTTGCTAACTCAACATTTAAAAAAATAAAAATTACAACCATATTAAACCCTTTTTAATTTATTTTTTATTCAAAATTATTTATATATTCAAATAAAACATTTAAACTATTTTTAACCTAACATGCTTATTGTATGATACAAAATAATTTATTTTAATCAACGTTAAAATTTGTTATTTGTTATTTTTAGTTTAACCAATATCTATTTAATGTTTTAGAATTTTTATATATCCTTGATAAATATAATACAAATTATGTTTTTTTTTTCAAATTTTAAGTATCAATTTTTTAATTTATATTCTAATTTTTCATTAGTATGAAAGTCTAAATACTAATTCTAAATTTATTATTTAAATTCTAATTATAAAAATTATAACGACAAGTACATGCCACTAGGTGATACTAGTCTCTAACTTCTACTTGGTCATTGTTGACATAATTAAAATATTTTACCTTATTTTTTCCCACCTACTTACTAATGACACTTTACTTAGGCTTATTTAGAGATAACATAGGATCCTTTAGGAGGATTTCCATTTTAGGTGGTTACCTTCATAGAAAATTCTTATAAAATAATACCCTTAGAAAAGATTGTGATTTACAAAATCAAGGTGGTGACCATTACATAGCAAAACTATTTCTAAATGAATCAAAGTAAAAAATAAAAATAAAGACTCAATTGAAATTCATTATATGAAATATATCACTAAAAGTTCATTGATTTAATAATAATTTTAAACAATACAAATTTTAAATGCTATATTTTTATGGAATATTTAAAAATATATTGATTTGAGTCCCTAACATGGACCCAAACCCAATTGACAATTCATTGTGGGTTTATCTTAGCACCACTTACTAGCCATTTTAATTTGGGCCTCGATTATGTACCCTATTTGTGTCCCAAATCTCAAGACATGTGCAAATCTTTGCCCATCTCCATGGCGCTATAATATTTTCATTTGTATGTTTTAACGTAGATGTATTTGTATCCTTTTATTCCTTTTAATTTATGTAATCTTTTACAAATGAAAATTGTTCTCTTTCTTTTTTATTTGTGGGTTACATTATATTTCTTTTTGCACCATATGTGGTCAAGTTTAAATGATTTGTGCTATGTATGTGAGTTGTCATACTTTTTTGGATATTTAACGAATATTATTTATGAAAAATGAGTAAAAATTGCATATTTTTATATTTGAATTAATTTTTATATCTATCTTATATTTCTGCACTTATATATTTTAATAATATTTTTGAAGGTCTAATCATATATAATTTTCAAATATTTGTGGTATATTTCTACACTTATCATTATTAATATAAATATTATTCACCTTTTTTTTGTGAGAAGATGTCTAATTTCTAGAAATACTTTTTTGTCTTGTGTATTTTTTATTGGTTTTATTTAGTTGTCTATCTAAACAAAAATATAACTTTGAATAAGTAAAATGTACTAAAGAAGCACATGCATACTTAAGATGTTACCTGTACATAATTTACAACACATATTAATATGACTTAGTGGAATGTAAATGTGGTCTAGATACATTCAAAATGATCTCTATAAATCTATTATAAACATGTGACTATCAACTTTGAATCTATTATGATATTGTTTGTATTTATTATAATATTTTTATTTTGATACCTAAAAGCTAGAAAATGGTAGAAGATTAAATAAAACATGTAGCTAATATTTATACAATAATAAATATAACAATATAGGTTCCAAATTAAATATTGTGAATGTTAATATTGATGTTCTTATTCTAATTTTTTCCTAAGAAATTTATTATCTATGACTATCCTTTTGAATGGACCTCCAAATGCTACAAATGATATATTTTAGACATTTAATAAGAATACAATAATGATGTGAGAAGGGTGACATCACCGCAAAGTGAAAAATTGTGGGGCCATTAGAACATAGCTACCCATATAATATATGATGACAATTAGGACCAATCACTTGAGGAGTACAAATGAAAATAGGTAAGGTTAAAGGAGAAAGCATGCATCACTTATAGATGTAAAAAAAGGAAGAAAAAGTGAAATTTCAAATTTGGTCTCGTGTAGGAGAAGAAGACATTAATTACAAAGTCCTAAATATAGATTAGATACTCCATTTTTTTTGTTTCCAACGTAAGGGGTCCAGGTCTTGTCAGTGTTATCATTATGAAATAAAATGATTAACATAAAAAGTGATTGGTGACTTTTAATGTTCACTCATTTTGAACTCATATCTCATCATAGTCGTATGCCAATTTTAAGATGCACCTAAGTTTTCTACCTTACTAAGTTTAAAATTCATGGACCAGGAATATATTAACCATTTTCACCTTAAGCTTGATCTTTGTAGTAAATATTTTAAATTATTGGATATGAATGCTTATTCAAGATGGAAACTAGGAAACCCTTATATGATAAATATATTAGAAAGTCTCATTTACTAATGGAAAATGTAAGTAGATAGAGCTCATTATTAAATTAATATTCATTCTACATTTATGATCCATGACATTTCACACATACATTCACTTTGTAAATCACCAACTTGTCACATCATCCAAGTACTTTAAGTTATTTAATGATTTGTCCTTCTAAAAACTCAATGAAACTATTTTCACCTTTTCATACCTTTGTCTCGAGAACACTTCTGATGTTGCAATTTTTAGAACTTTGCAAAGCTTCTTCAAATGCTTTTCCAAAATCATGATTTTGGAGCTCATCTTTTCAGTACTCAGTGAAATAATGATTTCAAACACCTTTGAAAAGTTATAATTTGAAGTTGCAAAGTCATTGCTTTTTCACAAGTCTTATACTTTGAACCCTCTAAAGTGGCAATATTTTGCTTTTTCATGATACCTTAATTTCTCCTCTCTAAAATGGTAAAAATGTTTCAAAACATTATATATTGGACAAATATATTTTTAGGCTCCATCACCAAAAAGGGAAGATACCTAAGATGGTCCCCATACATCTATATGCACAAGGTCTAATTTTTCATTTTTCTTTTCCTTCCCACTTTACAAAACCAACTCTCTTTAGTTTTTCATACACACAACTTTCACAGAAATTCATATTGACACATTTCAAATTTGGTAAAACTTTCTTTGAATGAAGTAATTTCATAGTTTTCTCACTCAAATGTCTAAGCTTGTTGTTCCATGGTGCTATTTTAGAATCTACAAGCAACTATTTTTTCTCCCTGCTCAGCTACAACAACTGTTCCTAAACATTCATTTTTATCTAAAATAATTAAAGTAGAAGGAAACTTGTACAAAGATATAAGGTTCTTACTTTCACACCTTTTTCTACTACTAAGGAACCTTTTTAAACCTTCCAAATTTTATCATTTAAAGTGTGCAACCCTCATCACCTAGTTTCCCTATTGAAATTAAGTTCCTACTCAACCTTGGAACATATCTTACCTCTTGTAGTAGACAATGATTCCTATTTTGCAACTTAATCTTAATTTTTTCCTTTCCAATAATCTAATAGGGTTCATTATCTCCCAAATAAACAAGCCTAAAACTCCCTTAGACATAATCAAGAAAATAACCTCTATCGAGAGTAACATGAAATAAAGTCCCTAAATCTAAAACCCATGAATCATCAACACTTTCTAGAGAAAGAAGTAAAGCACCCTCTTTGGATTTGTTTCTTACCACATTTTCTTCCATGTTCCCTTCTTGTTTTTCTCCTTCATTTTTCTTTCAAGTCCAACAATATTTCTTCTTATGCCTTAGTTTCCCACAACATCAACAATCTCTTGGTTCCTTGGATTGAGACCTCTTTCCCTTTGATTTTCCTCTTGATTTCTAGAATTGTTTCCTCTCTCATTTGTTCTACCTCTACTATATGCATTCAAAATACTTCTTGATGTAGATCCACCTGATATTTTCCTATGAGTTTCCTCTTTCAAAATAATGCCAATCACATCATTAAATTTTGGGGTATTAGATCTAGAAACAAAATTACTCGCAACCATTACAAAGCCATTCTAGCTTTCAGAAAAAGAACAAAAAATCAATAGAGCCCTAATTTCTTCATCAAAATTAACATTTATAGAATAAAATTGATTGGTAACCATATCAAACTCATTTAAATAATCTACAACAAATCCACCTCCATCCATCGTCATATTAAATAAATACTTTATGATAAATACCTTGTTTGAAGCAAAGGGCTTTTCATATAGCTTCACCAGGGTTTCCATAAAGTCTTCTATCATTTTATCTTTCACATTATTAAATGCCATAGATTATACTAGACATAAAAAATAAATTACAAGTGCCTTTTGATCTAAAATATCTCAGTCCTCATCTATCATAGCAGCTAGTTTCTTGATTTTTCCTTACAATGATCACCATAAATCATTTTGATAAAAATAGTCCCCCATTTTTATTTTCCATAGTTGAAAAATTTTCCCATTAAACTTCTCAACCTTCAACTTACCCTCACCTACCATCACCCCCACTCAACTGTGAAACTCCCACTCAATTGTGAGACCTTCCTAGAAAGGATAACTAAAAACAACCTTCCTTTGATACCCCTTGTTAGGATTAAAAAGACAAAAATAATAATTACATGCATATGTAACCAATATTTAAAAATAATAAATCACACAAAAGAGAACACAAGACACAGAGATTTAATGTGGTTCACCCAATCCTTGGGTTACATCCACCAAACAACAAGTCTAATATTATTATTATCTAGTGATTACAACCTGATTACAATCCACAATCCCTTACAACTCAATAATTTTGCAAGAATATACAATCTCACCATATATTCTGAAATCCCTAACCTTAAGCCATCTTATACATGTGTTTTTCTACGTATAGAATTAGGGCTAGAATAAGTCATCCAATAGAAAAATAGCACTCAACGTCTTTTAAAATAATAAAGTTGATCAAGATTTTGGGGGCGATGCCCTCAAAAAAATCTATGGGAGTGTTACACCTTGACCCCAAACTGTACTGTGATAGAGAGCACACAAACCTTGTCTTGGGGGCATTGCCCCCAAAGTTCAATAGAATAATCTGGAGCAAAAAATGTGTTGAATAAAGTGAGGAAAATTTACTTCAAGTTTGATTAGGCTCTAAATCACAATAAAAAAAGGAGCACCTAACTTCCAACAAGAATTTCACTATCAAGATGACAAACTTTAGTACAATCAACCACACCACACCACTACACAGAGATTAGATCCAAAGACTATAAAATTCAACTTTGTATAGATAAGTGTTTTGTGGAAAAAAATCCATTTAGACTAAAAATGCAAGTGGCATGGAAAAAATTCCAAAAACAACTCCATTCTTATTAGATCTCCCATTTTCAATTGAGAAATTATTTTTTAATCTAGGGCCCCATGCAAACCTGGCCTATATTTTGGTATTTGATCTATTGATCTACATTGAAAGAAAGAAAGTATTTTTAAATAAAATTTGATAATTTTTTTTTATTGTTTCACCCATGGGGATGGGTTAACCTCACTTCATGTTCCCTTGAGACTAAGGCCCAAGGCTCTTATTACAATGTGACACTTACCTTATGATATTGTTGACAATTGTACCACATAGTATGTATTGCAATTGTATACC
>CM053789.1:344374254-344496754 GCA_028749045.1 Cupressus sempervirens
ACAAGGTAGACTTAATAGACTTTTGAAAATCTCTTTACCAAGTGCATACTTCATTGCATGTTTGTAAATCCTTTTGCAAGGTGAACCTAGCAGTCCTTATTGCTCCTAGTAGTGTAGATCATCAGAAGTGATCATTGCGAGCCTTAACAGGTCAACTTTATACTACAGTACTAAAGCTTGTGACTATCAACCCCACCACTATTTTACTTTCTATTTGGAAGGTTTTTGGGTCATCATATTGTGTGTCAAAGTGTTATTAATGTTTTAATGCTTTCATTTTTTCATGCATGCAATTAGATCAAAATACACATGAAAGATTAATTGGTAAATAAAGGCTTAAGTTTTATTAGTTATTGATTCACCCCTACCCTTTCAATAAATTAGCCTATCATATATATTTCCAATAGGATGGTTAGAAGAAAAGGTTGTCATTTGCAAGAACATAAGGAAGATAAAGAGTCGAAGGTAGTGCTTCATTTAGTGACCAAAGAGAAGAGACTGCTATTGGCAAGAAAAGAAAGAAGGCTTAAGGGTATGGATGCTTGAAGGGTGGACAAGCTATCATAGCTGAAATGTGTGAAAGCCAAGCAAAATGGAGGAATGAAATAGAGATTTGTAATCTACAAAGTGAGTTGTAAGCTGTTATTAGATCAAGCCTTACTATTACTTTCTAATCATCATATTAGTATAGGATAAATCCTTTAACAAGGTGACATTTTAAGTGAATGATCTAAAGCCCTCTAACAAGGATCACTCCTAATAGGGTGATTGAAATCTTCTAACTAGGTCACATTTAATAGTATGCATTGTAACCTTTAACAGGGATGGCCTTTCACAAGGTGTTGCTTCAGAAGAGTGAGAATGAGTAGCATGTTACTGGTGGTTTTTTCCAAATTGGGTTTCCATCTAATCATTGTGTTAAATGTGTTATTAAATCTATTATGTTTCATGCTTACATTTTTGCAAAGTTGATTTGACAGTAACCTACAAAGTTTAAGTAATTGAATGATCTAATGGATTCATGCATGATGAATATGTTTTATGGATATGGGTTCACTAAGCTATGAAAAGTTTTATTTTTACATCTAGACCATGGATAACTAATTCACCCCCCTCTCAGTTATTCTAAAGAATTCCAACAATTGGTATCAGAGACATCTTCTTAAGAGGACTAGTTTGAAGATACTAGAAGCAAAAGATCAAGATGTCAAAAAGAGAGGTACCCAAGCTTAATAGAGATAACTTCCTTGCAAATTCTATTGAAGCTACACCTAGGAAGCCTTGTAAATCATACACAATCTACCATCATCACAAAACATGACAATTCTACTAGAGCCCTAATTGTTGAAGATCTAAAAGAGAAGAAAGAATAAAACCAGACAATGTTGGGGATTGCCTCTTCCGTAAGTTATGCCGAGTTTGTTGATATGAAAGGTTGTGATAGTGAGAATAAAATGTGGGATTATCTTCACACTATTTATAGAGGGGACACAAATGTTCTAAGAGTTGAATCTAAAAGTTTTAGAGGTAAGATTGATGATATGAAAATGCAAGAAGGTGAGAATGTTGCTCAATATTTCTCTAAGATAAAAGATGTTGTTAATGCAATAAGTGGAGCTACAAGTAAGATACATGATGAGACTATACTAAGAGAAGTTTTAAGAACTCTGCTACCCATTTATGCTATTAGAGTTTCTACAATACAAGAACTGAGATGCATACCAGGTTCTAATCTAACTCTTGAAGGTCTAGTAGGTAGGCTCACTACTTTCAAGCTAATTAATTTCGATAATTTCAAATCTAAAAATGTTGAATCTACTTCAAAGCTAAGCTATCATTCAAGGCACCTAATAAGAAGAAGAAGAAAAAGTAAAATATGTTTTCAGTGACAGTGATACAAATGAGGAAGATGTAGAACAACTTGAAGTGGTACTAGCAATGATATTTCACAGAGGTAAAGGAAAATTCAAAGGTAAGTTACCTATCATATGTTTCAATTGCAATGATGTTAGTCATAATGCTGCTAGATGTCTAGAGAAGAAAAATTATAGAGGTGGAGACAAGTACAAAAGTAGAAGAGATGAAAACATCAAATATTACAAAGACAAAGACAAGAAGTCTTGCTACATTGCTAAAGAGGAAATTAAAGATGGATTTAATAATCATGATGATGAAGTGGTGTATGTTGCAATAAAGGATGATTTTGATGAGGATGAGGCAACTTCACTGGTGTCTTGTGTGAACAAGATTGACAAATGGATAATTAATAGTGGGTGTTCATATCACATGACTGGAGATAAAAGTAAGTTCATTAGCTTGAATTGTTATGATGGAAATAGTGTAAGGTTTGGTAATGATACACCTTGTCTGATAAAAGGAAAAGGTTCTATCAAATTCACAAAAAAGATTTTATATGAAAATGCTTATTATGTTGAAGGACTTAACTATAATTTGTTGAGTGTGTCACAACTAAATAGTTTAGGTTGTAAGGTTGAGTTTGAGAACAAGATTGCTAAGATATATGATACTGATGGAAAAAAAATTAGAAAAGGTGATTAAACTAGAGTAATCTATTCTACCTTGATAGAGAGGATGCTACTTGTCTAGTTGTAGAATTTGATGATGTGCGGCTATGGTACAAGAGGTTATGACATGTTAATTTTGATAACATGGTTAGTATCAGTAACATGAGAAGAGTCAGAGGTTTGCTTAAGATGAAGAAACCTAATAATATAGTTTTCAAACAATATCAGTTAGGCAAAATGACAAAGTCTAGTTTTAAGAGTAAGACTCATACCTCTAAAGGAATATTAGAGATTGTTCATACTAACTTGTGTGGAGCAATTTATGTGCAAAGCTACAAAGGAGATAAGTAGATTATGCTATTTGTTGATGATTATTATAGAATGATGATAGTTATGTTTGTAAAACAAAAATATGATGCTTTCCAAATGTTTAAGTGGTACTTAGAAAGAGTTTAGAAGGAAATAGATAAAAGTATGAAATATTTGTAATCTGAAAGAGGAGGATAATTTACATCAAATGGTTTTGAGATGTTTTGTAATGATAGAGGAATTAAAAGATAAACATTTGCCCCTAGGACCCCTCCACAAAATGGAATTGTTGAAAGGAGGAACATATTTGTAATGGACTATGCTAGGACACTCATGATGGAGAAAAATGTTTCTTTGAAATAATAGAGAGAATTTGTAAGTACAACTATCTATACCTTGAACCGTGTGCAAGTCAAGAAAGGTACTCATTCAACAACTTTTGAACTATTGTATAGATACTCAACTAATATAAAATAGTTTAAGTTATTTGGAAGAAAGTTTTATATTCTCAAGGATTTTAGGAATTCTAAATTAGATGCAAAAATTAAAGAATGTATATTTCTTGACTATTCCACAAGAACCAAATCTTATGAGTGTTTAAATAATAACACTAACAAAGTTGTGGAAAGTGCAAATGTGAAAATTGATGAATATAAAAAAGTACATGAGGTTGAAGGAGCCGAAGGAAAATAAATAATTTGTATATTTTTATGAAGGTATGCCTCATAATGATGATGCTATAAATCAAGTTGCAAATTAAAAACAAGTTTCAGTGACTGCTGAGTCACATACTATGAATGCTGAGTTGAATTCAGGAATTGATCTACATTCAAGTGCTGAGTTACAGAATGAAGTTTAGGCACATTTTGATTCTGAGATTAGTATACATGAAAGAGATGTTGAACTACCTAATAGAGATGTACAAATGATTCAAAAGTTGAGAGACCAAATTAGAAAAATAGAGCAGGACCAAGATTGTCAAGTATGTCAAGAGACATCACCCTACAACACAAATCATTTGAGATAAAGAAACAAGACCAATGACAAGGAATGACTTGTGAAATGATACATGTTTTCTTAGCATGCATGAACCTAAAATATTGAAAGATGCCTTAGAAGATGTGGACTAGAGTAAAGTCATGAAAGAAGAGATTGAACAAATTGAGAAAAATAAGACATGGACTCTAGTTTCTAGACTAGAAGATAAAAATGTGATTGGCACCAAGTGGGTGTACAAAAATAAGTTAGATGAAAATGGTGAAATTACAAGGAACAAGAAAATATTACTTTATAAAGGATATGCACAAGAAGAAGGGATAGAATATGGAGAAACATTCACTCTTGTTGCAAGATTGGAAGCAGTAAGAACTTTGCTTGCCTACTCTCCATACATAGGTTTCAAAGTTTATCAAAGGAATGTTAAATCTATATTTCTGAATGGTATGTTGGAAGAGGAGATTTAAATAGAATAATTAGAAGGATTTTTTGATGCTAACAAAAAAAATATGGTATGTAGACTACACAAAGATTTATATGGTTTAGAGCAAGCACCAAGAGAATGGTATGAAGGGTTTCATAATTATCTCGTAAAGATTGGATTTGAGAGGACTGATGATAACAATAATTTGTACTTGAAGACAGAGAAAGGAAAATGTATTTTACTATCTAAAATTTTTTGTTGATGATATCATATTTGGAGGTCAAGATACTTTATGTAAAGCTTTTGCAAATGAAATGAAGAAAGAATTTGAAATGTCTATGTTTGGAGAGATTAAGTTATTTGTGGGTTTGTAGGTACATCAGATAAAATATGGTATATGCATCATTCAATCAAAATATTTAAAGGATATACTAAAAACTTTTAGATTGGAGATTCCAAGCTAGTAAGCACACCTATGGTGACAAGACATAAAGTTTTAAAGAATGATGATTCAACTGAGGTGAATCACATATTTTATGTCTATAATTGGAAAATTACAATATATAGTACATAGTAGACTTGATATTACATTATCTATTGGGATAGTTGCAATATTCTCTACTAATCCTAGGGATAATCATTTGATGGCTGTTAAGAGAATAATGAGATATTTGAAAGGAACAGAAGACTATGGTCTATATTATAAGAAAAATGAGAAATTTTAATTGAGAGCCTACACTAATGTTGATTAGGCTAGAAATATTGATGACAAAAAGAGCACTAGCAGAGGAGCATTTTTCTTAGGAAAAGACTGGTTTCATGGACTAGCAAGAAACAAAACTGCATATCTCAATCTACTACTGAAGCTGAATATGTTTCTACTATAGTAAATTGTACAAACATTGTATGGACCAAATAGCTACTCAAAGGTATGAAGGAGGAAATCATTGAACCTGTGATACTTTATTATGATAATACAAGTGCTTTAAATATATCAAAGAACTTGTAATGCATACAAAGACTAAGCACATTACAATCAAGTATCATCACTTGAGAGAGTTCATTCAAGATAAAAAGGAAAATATGGAATATGTTAAATCAAAAGAGAAAATAGCTAATATCTTCACAAAACCATTACCTAAGGATGCTCATGAGTATCTCAAAGGTAAACTAGGGGTGCTACCCTATCCAAGGCTATTTAAGAAGCATGAGAAGTGCCATGCATCAAACAAGATGATTGACATATGTTACACATTGATGTAGTGGATCTTACTTTAGGATCTGTTGATCTTAGATTGATTTTGATGATTGAGTGTCAACACAATTAAGATATTTACTAAGTTCATGTTGAGCTAGTAATACATGTCGAGCATAATATGTATAAATGTCTAATTGCAATGAGTACCGAGTCACTCATGTACCGAGTAGTTTAATTATTGAGTGAACAGTTGATGTCGAGCAAGTTCAAGTGTTGAGCAAGACATAATTATAGTAAGTGGCAAGCATCAATATTATCAAGTGCTGAGTAACATAGAATGGACCTAGTATTATCAGTATTATCACAGGGTAGATCATGAGAATGGTCAAAACTATGTAACCTTAACAGGTGAACTTTATTGCTGTAGTAGTGAAGAATTATGGGTGTCACCCCCACCCTAGTTTTACCTTCTCATTGGAGGGTTTTTTGGGTAATCATATCTAGTGTCAAATATTTATGTGAATGCATTTACTTTACATGTTATTTCAATATGTTAATGCATGCATTATTTTAAAGCTAAAAGTTTTATTGGCTAGAGATTAGTACTTCTGATTCACCCCCTCTCTCAAAAGTATACATTTCCCATTTGTATTTCCAATAATTGGTATTAGAGCCTAGTTCTCATTAGGAGAAGCCTTATAGCTTGGAGAAAAGATCTTGAGATGGAGGTCTACAAGTTGGTAAAGACCATTGAAAATCAAGAGATTGAGATACATCTCTTACTGCAACAATTAAATGAAGCTAGAGATGCCTTGAGAAGTTCACTAAAGAGAAGGAAAGAGATTGTTATGTTAGAAAATGAAACACAATACAAAGAGATTGACATCGAAAGCTATTTGTAGATGGTAACTCCTATAAATTTGATGTAGTAATTGTAGATTTAATGGACAAGAATAGAGCACAAGATGAGGAGATTAGAAATCTCAAGTTGGTACAAGAATTATAAGAAATATTGCTATGTGAGGTGACTAAGAAAAAGAAGAAAGCTATAGAAGACAAGGCCATGATTGAAGAAGAAAAAAGAATTTTGGCAAATAGATTGGAAGAAAAATTAGCAGAGCTATTTAGGATCTCAAACATGCAATTGGACACCCTAAGCCAAATGATGAATTCCCATCATGAGTTGAATGTCAAGAACATTGATATAACTACATTGAAGCTACATAATGAACAACTACAAAATGATCTAAATAGAGAAAGAGAGTTTTCTAAAAGTTTTAACAAGCCAAATGAAGCCATCAAGTGCTTTGAGAAACTACTAAAATCCCCCAGATCTAGTAAAGACACATCAGGGTTGGGCTACACAAGAACTAAAGAAGGAGAATCATCCAAAGCTGCTGATGAAAGAAACAATAAAGGTAAGAATTCTAAATCTACTTGTCATCACTATGGAAAGAAAGGACATACAAATAATGTTTGCAAGAATGCTAAGCCAAAGAGCATGACTCATTGTCACAAGTGCAAAAAACAAGGTCATCAGGCACATGAATACAGAACTAGAACCATGTATGCACCAAAATTTGAGGGACATTGCTAAAATTGTTAGAAGTTTGGACACAAAGCCTTTGAATGTAGATCCAAGTTCACATGGTCATCAAACAAGTCAACAAAGGGAAGAAACTATAAAAATTCCTATAAAAGGATTACAATATAAGACATAGCTGTCACTATTGTCAAGAGTATGGAAACATCCCTAAGAATTGCATAAGAATACACTTCAGTGGTAACTACAATAGATGGTTGAGTCAAACTACATGCTTTAGCTATTTGAAGACTAGTCATATCATCAAGCACTGCCCAATAAGGACAAAGGCACCTAACTCAGAGTTCAAAAAAGGAAAATGCAAGATAGATTATGAGCACATTAGAGGAGAAATGAAAAAAACATGGAGGAAGAAAGAAAGATGGATGTAGAACATCAAATGAAGTGGTCACTTCACCTAATAGGTCAAGTGATCACATCTCATCAAACTAAGCAAAAGGAGGTATGTGGGACTGATACTTTAAAATGTTTTATCATTCATCAGTTCCAAAAGAATTTTGTATTGAAAAGGATAAATTAGAATGAATAAAGATGCAAGATAACAAGAAATTCCATGGTTAAATCTTTAAGTTTTCATCCTACTGTCGAGTGTGAAAAGTCCTCTTCAATTGCCAAGTAAATTCTAGTGTGTACCAAGCTATCAGCGAAAGCCAGTTGAAGCTGAGTTAGTAGTAGCTACTAAGTGAAGGAAATATCTATAGAAGCTAAGTAAGGGTAATTATTATAGATACCTAGTGATCATGAAATTAGTGAATGCAGAATAAAAAAAAAATTGCATAGAAGCTGAGTTTACAACTGTACATGCACCATGCATTAAATATGATGTTTTGAAGGGTATAAGGCCAATTTTCACTCATTTTTTGTCATTAAAAATATAAAGAAAGAGTGAGAAGAGTGAAGAAGCAATTTTCAAGTAATAACAAAGCATTTACATGAATCAAAGTTAAGATTGAGCATCGGATCATCGATTTCAAGGTATTCTTCATCTGTCAAGCTATGTAGTTTACATATTTGTTAAAACCCCAGTTTGCAAAATGGCCTCAAGTTCTAAGAATCCAAAGGATAAGGAACCATATGAGGTTAAATTAGTGAGAAACATGGTCAAGCAACTAGAATTTAGAGCCATACTAGAAGTTGCATACAAGAATGATCCATCAGGTGCATTATCAGTTATTCCACCCAAGGTTGTTATGGTTCAAGATGTAAGGAAGTGTTATAATTGCAAGGTTAGAGGAAGTGGAAACATGGACATATGTTAGGAATATGATAAATTATGTGAAAATGAAGTGTTGAAGGAAGAATTCAAAATCGTAGAGAGAAAGGGACTGACTCGTGCCCTAGATTTCCCCACTATCTTCAAAATTGAATGGATCAGAATTGTCCTGAGCAGAATACATGATAGTTGTTTACGGCTAGAAGGTGGACCCATCAAACTTTCAAAGAGAATTGTACATAGGGTTATAGGTTACCCAACCCTAGATCAACCCAAGACCCTAAGGAGCGACTCAAAAGAAGTAATTGAGAAAAATATAGGGGCAAAATGGAACAAATGTGGCATGACAATTGATACTATCAAAGATCCACTTCTTGAATTCATAGTGAGGGTCATATCACATAACTTCTATTAGTCAAGCTAACTAAATAGTTTTCCTTGCATAGTAGTCAATGGAGGCTACAAGATAGTCAAGAAAGATCATACTTATGATCTTGCAAAACCACAGTTGCAGCAAATAATGGAGAACTTAGGAGCAATAAGGAGATCTAAAAGTGCTCAATGTAAGTTTGGTTCCATATTATTAGGCATACTTTTCTATGTTCAAAATGAATTCCCATCTTTTGGTAGAGTAGGATGGAAGACCAATAGGTCTATTGCTATGCAAAGAAATGAGTATATTGAGAAAATGGGAGACAATTTTGAGTCAGTAATGACTAGTTACTTTGAAGATTTCAAGTAGTCAATGAAACAAAGGCTGAGAATTCCTATTTCCCTAGTGGAGAAATATTATAATGATATTTTCTTTCCAGTGGATATTGACTATACATACATGTAGGTTGTAGTGCCTAGAGTCAGATGGTTAAGGCCTTTTGGTTATGAAATAAACATTGATGAAGCTTCAACCACCATCATTGTACTTCTTGCAAAAGAAATTGATAAGTTAGCTAAAATTTTTGGTAATTATGATGTTGTCAAATCAAAGGTTGAAATGGAGTTGAAAATTCCTCAACCTTGAAAAAGAAAGAAAAAATGGCAATGAAGCTAAAAGCCAAGTTTGGAGAAGGTAAGGATGAAGAAGAAGATGAAGAAGAAAAGCAAGGTCAAGAACCTCTCGCCTTAACCCAAGGCATGGGTGAATATGTAGAAGAAGAAGGTGCTGAGGATGAACAAGCCAAGGAAGCACCAACCAAACAAGAACCAAAAAAGATGAAGGCTAAAACATAGCCTGTAGCATAGCCAAAGGGAAAGAATATAGCTAAACCAAGCCCTACAAAGCCTACTGCTCTAGCTACAAGAGCCAACACAAGGGCCACCACTCAAAAGGATAAGGAGAAAGTAAAGGGAAATATAAAGGCTACTAAACAACAAGGTCCTAAGCAAAAGAAACCCAAAAGAAAATATGTGGCACAACTAGAGTTAGATGATGAAAGGACTGAGTCAGAAGACACAAGCTAGTTCAAAGTGGTAAGTCATGCTCCCAAGTCTATTATTGAAAACATTTGTGATAATTTTAGGGATAATGCAGACTTAATAGGTTTGAAAAATATTGATTTTGGTAAATTGAGTAGAGAAGAGAAAAATATGGTTGAAGAGTCTATATATGCCATGATGGAAAAATTCAAGAATACCCCTCTTGAATTTGATATCACAATGCCCAAAGATTTATATTCAATTGTTGAGAATAAATGGAACTATTTCCTAAATATTGAAAAGGAAATAAGAGAATATACATTGGCACAAGTGATGCTAGAATTGTGAAAAGGGAAAATCACAAAGGCAAACAAGAAACATGGTAGGAAATTTGCACCCAAATATAAAGCCTTCAACATTCTTCAAAACAATTTTGAAGATGTTGTAAAGAAATCCACTCAAATGTGGAAATTGATATATGGCTTGACTATTTTCAAGAAAGGAGAAGAGGATCCCTTTGAGGGAAGGAATAATGAAGAAGATGAAAATGATGATAAGGAAGGAGAAACTAAGAAAGAAAAGGGAGATAACATAGTGGAGGAGGCACAACAGAAAAAGGAGGAAATGACAATAGGTAAGGAGCAACAATCAAAACAAAGTGTGCAAGACACACAATTGCCACCATTAAGCCCTCCACATGACACAAAAACACCTACAGACACAATAAAAGTGAAAGATGTTCCTGACAGCTTAGCTTAGAACATTAATCCACTAACTACAAAGGATCTAATGAAGATCCTTTACCAATCCACACTACAAGCTAAATTGTGTGATAATCTAGTATTGGTTAGTGTGGATGAGCTAAAGAAAGTAGTAGTTGACATAACTAGCGATAAGGTGAACACACAAGAGCCACCTTCTATCATCCCTATAGCTACTAGTGGTCAACCTCTAGTGAAAACATTAGAGGATACATTAGCAAAGGTTGAAACCATAGTAAAAGTTGTTATGATTGAACAATAGACTTAAACTGTAGAGGAGCCCACAAAGGAACAAGTACGATAGACAGATGCTTCTACGCCTGACACACAAACTCAAGGTGTACCTCAATTGATCATAATTTATCAAGGAAAATTTAATAAAGAGAAGGACATAACCAAGGAAAAGGAGCAGGAAGCCATACAAACATTGGTTAATTTACTAACAACTAGCACTCTTACCAAAGTCCTTTAGGAGCTGAGCACTGATACAATGCCACTTCATATTTTGGCACCAAGCTTAAGCTCAACAAAGGTTACAAGGGTACTTCACTATGGAGACCCAACACTAGATGAAGAAATAGTTATACCAAAATATGACTATGCAACCATGAACTTAGAACAAATTAATACCATGCAAGAGGCATTAGAAAGGAAGAAGAATCAAGAGATACTTAGGAAAGAGTATAAGCAAAGGCAAGCACCACATGAGATCAAAGACATCTTTTTATATGGCCTTAGCTTGCAAACACCTGATGAAACCAAGCCTATATTAGAACAATTATCAGAAATTGTTGAACATGTGACAAATGAAGACTAGGAAACCAATATAAAACTCATGGAATGGTCTAAACAAAAATTCCAAGGAAAAGTGAATGAGAAGATATCTACTTGAATAAATCTATCACAAGTAGAGTTGGCTAGAAATATTGAAAAAGTGAAGAAGGTACTTGAGAATATATTCTCATTATACACAAAATTGTGTGGCCCCATACTCTTCACACAAGAGAAAGCCACATGATTTTGAGTCTAGAAAGAAATTTGAAGGTTTCAAGTACACAAATACCTCAAAATCCAACTCAAAGTGAGAAGCACTTTCATTCAATGCTTCACACACAAAATCAACTAGCTGAGTTAATAGCAGAAGAGCCTAACATTAGAGCCAAGTTGATTAACATACAAGCCTCCCTTATCCCCAATATGAAAATACTCTAGAAAGAACTAGCATATGCAGAAGTAGTGTTAAAGAAAGACCCCAATCTTTCAACATTGGATGAACTAGTTCATCTTGTAGTAGAGACAACCATCCAGATCAAATCTTTAGATGTTACATTAGACAACTAGGATGCTGCTTTAAAGATCATCATGGAGGTCCACAAGAATTTCTTGGACAAATACATAGTCCGTGTATAGACCCTTTGACATCAGTGTCAAAAAGAGGGAGATATTAATAGATAAAAGGGGAAAATTATATGAAAGTGGGAGATAATAGAGGAGGAGATAACCCAAAAAAAAAGGGAGAGAGCAAGTGTTGGGTAAAACTAAGGTTCAACTTGATGGTATATGATTGAATCAACAATACTCTAAAAATGTCAATCTAGGATTCATAAACTCACGAGAGATATAATGGCTATTTATACAAGGGGTGAAGATAATAAATCAAGAGGTTTATGAATGCAATTACTACTTGCTAATAAATTGAACTGTCCAAATTACCACACATCTAAGATTATATTTGTGAATGGATTCTAATCTAAAGTTCACACTTCTAAACAATTGAACACAATGTCTTTATAAATTCTATGAATGTTATTAACACACCTCTGAATAATTAATCACAAATACTATTAACAGTCCTCTAATTAATCAAAATGTCTTTACAAATGTTATTACCAAGTTTTGTTTGATTAAAAGTTGGTTTAATTAAGAGTTGAAATATGCTTGGATAGCAATAGGAGGTTTAGTGGTGATAGAAGGTTGTTTACAACAAACTAGCTCTTAATACAGAGTGCAATAGGAAGTTTGATAAGTACGATAGGAAGTATGATAAATGGGGACAAAGAGTATTATGAATAGCAATAGGAAGTGGTTCAATAGATGGATGAATATAGTAGGAAGAATACAACATATAGTATTCTATGATAGGGTTATGCATGTGGCATAATAATGATATATAGCGAAGAATTACTTCATAAGAATGTCACAACCATTTACTTTATTAGACAATTGAGTTCTCAACAAGCATTGTACAGATTTGATTAACATATATATATATATATATATATATATATATATATATATATATATATATATATATATATATATATATATATATATATATATATGATAAACTCTTTATAAATGTACATGGTTGATTCAAGCTATAAAGAACACAAAATGAATTGAAATACTTACAAAAAAAACCAAGATAATCTCCTCACCAAGTTTCCCAAGAGGGAGCCCTCCTCTAGTTCGCAAGGTGAGAGATTTTTTTAAAGCTGATTGCTACATAAACCCCATGCTTTTAATACCACAAATTTTAGAGATAATATAAATAGGGTGTTTTATATATCATATCATATCATGTCTTTCATTTAACATTTCCTTATATAGACTAAAAATGTTTAACCAGATTAATAACTAGGCTAGAATGGCTGATGGTCTATTTCCTAAATATAGACAATAATTTGTTTTGATCATTGGCCACACATAATAGTTTACAAAACAACTTGGCCAAAGTCATATATGGCCCAAAACTGATCTATTAAATAGTTAGAACTATTTGCCCAAAATAATATAACAAAATTACAACTTAAAAAGTTGTTCCTCCAACTAAATGGATGACTCCATATCATGCATCCTTAGTCCCTATAGTAGCATTAGTAAAAATATATTATTTTCTTGTAATTAATAGTTTTTTAGGAACTATTCTTTCTTCTTTTTAGAAGTACTAAATA
This sequence comes from Cupressus sempervirens, assembly GCA_028749045.1. Lineage (NCBI taxonomy): Eukaryota > Viridiplantae > Streptophyta > Pinopsida > Cupressales > Cupressaceae > Cupressus > Cupressus sempervirens. The sequence goes on from CM053789.1 coordinate 344,387,651, forward strand.
TTCTACTTTCCTATCAATAATTTAGAAAAAAGGGAATTTCATGCCAAAGAAGTGGGAAATGTAGTAGGTAAAAGGTTAATAAAAATAGAGCACTATTAGGACTCATCAACAAGCAAAGGGAGAGCAGATAAATGGGGAGCAATCAGCAAAAATAGAGTATATCAGACAGAAATAGAGTGTCAAACATTTTGAAAGACAAAGAGTATCAACAAGAGGCAAATCTACTCAAAGAAATTTTGGATACAGAAAAGACACATCAACTCAAAGGGAGTTATGAAATTTTGAGGTATATAAACCATTAAAAAATATTCAAAATTTTGAAGTTTCGTATATATGCTAAACTAGATGTATATTATACTCAAGGAAATTAGATTTGTATATGCCAAACTAGATGTATATTATACTCAAGGAAATTAGATTTGTTATGTATAGTAAAGTGTTTTTGCCACTCATGTCAAAGTGGGAGATTGTTGAACTCAGATTGGTTTTGATACTTGCATGTCAACACACTTAAGATATTTGCTAAGTTCATGCTAAGCTAGTAATACATCCTGAGCATAATATGTATAGATGCCAAGTTGCAATGAGTGTTGAATCACTCATGTGCCGAGCAGTTCAAATGCTGAGTGAATAGTTGATGCTGAGAAAGTTCAAGTGCCAAGCAAGAAAAAATTATAGTAAGTGTCGAGCATCACTATTATCAAGTGTCGAGTAACACAGAATGGACCTAGTTGTTTTTAATGGCATAAACAACTATGTAAACCATTTTTGAGCTGAGCTATGGATAGATCTTGAAGCTTTGAAGATAGGATCGAATCTATTTGGATTCTCTATGCCATCAACATGCAACCAATCAAAAAAATGGAAGGAATTGAGTGGAAAAAATGGATGAATCTCAATCATAGATTCATACCTAATCCTAAGCCACCAAAAATTTTTAAAGGGAAAAAAAGCCCCATAATTTAGTAAGTGTGAGTATGAATTTATGTAAGGAGATGATGCTAGAAAAAAATTGAAGGAAATGAAAGGGGTAAATTGATTAGTTTCAAGGTGACTTAGAAGAAGGACATAATTGTAGAATTAGTTTGTAGAATAGAAGATCAAGGATACAACAATTTCGTATCAGATCAGAAAGAATCAAGAAGTACTAAATTGAGATTTGAAATCAGCAATACCAGATTGTAAGTAGTTAGATCAAACATTCTACTGTACTTTCTAACAACTGTATCAATAGGATGAAATCCTTTATACTAAGGTTGAGTTAACAGTCATAGTGAAATCCTTTAACAGGGTGACATTCCAAGTGAGTGTTCTATAGTCCTTTAGCTAGACACACTTTTAATAGGGTGGGATCCAAAAATCCATTGTAAGCCTTTAATAGGGTAGACCTTTCATAGGGTAGATCATGAGAATGATCAAAACTATGTAACCTTAACAGGTGAAATTTATTGTTGTAGTAGTTAAGAATTGTGGGTGTCATCTCCACCACAATTTTACCTTCTGATTGGAGGGTTTCTGGGTAATCATATCTAGTGTTAAGTGTTTATGTGAATGCATTTAGTTTACATGTTATTTCAATATGTTAATGCATGTGTTGTTTTAAAGTTAAAAGTTTTATTGGTTGGAGATTAGTACTTTTGATTCACCCCCCATCTCAAAAGTATACATTTCCCATCTGTATTTCTAATAGGATCTACCTAAAGTAATTAAAGAGTTGGAACTACAAATTAGTCACAAGCTAGGTGACAGAGGGAAAAACTAAAAATGTTCATATCTGCATATTAAGATGACAAGTCTTTAGCATTGTTGTCAAAGAGGAAGATTAAAGAAAAATTAAAGAGAGAAATAAAGGGAGAGAAACATGGAATATCTACTTAGAGGGAGATAGTGTGTCATGTCCCTTTTCAAATAATTAAAAATAATAATTTTTGTCAAGGCAGGCAGGCCCAAGAAGGTGAAGTTTCAGAAAAAGGGGGTTAATCTTTGGAAACCATTGGACTAATAAATGAAAATTATTATTAAAATATGTTTCATTAACCTCTTTTGGACGTGAGTTAGGGTTATGCCCTCTTTTAAGGGGTTTGGAGGCATTTTGGGCTAATTCCAGAACTTGATTTTTGCTCATTTCTTTGTTGTTTCTTTAGAGGCTGCCAAACCTTTGGAGAAGGAGACCCAAGAATGGGAGTTTGCAGGTTTCCAGAAAGGCTAAGGATGGGAGTTTGGAGCCATTCCATGTGCATGCTCATACAGAGTTTTTCTTTGTGCTGAACAGTGCAGATTTGTGGGTTTTCGGGTGTGTTTTTTTGTAAGAGTTTGGTGTTTTCAGTTGAGTATTTCATATCAGTTTGGGTTTCTGCTGTATATCAGAAATTTAGATGTTAAAATATATCTAAATATATGTATTTGGTCATGATTATAATTCTATGATAGATTATCAATGCTTTTGTGGTGTTTCCGGCTATTTTGTGTTGTCTTCGAGAGCTCGATGAGCATTGTTTTTGCCCTCCATTTGGAGGCTGTTGTGTAAATGTTATACAGATCTAGAAATGTAATTTTGTAGGCTGTTATGCTGCTGAAATTTCTATAAAAAATTTCCACTTTTAAATTTACTAATAATATGTGAAGCTGTGAAGTTTTTGGCACTATTTCCGGCATACCTGATTTGGGGTTTATTGAGAAATTGGTGGATCTTTGAAAGATTGGTTGTTTGATCTTAAAAATATGATTAGAGACTTGAATATAATATAAAATCAGAAAAGGGATATTTCAGTGGTATCAGAGCTATGATCTTGCCAGCCTGAGGGTTTGTAGAAGTTTGCATGTCAATTTTGAGAACTACCCAAATCTTGCATGTCAAAATTTACGGTTGCATGCTACTTCTAATCATTTGCATGTTAGTTCTTGGTGAATTTGGTGGTTTCATGTTGCTTCTAATAATTTTCATGTCAAAATCTATGGTTGCATGCTACTTCTAATCATTTGCATGTTAGTTCTTGGTGAATTTGGTGGTTGCATGTTGCTTCTAATCAGCTGCATGTCAAAATCTATAATTGCACACTACTTCTAATCAATTGCATGTTACTTCTTGGTGTTTGAAGAAGTTATAACCTATTGGGGTTACACTCTACTTTATCCAAAATGGACAGGTATAGTACAAAGTCTCAGAGGATACGATCTTGGACAATTTATATCCAGAGTCAAAACAGTAGAAAGGATGGTTATTTAGACATTCGAGATAAACTTAGTAAAATAAGCCATGACATGTCTGAATAGTTGGTTGAGCACCACCGTATGATGAATGACATGTTGTCTGACCCAGCTAAGGTGGATAAGTTGACCAGATTTCTATTTGGCAGATTTTCTCACAGGGCAGGTGACACAATTACCAAGAACTTGCATGAGGAGTTTGATAAACTAGCTTATAGCTAGGTAGAGGTCTCAGATTCTACTCTGCCATAGGAGGTAGTGAGAAAGGATATTACGCAGATTGATAGTAATAGTCAACTTGATACTCAAATTGAGACAATTGTATACAGGTCATTAAAGGGTGATATCACAGGTATTCAGGATGGTATAGTTACAATAGGTAGTGACTACAACGTAGTGGGTTTAGATGATGATTATGAGGATGTTTTTGTGCATGATGGTGAGATACCTAGTAGAGATGAGAAGACATTGAGCATTCATAACTTTGCTGAGAAAGAGTACCAGGCATAGTTAGATGCTTTGTCACATGAGGTTGAGGCTGATAGTACTTCACATGATTTGTCCAGCCAGCTAAAAGTGAACAAAGATAGTATTGTGACTTCATTATCTCATCATGACAGGTATGTGGAGTTAGTTGGTATTGGTCATATTACTCAAGTGAGGATTTTTCTTGAGTTACTAGCTAATTCTAGTTTACAGATATGGACTCGAGATTGTTATATTGGCATTTGGGATTCAGTTGACTGGAGATCTTTAACACTTTTTGGTAGCAGTGGTTTTTTGGGTGCTATCATGGATTTGATTAGCAAATTGCACAGTGTTGTCTTTTCTTGTGCTAGCAGCTTGTCTGATGTTGGTATTAGTTTTTATACACCGGTGTTGGGCTTTGTTCATATATCCAGTCAACCATTTTTGTTGGAATGTGTTGATGATCTTTCATATTTGACAGTGTGTACAGTTGAGTCCCAGGATCATATTGGCATTGATGACATCTAGGAGGATGCAGTGGGCAATTTTGAAGACTTAGTTTCCTTGGCAGTTTCTTTTGGTACAGAGGAGTTGGATAGCAGTGCTACAATTTTTGATACTCCGTATGTTTATATGAGCTTTGGAGTTGATTCGCAGGATATGGATGGTAATACTCTAGAGACCAGTGACCTTGAGGATGCTCCTTTAGAAAGTTCATCAAAGGAGGTTTGTTGGATATAGTCTAGCCAGTGCCATCATGTGTCCAGTCAATTGAGAGTTAGTGAGCGAGACATTGCTATCGCTTGCCAGCATTTTGATGCTACTCATCAGTTGTTAGCAGTTTATGGATGGGGTTCTCTTACTAGTGATGAGCGAGAAGGCAGTTATCTTTCCTTGACAAAGATCCACTCTTTATGGGAGGCTATTCAGATTTTGAGATAGAATTATATGCAGTTGGTAGTTGACAGAGATTATCTTATGGAGTGGGGGAGTAGAACATATGACGCATTATTGGCCAAGGAAGATGAGGTGAGTGAGCTTACTCAGCAGCTCGAGGTGACTTCTGAGATTCTTGAGAGTACACAGTTGGCTTTCAAGGAGTCACAGTTTCATTCGGCTAAGGTGACCATGGAGTTAGAGCAACTACAGTCTTTACTAAATTCTGTATAGTCACAAGCTATGGTGTCTGGTGATCTGAGGATGTCCATGGTCGAGATTGTCAAAGACAGTGGAGATGGGGATGCATCCATCCTTGATACTAACATTAGCATATCGGGTTTGTCCCCACTAGAGTCAGGTTCAATTGAGTTGGGTGCTGTAGCAGATTGTTGTGGTATGCCTGACATGGTAGTGACCTCTAGTATTGATGGCATGAAGACTAGAGATGTTGTATCAAAGATCACGTGTGATGTTGGTGAGTTGATAGTTGGCATGGTTCCTGCTAGTAATACTACTTCCTTAGTGATGTCTTCAGAGGTAGTAGTCAATTCCAACTTGGTTAGTGATCCATTGTAGTTAGTTACATCTGGATTGTAGTCTGAGCCACTGACTAAGATTGGTGCATTCTATTGGCATTACACTGTGAGGTATGCTCATCAATTTACCTTTGATGACCATGTTGATAAGATGATGATATAGAGATGTACTTTGGTTCATAATGCTTGTCATCAGTTATGGGATGGTTTGATGCCTCAGGATGAGAGTTGTGATGGGCATGACATGGCGATAGGTTCTAGAGTTGACAGCTTGATAATACATGACTTAGAGCAGGAGTTTGGGAGTGATGCTTCAATAGTTTTTGTTATTGATTCTACTCCTTTGGCTATGAAATCTCCTGACTTAGCTGGTGGTCAGTCACAATGGGCTATATCACTTGTTCATGGCATATTTGGTTTGGGTTCTATTTCTTGCTATTTATCTTGTAATGTCTTTTCACCATCTGTAGTGCATGGGAGTTATGGTTATGAGACAATGGCTGGTGATTTGCAAAGTTGTGTTGACTGCAAGAGTTGTACAGTGTCTAGGTTCTCCATACTTGGTATAGTTTCATTCGGGAGCATTCACCATTGTTGCAGAGTTGGATTGTAAATTTCGTATAGGCTAGTGGGATGCATTGATGGTATTTACTATGTTGGCAGCTTGATTTGTCCACTTTACTTGGGTTCTAATGTTCTAAGAGTTTGTGTCTTGTGGGTTTCTGACTATGGTAGTGGTGATTTTGGAGTTTGGTTGAGCTGTAATTGTCAGTTTGGTTATGGATTCCTCTTGGTTATATTGTAGAGGATATTGCAGGAGCCTGTGTTAATTGATAGTAGTATAGTTCACGACTACATTTGGGATCTAGGTGGATAGATTGGTTTATTATTCACCCATTTCTTGAGGACAAGCAATATTTGGGAGGGGAGGACTTGTCATGTCCCTTTTCAAATAATTAAAAATAATAATTTTTGTCAAGGCAGGTAGGCCCAAGAAGGTGAAGTTTCGGAAAAAGGGGGTTAATCTTTGGAAACCATTAGACCAATAAATGAAAATTATTATTAAAATATGTTTCATTAACATCTCTTGGATGTGAGTTAGGGTTATGCCCTCTTTCAAGGGGTTTGGAGGCATTTTGGGCTGATTCCAAAACTTGATTTTTGCTCATTTCTTTGTTGTTTCTTCAGAGGCTGCCAAACCTGTGGAGAAGGAGACCCAAGAATGAGAGTTTGCAGTTTTCCAAGAAGGCTAAGCATGGAAGTTTGAATCCATTCCATGCGCATGCTCATACAGAGTTTGCCTTTGTGCTGAATAGTGCAGATTTGTGGGTTTTCGGGTGTGTTTTTTTGTAAGAGTTTGGTGTTTTTAGTTGGGTATTTCATATTAGTTTTGGTTCCTGCTGTATATAATACATTTATATGTTAAAATAGATATTACTATATGTATTTGGTCATGATTATACTTCTATGATAGATTATCAGTGCTTTTGTGGTGTTTTCGGCTATTTTGTGTTGTCTTCGGGAGCTCGATGAGCATTGGTTTTGCCGTCCATTTGGAAGCTGTTGTGTAAATGTTATACAGAACTAGAAATATCATTTTGTAGGCTTTTATGCTGCTGAAATTTCTATAAAAAAATTCCACTTTCAGATTTACTAATAATATGTGAAGCTATGAAGTTTTTGGCACTATTTCCAACATACCCAATTTGGGGTTTATTGAGAAATTGGTGGATCTTTGAAAGATTGGTTGTTTGATCTTAAAGATCTGATTAGAGACTTGAATATCATATAAAATTAGAAAAGGGACATTTCAGAGTGCTAAGGGAGATATAACAAGTAATCAAGAGGGAGTCATAAGGATGAGTTGATTGATTATCTATTGATCAAAACATAGCTTTGTACCTTATACAGAAGATGAAAGTTGTTGAATAGAGGGAGAGACTTCAATACAAGGAATTATTTTCTTTTTTGGTATTATTTTTGGTTGTATTGATTAAGTTTGGTTTTCCATCAATGCCAAAGAGGGAGATTTTTGAAAATAGATTGATACAAGTATGAGAATGTGGCTCAATCATTGTGTTTGTCACTAGTGTCAAACTTGCTACTTGTTGGTAAGACAATTACTTAGATGATTTGAGTAGTATAATTTATTTGATTGATGAAGAGGATTTGATCAAATGAGGTAAAAATATAACTTAGAGGAAAGGTTGAGTTATTATATTGAAAAGGAGTACAAAGATCAGTTAAGATAATGCTATTATAGTGCATTGATTATCTACTTAACACTGTAAAGGATGGATACACCAATTAAGTTCAGAAGAATAAGTAAAACAAATTGTGTCTGCCAAGCTTAAAAATATGCATAGTAGGTGCTGAGAAAAGTTGGTTTAAGCCAAGTAAAAAATTAGTTGGAGATAAGAAAAATAAAATTTCATTATATTTCAAGTGATTTAGTGTTAGCCGAGTAAACTTTAGTTGATGATGAGCACTAGTAAAATTTAGTTCATGTCAAGTGATTTGATAGTGGATGCCAAGAAACATAGTAGGCATTGAGCATTAGAAGTAAGTTAAAGCCAAGTGACAACATTATGAGAAAGATCATGAATTTGATGAATCTGAGCTAACAAGTTTGATTTCTTGAATTGTATGAACTGTGTGGAAGAAAAGCTTGATGAGCCTGTGGCATAAAATTTAAGATGAACCATTTTGAGGAAAATTCAAAGAGGATTGAAGGATAAGTTTGTAGAAGGGAATAAAATAAAAAGATGGGTAGATTCATTGAGTCCTGCCTAATCCTAAGTAACCCTAAAATGGATGATAGAGGATGAACAAAAAAAGATCTAAATTTTCTATTTATAGAGATAGCTAGTTAGAAGCAAAGGTTTGCATGTGTGAGAACCTAAGGAAGATAAGGAGTCTAAGGTATTGCTTCATTTAGTGACCAAAGAAAAGAGACTGCTATTGGAAAGAAAAGAAAGAAGGCTTGAGGGTATGGATGATTGAAAGCTGGACAAGCTATTAGAGCTAAAATGAATAAAAGACAAGCAAAATGGTAGACTAAAATAGAGATCTGTAGTCTGCCAAGTGATTTGTAAGTTGTTATTAAATCAAGCTTTACAATTACTTTCTAATCACTGTACCAATATAAGATAAATCCTTTGGATTAAGGTTTACCTAAAAATCATTTGTAAACCCTTTAACTAGGTGACATTCCAAGTGAATGATCTAAAGTCCTCTAACAAGGCCCCTTGCTAATAGGGTGATTGAAATCCTCTAACTAGGTCACATTTAACAATGTGCAATATTCTAACCTTTAATAAGGTTGGCCTTTCATAGGGCATCACTTCAAAAGAGTGAGATTGAGTAGAATGTTACCCGTGGTTTTTCCCAAATTGGGTTTCCACATAAAATAATTGTGTCAAAATGTGTTATTGAATCTCTTATGTTTCATGCTTACATTTCTACAAAGTTTAGTTGATAGTAACCTACAAAGTTTAAGTAATTGTATGATCTAAATGATGCATGCATGATGAATATGTTTTATGGATATGGGTTCACTAAGATGTGAAAAGTTTTATTTGTACATCTAAACCTTGGATAACTGATTCCCCCCCTCTAAGTTATTCTAAAAAATTCCAACAATCTAAACTTACATCTCCAAAAGATGTATCATCTATGCTCCTTGATGTACTAGCACTTGGCCTTGATGTTTTCAAAGGTTTAATATGTGTGCTGAACCTTTGAAGAGCTTGACTATTGGGAGGAGTAACAAAAATTAGGAGAGTAACCAGATTCCATGTGGAAATTTGTTCCTCTAGTATAGTAGTCACCTTCAACTCTTCGGACTTATCATTTTTACTCTCTTCCTATTGTGCTTCACCTTGTGTTTGTGGTGTAGGTATAGGACTTTCTTCCTAACCTAGTCTTACTTTAGTTCCATCTTTCTCAATTGTTACCAAAGATTGTAAACCAAAGCTATTGAGACTTGGCATTGATTATGTGACATTTTGTACTTTTTCCTCTTTCAACTCAAATACAACAATAGGCATAACGTATGGTATTTGATGTATTACGTCCCTTTGTCCTTGGTTTAAACTTTGATCTTCTTGTGTATCCTGTGAATCTGCCACATTTATTTCAATAGATTGAGAGGGCACATTGGATGTTTCTTATGGTTTCTCCCCTGTAGATGCAAGTTCTACCTTCTCAATATCATTTGTTCTCACCAATATAGGATTAGTACATAATTGTGCTGCGGTGGTGGAATCCTTCAATATCTTTCTCAAATTTGCTCTAGTGAAAGGATTGATGTTCAGAGCTAAATTATCAGGAACATCCTTTATTTGTATAGAGTCCTATTGACTCACTTGGTCTATAAGTGGAGGATTGGCACTCAACACTTTTTCATCTTGAACATTTGGTGTATATTGTTGTTGTTCCTCAGTTGTGGCCTCTTCTACTACTATCTCCTCAGTACCTTCCACACTATTATCCTTGACTGGAACCTCTTGTGTCAACTCTATGACTACTTGCTCGTCTTTCTTAGGATCTTGCATTACTTGCTCACATTTTTGTTTGATTGCTAGAGTGGTTAACCCATATATTGATTTCCAAATTGCTGTTCTTATGTTAACCACATCCTCAATATTCTTATTGAAGATACGTAAAGCTCTATATTTGGGGGAAATTTTGGACTTGTGCCTTTCCATTTCTTTAGAAATACTCCTTTTATCCAATTCTAGCATAACTTGGGCTAGAGTTGATTCCCTAATCTATCTTTTAGTTTGCAAGCTATATTGCATTTTTTCTCAACTCGATCATATAGACTCTTGGATAGTGAGTTGGTAATTTCTAAAGGAGTTGATTTGAAAGTAGCCATCATGACATATATGGTTTCCTCTACTATATTTTGTTCAAATTTTGCTATATCAAATTCAATATGCATGAAACTAGATAAATCTACATTTGACTTGATATTATCACAAAAATTGTCTAAATCAGAGGAGAGATTGTGGCTTACCACCTTAAATTGACTCATGTATTATGAATCTATTTTATCCCTATCTAACTTAGGTTCAGGCACTAAATTCTTCTTTAATCTCTTGTATGTTTTCTTTACATGCTCACTCGGCTCTATTGTGTCAAATGTCCTCTTTCCTTTAGGCTTAGCAACTTCTTTAGCCTGAACAGTGGCTACCCTTTGGCTAGACCTAGTAGTAGGTAATGTAAGCTTCTACTATGGTTTCTTTACTATTTTTTCTTTTTCCTTTCTCTTCTTGGCCTTTGTGTCGATGAGTGCACCAAGATCGTGTACAAAAATGGGGGAAGTGGACAACTCTTTTTTTGAAATCAGGTGAGCCTAAACTTGGATGAGACATTTGAGGGTCATCCACTAAAAATGACAAGATATGTAAAACATATGAAATGTAGTATTTTGGATCTATTTTCTAAACTACTAGAGTCTTTACAAAATGGATAAGATTAGGTGGGTCAATCCCTCCGCACACAAAAAATACTTCCTAATTTTTTTAGAAAACATAACATAGTTGTTTTCATGTTTTGCATATCCCTTGGCTGGATGATAGCTAAGAGTCATATGTAGAAGTTGTGTATTTTTTTGTAATTTTATTATGTGTATTTTTTTGTTATGAATTATTGAATAGACTACATATTAAAATTTTGATACCTATTTGTGTGTTGAGTATAACTTGTATCAAAATAATTAAAAATGGATTTTTTTTTTAAATGTGTATATAATTAAGTGTAGAATAGTAATATGTAATTTATTTTGAATTTGGTTAAGTATATCAAAAGTTATTAAAAAAATGGTAACTATATGTCTATGAGGAATGTCAAGGCATTGGTAAAAGTAATTAAAGTTTACTCTATTAATGTTGTCCAAAAAGGAAAAAATTATATGGTTAGAAAGCTAAGAAGATGTGTAAGATTATGGTGGTGATTTTAGAGATATCCACTTCACCATTAGCCTACTAATAAAGGCAAAGATGAGAATTCATCTTAGAAGAAGAAAAAATGTCTAAAGGAAAAAAATGGAGGGAAAATAGTCTCCCAAGCCTTAGGGTTGTTTCCCTAGGCTATCACCAAGCCATAACCCAATCAGGTTTTTTGGATTCAAATAACCTGATTGGGTTATCACAATAAGAAATGCATTTAGAACCGAATCAAGTTTTGCATTCATATCCTCTTCTCTCTCTATCATTTTTGATCTTTATCCTACCCCCTCTCTCTTTCTCCAATCCCCTTCTCTCTCTCTCAATATTTATATCATATCCCCTTCTCTCTCTCTCTCTCTCTCCCTCCCTCCCCCCCTCTTTCTCCTATCCCCTTATCTCTCTCTCTCTCACTCTTTCTATCATTTCCCCTAATCTCTCTCTCTCTCCCTCTCCTACTCTCTCTTTATCCTATCCCCTTCTCTCTCTCTCATATCCCCTCTCTCTCTCTCTCTCTTTCTCCTATCACCTTTTCTCCCACTCATTCTCTCCATCTCTCTCTCTCTCTCTCTCTCTCTCTCTCTCTCACTCTTTCTATCATATCCTCTAATTCTTCTCTCCATCCTATCCTCTCTCTCTTTCATTCTCACTTTTTCCTATCTCCTCCCTCTATTTCTCCTATCCCCTTCTCCCTCTCTCTCATTTTCTCCATCTCTCTCTCTCTCAATATTTCTATCATATCTCCTAATCTCTCTCTCTCCTATCCCATAATCTCTCTCTCCTCCTCCCTCCCTCTCTCCCTCTCTCTCTCTCTCTCTCTCTCTCTCTCTCTCTCTCTCTCTCTCTCTCCATCCATCTCTCCATCTCTCTCTATCTCTCTCTTTATCCTATGCCCTTCTCTCTCACATATCCCCTCTCTCTCTTTCTCCTATCTCCTTCTCTCTCACTCATTCTCTCCATCTCTCTCTCACTCTTTATATCATATCCCTAATCTCTCTCTCTCTCTCTCTCTCTCTCACACACACACACACACACACACACACACACACACACACACACACAAATCTCTTAATCCTTCTCCTCCATCCCACCATTTCTCTCTCTAATTATTTGTCTTTACCATATCCCCTAATCTCTCTCTCTCTCTCTCTCTATCATATCCCCTAATCCTTTCTTTATCCCATCATCTATCTCTCTCTCTAATTCTTTCTCTTTATCCTATCCCCTAATCTCTCTCTCTCTCTCTCTCTCTCTCTCTCTCTCTCTCTCTCTCTCTCTCTCTCTCTCTCTCATCCCCACTCCCTTTCACTCTCTCTTATTCCCTCTCTCTCATTCTCTCCATCACTCCCTCCCTCCTTCAATCTACCTTTGTGTAGTAGTAATACAAAGTCCATGCTAGCAAGAGGCACAACAATTGATGAATGAATGCTGGTATTAGGCACAACCTATATGGTAAGTGATAAAATGTTAGAATTGTAGAGTAGGCATTAAGGATTTCTATTACACACACAAAAAATCCAAATTGAGATCACAAGAGGGCTTCAACTAGGACTCTATATACATACCTCTAGCCTCTTTTGTGTTTGACCCTGTCTTTGATGCTTGAGACTCCTAACAAAATTAAATGGAAAGGATTTTCTTGAAGCCTCAAAGAGTGTTGTAATAGGTAAAAGATAAATAAAACATGTTAATAAGATAAATTATTTATAATTACTATAAAACTGAAAAAAAAATGTACTCATTTGTAAAATCAGCTGTTTAATATGTATATAGAAAAATGCATACTATAACCTAAAATTTATGAGAAGGAAAATATGAAAATTTACCTCTTCCATTACCTCAACATTGACAATCTTAGGTGCATTCATCAACTCTAAAAAACTCAATTGTTTCTACATATATTCAACGAACAAGTCAATACATATTCATCAATATTGAGTACATGTATATACATTCATTCATAATAAATTTCAAAATATAAACTTGACTTGTATTTAATACCTATTTTTTTGTTTTAGTGTTCTTGCTGATTTCCTTCCCTTTCCTCCATACCTCAAGCTATTTGGAGTATCCTAAAGAAGAAGCAAATATAACATAAGAGGAATCAAAAAGACACATCATGAGTCCAACTCAAATCATAAACTTGATAGGTGTGCAAGATATGATATTGCATAGCTCTCAAGGCCAAAGTTAATGGTAGAAAGTGTGACATCATCAATTTGAGAAATTTCAGCCCCTAACAAGCCCTATAAACTAGTAAAGAGTATTGTTATAAATATGAGATAATGTTGTAAATGGAAAGAATGCACAATAAGAACAAGAAGATTATAGGAAGGAAAGAAGATACAAGGACTTGAATGATGATATTCAAAGGATAATTGAAAGATAGGAAAAATTGGGGCCCAAAAAGACTAAAAGGCCTAAATTGAAAATAAAGAGACCGAGAAGGAAAAGAGAGATATGAATGAACTTTTGGCACCTTGTCAAGAAATAAAAGTGGAGACTCATGATCTCCACAATCCTACAAGACACCCTATGTGATATGGAGGATGAACTCATGAGGGTCATTAGATGGAATTTGGGTATGCTAGGAGCAAGATATGTGGATGAGAATTGGATGGATTTGATGAATTTGGTAGGGTTTCAATGATGGTAGGAGATGGAAAATTATTATTGTACTTTTAAGAATACCAATTAAGAAATAATATTATAAAGCTAATGTATTATTGTATTTTTAAGAATATTTAAAAAACTTTACCTTGGGTGTTCTTTTTCCTAGCCTCACACCTCTAGAAAAATGTGTAATATGTGGTGTTCTCGTACCACTTGCTGCACCTATATTGCATATTGTTTGAACGTATCAATCTAAAGTCCTCTTTAAAATAAAATAAAATAATTTACTTTTATGATATTTAGGTGATTAAATAATATCATGTCAAAACTTATGAGGTTCATTAGATGGGGTTTGGCTAATGCTAGGAGCAAGAGATGTGGATGGGAATTGGATGGATTTGATGAATGGGAGGGTTTAAATGATGGTAGGAGATGGAAGATGATCTATAAGTGAGTTGTTATTGCATACCAATTAGGAAACAATATTTTAAAGCCAATATATTATTTTACTTTTTAGAATATTAATTTTTTTTTTACCTCGGGTGTTTTTTCTCCTAGCTTTACACCTCTAGCAAAACAAGTACTCTATGGTGTTTTCATGTTGCTTGCTACACCCTGCATTGTATATTGTTCACATATCAATCTAGAGTGATCTATATATAATTTAAATTTTTTTAATGATATTTAGGTGATTAAATAATATCATGTCAAAACTCAAACAAAAAAGCCTGTGTCTCCTATCTATCAAAGATGATCACCATCAAATCATCTATGAGTGTAAAATCCTTGCCTTTATATGAATAACATGTAGGTTCACGATGTATACATGGATCAAATGAAACTCCATCCTAAGACACCTTCATATCCATCCCATCGCACATGTGCTGACAACTAAAACAAAAATATTGATTAGGCCCCAGAGACTGTAATGATGCACATGATGTCAATGTAGGTGGCACAAGTGAGGATGGCATTGGTGGTGTAGGTGACAGAAGAAAATATGACACTAGTGGTGTAGGTGACATAAATGGAGATGAAAATGGTGGTGCAGGTGATGCTAATTGAGCTATCATAGGTTGTGATGACCAAGGTGCCATAGGTGATGATGATGGAGCTTTCATATACTATGATGACCCTAAAGGTGCATTTGATGATGGATGAGGTGCCATAGGTGAAGGAAACCCACCTAACTATGAGCCATGCTCAATGATAACATTTGTCAATGATGTGGTCACATGAAGAGTCTAAAAATTAATAGACTCCTTTATAATTGATGGGAGCACAACATGAGGCATGGTTTTTTGTGTTGTACATATCTCCTCTGATGTTGTGGTACTCACAATATAGCTTTCTCAAAAGATATAGAGGCACCTCATAATTATTACATGGTGGTAGGTCAAATAACATATACCACCTACCCCAAAAACATGATCTCATCCTAGTATGAGTGCACCAATAAATAGGAAAAGTTTTGGTTGTGTGTAATAGGGAGTTGCTAGATATAGGATCGGTGAAAAGAGAACATATAGTACCCTTTTATGTCTTTATCTTTCACTTTCTGATATGATAACCCATCGGCATAAAATGCATGACACATATCCCTCCATGTACCCCATTTTGTAACCTCCCTAGACACCTCATTTGCATTTTGGGCCATTTGTTCAAGTGTATTTGCTAGAGTTGAGTGGTGAGAAAGTGTAGATGACCACAACCTATTGACCATTTGGGTAATGTTAGCACTATTTTTTGTAAGGTAGTTTATGAGGTCCTCTTGTGTAGTAGTTAAATGATGTAATTAAATGTGTGAAGGGTTTATAGGAGGTAGTGGTTATTGAATATGAACATTGATTGGAGGGCTTTGTGGTTGTGTCACTATGGGTGGAGGGTTTTGTGGTTGTGTCACTATAGGGGGAGGGTTTTGTGGTTGTGTCACTATAGGTGGAGTGTTTTGTGGTTGTATCATGATGCATGGAGAGTTTGATTGTACAGGATGTGGTATTTCATCTCTCCCTCATTGTCTTCAATTCCTTGATGCATCTATATTAAAAAACATTAAATTTTTTTACAAAACTTATAAATTACAAAACCACATTACAAAATTTGATGGAAAAATACATAAATACCAAATAGAATGAATATCTACCTCATTTTTAGGGTGCCATGGAAGAAAATGCAATAAAAAATAAATTCTCTCCCAAACTTGATTGGGTTTTGACCTTCTCCTTCACACTCCACATTGCTGCTTCCATTTGAGAGTATAAAAATTCCCTCAAATGCATGCAATAGAAAAAAAATATACTTCTTAAAACCTAATCAAGTTTTAAGAGACCTGATCAAGTTTTAAGAAGTATGATTTGAATAACCTAATCAAGTTTTGTAAAACTCGTTCAGGTTATTAAATAAGATAATTGAAAAAACCTGATCAGGTTTTATAAAACCTAACCAGGTGTTTTAAATGTAAAACTTGGTTGGGTTTTTCAAATTATAATGGCTAGGCTTAGATACCAAGCCTAGCCTGCATTTCACTTTTAAATAACATTATTGATATTTTTTTTTGGGTGTCCACATTTTTGAAAACCAACTTGCCTGATCAGGTTTTTTGAATGTAAAACCTGGTTGGGTTTTTCAAATTATAATGGCTAGGCTTGGATACCAAGCCTAGCCTGCATTTCACTTTTAAATAATGTTATTGATATATTTTTTTGGGTGTCCACATTTTTTAAAACCAACTTGGTGCACTCACCCATGTCCTTTGGTACTTCCTTGACTTCTTCTCCCTTGACACCTTCTACATCTTCTTCTTGATCCTCTCCTTATCCTTGAGTTGATGCCAATGGGGCTTGACCTTGTTCTTCCTCTTCTTCTTCTTCTTGTTCTTCCTCATCTCCTTCACCAAATGTTTCTTTAAGCTTTTTCACAAATTTTTTTTCTTCCTTAGAACAATAGCCATTTTGAAATATATTGTTATCCTTGATTTGGCTTCCTAAATCCAAAATGAGGTAGCACTCTTGTCAATTTCTTCTACTAATAAAGTTGTAATAGCTGCAAAGTCCTCATCTACATTTATCTCATATGGCAAGGGTTTTAGCCATCTGACCCTAGGTATGGCTTCTTGTACATATGTATAGTTAGCATCCACTAGGAAGAAAACATCATCATAATGTTTCTCCACAAGTGATATAGGGATCCTTAATCTTTGTTTGATGGATTTCTTAAAATCCTTATAGTAAATTGTCATTGTTGAATCATAATTATCACCTAGCTACTCTATGAATTCATAAATTTGTTGTTCAATTGGCCTTTTGGTCTTCCAAGCAACTGTGCCAAAGGTGGGTAAGGTGTTTTGCACATAAAATAATATGCAAACAATTAGAGAACCAAATTTTTATGATGTACTTTTTTGTTTCTTTATGGGCTCCAATTTTTCTAATAGTTATTATAGTTGCAACTTGACAAGGTCATAGGAATGGTCTCTCTTTACTATCTTGTAACTCAAATCAATAACCATACATGATACACTATTCAGTCAACTAGATTGAAAAAAATTGTGAGCAATTACTCTCACTACAAAGGCAATTAAGGGATCTAAGATTGTGTTAATAGACATTCCTCTCTTGTTCCATATTGCACTTGTATTCTTCTCAATTACCTCCTTTGAATCACTATACATGCTCTTAGGTTGATCAAGGGTAGGATACCCTAATACTTGGCTAATGATCCTCTCTATGAGCTTAATTAGTCCACATTCTAACAATATATAGTTATCATGTATGTGGCTTAGAACAATCCATATCCATATGTCTTACACACTTGAGGAAAATATAGGGCATAGTTTAACCCTTTAGTTTCAACAATTTTATATTCTTCCCTCAAGACTTCATTATTACACAATTTGTTTTAGGAATCTCTTATCTCCATGTCACCTACTTCTCCTATATTTCCTAAATAATAACACTTAACATCTTGAATCATGAGAGATTTTGGGGGTATGATTGATAATGCACCAGAAGAGACTCCTTTATATGCCATTTTAGGTATTTCTTAGAAAGGTGGCTATCTTACATCATTACTTATCAATTAAACATTAAAAACCTCCTTTCTCTCCTTTCTACCATTCACAGAAGAGTTGGCTACCATATTGACTACTTAGGGTTTACGAAAATTCAAACAATGTAACTCGATAGTAGTTAAATACCTTTTAATCTGATGGATTCTATGAAGTTCCAATCAAATCTAGTTTGTGAATGCTAGAATATCCTTTTCCAATTCACCTTCATGTTCTTTATGCTCTCTTCAATCACTGATGAATGCAATTGAGTCAAAAATTGCCTATATAACCCTTCATATTCAACAATAAATGCTTAGTGCTTACATAGCTATAAGCTTGACTATTATAGGAATTCCCACTCACTCAACTTATTCATGATCTCCAGTATGCTTAGGAAGCATAGTGAGCTCAACCAATACTAATCACAATTCCATCACTTGGTAATAACTGTGAAACTTTCCATGCTCAGAAACATCATGAAAAATAACAAAAATATAAATTTATTCTAGGTTCTAACCAATACATTGCATCTTAATTGATGTATATATAATATTTTTAGATCTTAGATTCCTAGAATAGATACATAATATAACTTTTTAAATATTAGTTGCATACATACCTCTTGATTTCCTAGTTAGGGGTAGTGATCACTTAATCTATTGGAGAAAGTGACCTCATCCGAGCTTGATGTATTGCAATCTTCCTTCTTCTTCCATGTCTTGTTCATCTGCACTGTGACCTTTTCTTTGCCTATATTGTTTCCATTACTTAGTGCTGGTGATCTAGTTGGACAATTTCTATTGACATGACCAGTCTTGAGACAACCAAAGCATGTAGCCTCACTCAACCATCTATTATAGTTGCCTCTGAAATGTGTTCTGATGTGATTCCCAAGAAAATTTCCATATTCTTGACAATAGTGACAACTATACCTTATATTGTAATCCCATTCATAGGATTTTCCATTTTGTTGTACCTTTGTCTAGTTGTTGATGTCCAATTGGCATTAGATCTACATTTATATGCTTTATGTCCATACTTTTGACAATTATGGTAGTATCTTTCAAATCTCTGAGTGCTCATGGTCTTGGTCCTGCATTCATGTTCCTAATGTCCTTGCTTGTTGCATTTATGATAGTAACCCTTAAATTTTTGCTTAGGGTTTTGATTTGATTTATTGCTCTTGCAAACATTTGCTATATGACCTAGATTTCCACAATTATGACAAGTTGGTTTGTAGTTATTACCTTTGTTATTCCTTTGTTCACCACTTTTAGGTGATTCTCCTTCCTTAGTACTAGTGTACCCTAATATAGCAATGCCATTTTTAGGTCTTGGAGATCTCATCATTTTCTCAAAGTTTTTGATGGCTTCACTAGGTTTGTTGAAACTTTCTACAAATTCCTCTTTTACTCTCAATTCATTCCTTAGTTGCTCATTTTTTAACTTTAGGGTTGTGATATTAATGTCCTTTCCATTCAATTTATGGTTTGTAACCATCAATTAATTTATTGTATCCAGTTGCATGTTAGCAAGCTTTTGCACATTTGATGTCTTCTCTTCCAGTCTATTGGTCACTATTCTTTTTTCATCTTCAATCATGACTTTGTCTTCATCAACTTTCTTTTTCTATTTAGTCACCTCACATAGTAATATTGATTGGACTTCTTGTTCTATCTTAAGATTTATGATAGGCATTATTCTTTTCCATCATATCTATAACTACTACATCAATCTCGCTTGAGTTTCCATTCTCAAACAATTTAGTAAAGTCTTCTTCTTGGTAATGAGTTTCATTTAGCTCAATATCTAGTTCCTTTCTTCTCTTTAATGAACATTGTAGTTCATCTCTTTCTTCATTGAGTTTGTGTAGGGAAAGTTGTACTTCAATCTTATGGTTCTCAATAACCTTTCCCAACATGTAGACTTCCATCTTCAAGATCTTTCCTCCAAAGCTTTAAAGATTTCCTTTCTAGAGAACAAAGCTCTAATACTAATTTTTGGAAATAACAATGGGAAAGTAAACTCTGAGAGGGGGAGGGAGGTGAATTAGCACTTCAAAACTTTAACCATAAAACATTCACCACACATCTATCTTATAATTTAGCATGTAAACTAAAATAACTAACTATACATGTTCATCCATAGCATGAAATAAATAACATATGACACAATAATTTTTTTACCCATAAACCCTCCAATGAGGAGGTAAAACTAGGGTGGGGATGACAACCACAAATCATCACTACTACAACTGTAAAGTGTAGCCAATTTTGGTTACAATAAGCCTGACCATAAATTATGATCTAGCTTGTGAGGGGTCTACCCTATTAAAGGCTTACAAAGTCTGTTAGGCCTCACCCTGATAAAGGATTTCAACACCATATTAAAAATGTGCCTTGTTAGAGGACTTAAACTTACAATAAAGCAAGCACTTGGGTAAGAGATTTACACATGTCTATTAAGACTACTTTGTTAGATTTACTCTATATCACCTATTAAAATTATTCAACACTGTGATCCTTTGATTAACACTCTATTGCTAGATGTCAAATCTCCTCCTTCTTGATGAATCCTTGATCCTTTTGATCAGATATGTCTCCTCTATCCTCTCTCTAACTAACCCTATAATTTAGATCATTATTACAACCCCTGTAGCTACCATGAATTCTCTCATTGCACTTAGCATTCATCTCCTTCTACACATTCACTCATACAAACTCTTTAGGGTTTTCCTGCTTAAGTAAACATAGGTGGACGTGGGTTAGGTAAGAGTCAATGGATAAGGTTGATCCATATTGCCACTTAGAACATCCCTAAATTTGATTGGTTGCATGTACTACATAGGGATTCATAATATACCTCCATACATATCTTCTAGAATCATAAAACAATCATTAAGTCATCCCAAAAATGGTTTACATAGAAGTTTGTGTCATTAAAAACAACTATATCGAAAACTGTTCCATCTGCATCTAAAGGCTCTGATGCTCGACCATCACTACATTCTCAATGCTATAACTCAGTCTTTGAATGGATCAACATACACTATTTACTTGGCTCCTGAATCACTCGATATGTATAGTCTACTCATCTCATGAGTGACTCAACACATACTAGGTATATTGCTCAACATGTATTTTTTGACAACTGATGCTCGACATGTTTTGATCACTTGGCTCACTCTAATCACTCTGTGTACATTGTCAAAACCAATATGAGATTAAAAATATTGGAATGTAAATACTTAAGGAAAGATAGTAAAAAGTGTGATTAGTCTATAGTCAAGTCCCTAGGTTAGGTTAGATAGCATGATATGAGTTATGGACATTTTACTAGTTACGAAAATATACAAGTACAACATAACACTATAGTGAATGGGATATTTTGAGTTAAGGAATTATTTTGTTTAAAAAATAATTACTTAACTAATTAGGTATGACATCTTAGATGTTAACCATGAGTCAAAAAAAGATAATGATGCATTATGTAAAATGTAATTTAATGCATGAAGGCCAATTGAGAAGTGATATTGTAATTGTAAAGATATAAAGAAAATATTGTTAATGAAAAGTTTTGTGAAAATAATATGTGATGTGTGATATAAAAATTCTGATGTATGATCAAAGGAATGCAAATTGAGATGAAGTTTTGCAGTGAGAAACAAAGACAATATCAAATATTGAAGATATCAACAATAGTAAAAGAGGTTTTTGTATCTACCTCTTTGTATGAAGGAACTACATTATATATTGCATGTTTGGGAAATGGGCTCATCTTGCATTCATTTTTTATTTCCTTATAACAACTCCTAACAAGATTGATTCTTCTAACAAAGGTTAAGTCCTCTAACAAGGACTAAGATACTATACAGATGTAATAGACTCCTAACAAGGTCAATATCTTTCACATGATACTTTTGATTCATGGATCATTTTGTGGGTACCATACCCATCGAGGTTTTTCCTTGGCCATGCTTTCCATAGTTAACAAAATATGGTGTTATGAGTTCTCCTTTTGCATGGTTATGTTTACTATTCAACATAATTAATTTAATTTCATATGCAAGTTATAGGTTATTTAATCATATCCAATTTTGGGCTGAAGTTTGTAAAGTACTGATTCACCCCCTTCTCTTAGTATTGCCTATTTCTAACTATACTTCCAAGAGATAACTCATCTCAAAGAATTAGGGGCAGTAGAAGAATTTTCTACTTAGTTTCAAGACCTATTTGTAATTGTTCCAAATCTATCTCAGAGTTAACTCATTCATTTATTTATCTAAGTTCAAGATCTATTTGTAATGGTTCCAAATCTATCTCAGAGTTAACTCACTCATTTATTTATTGAAGGACTTAAAGATACCATCAAAACACATGTAAATCCCCTTGAAATCTAGAGCTTAGAAGAAGCCACCAGGAAAGAAAACAAGGTTGAATCCAATGGTCCCAATAATCTTAGAATATCTTTCAAACATAAGGAGTCAAGAGAGGACAACCAAGAAAAGAAATGTTGGCTATGTCATGAACCATGGAATGTGAATAATTGGTGTCCAAAGAGAGATGATCTATTAAAGAAAGAACTATGTTTGAAATGTAATGAGCTTTGGGAGAATTATCATCGATGTAAGAGAGGAAAAATGAAAAAAAATCTATAATGAAGGAAGCCCCCCAAAAAAGGTAATATTTGATGAACAAGAACATGTGACATTAGTAGTCATTACTCAAGAAAATGGGGATAATTCATTTTGAATGAATAGGTCATTCTAAGGTTATTAGATCTACTTAAGAAGAATTTGTATTTCTTGACAACAAACAAATTCAAGAGGGGAAGACCATCATAAACCCATAATGAAATATGAGTAATATAAATACACATAATATTTTTAATAAAAATACATTCAATAAATTATTAATAAATGATTGTAACCCATTAATAATTATAATGTCAACCACTTGCACAATATAATATAATACCATCAATACTTATAATAAAAAATAAATTTAATATAATAAGAAAATAGTAATCATACAAAAAATATTAATAATTATAATAGTCATATTTAAATCCCACTTATAAATAACTTATTAACATATAATATATATGAGTAAAAAGTTAGAACCCCACAACCATGAATTAAGCCTATAAATCAAAAGAAGGGGCATTTATTTGGGAATCCCATGAACAAACACATCAAGAATTATTTACCAGTCCCATCATCAAATGGGAAGTCAAAGGCAAGTGACATAGAGGACAATTGGTGCACATGGAAGATAAGGGTCAAGGTACATGTAAACCCTGTAAGAATTTGCATTAGGGAAAAATCACCCAAGATCAATAAGCTCAACCACTAGCACAAAATGGATCAATAAAGTATGATTAGAATAACAATATGAAATTCAATTGATGTACAAGTACACTAGAAGTGCCTGTATATAAAGGCCTCAAGAATGACTAAAAGTTAGCAAAATGATAATCCTCACAACTAAGCACATGCCCATCAAAAGTGGATTATCCTCCATTGAGCATAAGAGTAAGTGCGATGATGAGAGGATAAGCCTACATAGATGTGCCATGTAAAATTATGTTGTAGACACCATGTTCTTAATTAAGAGTGTGAACAACTATGTTGTCTACATGAAAACTCAGTTAATTATGAAAATCCAGTGTTGTAGACACCATATGCTAAAATAGAGTCGCTAACTCTTGTGTTGTCAACATGACAACTCATATGAGTATGCATACTCCTAGGTGTCTAACATAATAAATAATAAAATAATGTATTTATCCTACGTAAACTTAAGTAAAGTGTAAATAATACTTATTTACACTAACACCCTCCCTTAAGTGCAACTTAGGGGAATGAACTTAAGCTCATGAAAGCTATGAGGAAATGCATAATGGGTCCTAGTTACTAGGCCATGTTAGGTACCCAAGTAAAAATGTAATACTATACATACAATGTAGTGCAATCTCTTTGAAAATGGAAAAACAGGGAAAACCACATGGGAAAAACCCTCCCCCAAAAAGAGAGATATGTACAATATAGAAGAGAAGAGTCATGTGACCCCCCCTAGTGAAAAATACCTCACCCCAAGAGATATTGCAAATGAAGATACTTAACCTCTATAAAGGGCTTGGTGAAGATGTCAGCAATCTACTACTTTGTAGGACAATACTACAATGCAATGACTTGCTCATGAATTAACTCTTTGATATAGTGCATATGAACCTCAATGTGTTTTGTCTGTTGATGTTGGACTAGATGTTTTGATACTTCAATGACACTTTGATTATCACAATGGATGACTGTGGGTCTAGGTATGTCAAAACCAAACTCCTTCAAAATCTACTACAACCAAATAGCTTCTATCATTGTAGTCACAACTCCTCGATACTCAGTCTCAATCGATGAAAGAGCAACCATGTTTTTCTTTTTACTCTGCCAACAAATGGGGCTAGAACCAATATGAAACATATATCTTGAAGTATAATTGCAAGAATCAAGATCTCCTACATAGTCTAAGTCTATATAACCACTAATTGTAGTCTAGTACTAATTGCATAACATATCCCATATGTATGTGTACCCTTGATATAGTGCAAGATTCATTTGGTTGCCTTATAGTGAAGTTCATGTGGCTCTTGCATGAAATGAGAAACAATGCCAACTAAAAAGGATATGTCAGGGCATGTATGTTTCAAGTAGATGAGGCTTCCAACCAACTATCTATACAAGGTAGCATCAACAAGTGGAGTGGAACACTTTGCTTCTAACTTAACACTTGAAAGAAAAGGGAGTAGGTACAACCTTGCAGTCACTCATGTGAAACCAAGCAAGTAGATCAAGAGCATACTTGGGTTGTGATAATTTGATCCTTGATGAAGACTGATGTATCTTGATACCAAGGAAATAGTGAAGTAGACCCAAGTTTGTCATCAAAAACCTATCCTGTAAAGTAGCCTTGACATTGTCAATGATGGATGTAGTACTTCCTATAATGATCAGTTCATCAACATAAATCACAAGTAGAAAATGAGAATCATCCCTCTAAAGAATGTAGACATTTGGATTAGAATGACATCTAGTGAACCTTACTAAGAGAATAAAATAATCCATATGGCATACCAAGCTCTTGGAGCTTGTTTAAGTCTATAGATAGATTTTTTCAATTTGCAAACCAAGATAGAATCCTAAATGAAACCCTATGGATACTCCATATAAATATCCTCATGAAGATCTGTTGGAATAATGATACATTTGTCATTAGTTACAACACTTATTTGATTCTGAATGCTTACCGAGTTCATCACTCAGTTTACAGTTCATACCGAGCATTCGTTGGTTACCAAGTATGTTCAGCAATGTTTACCGAGTCAGGAAGGTAAACAAAGGTTTTAGTGTTTACCGATTCAGAAAGGTAAACAAAGGTTTTAGTGTTTACCGAGTCAAGAAGGTAAACAAAGGTTTTAATATTTACTGAGTCAGAAAGGTAAATGAAGGATTTAGTGTTTACCGAGTTAGGAAGGTAAACGAAGGATTTAGTATTTACCGAGTCAGAAAGGTAAATGAAGGTTTCAGTGATTACCAAGACAGAAAGGTAAAAGAAGTATTCAGTGCTTACCAAGTGAATTGAAGGAGTTAGTTTCTACCGAGTGACACAATGTTTACTGAGTCACCAGTGGTTACCAAGTTCCAAGCTACTCAGAGTGATTAGTATGGACCAAGCCCCTACCTCTACCGAGTGCATGACGATGTCGAGTAATGTAGTAGATGCCGAGTGTCAGAAGGTCACCGAGTGAGTTTGAGGAACCTGAGTTTTCTACTATTTGGCTGACTCAGTAATGTTTTGTCCACTTGTGTTTGGCCAACCTTGTTGCTATAAATATTGGAATGGTATATATGTAATGTATTGTGCCATTTTCAATATAGACAGATAGAAATGATGAAGAGAAGTAACAGTGAAGTAAGAGCGAATTGAAAGAGAATCAACAGCGGAGTATTCAACAAGGTTATCAAGGAGCAACAAAGATATATCCATCACATCAAGTGATCAGTACATAAGATCTAATCAGCAAACTAGTTGCAAGTAGATCCACTGCTTCATCCTAACAGGTGAATCAGTTTTGTAAATCCTTTAACAGGGTAGACTTAACAGTCTTTTGTAAATCTCCTAACAGAGTGCATACTTCATTGTATGTTTGTAAATGCTCTAACAAGGTGGATCTAGTAGTCCTACTTGCTCCTAACAGGTCAGATCACCAGAAGTGATCATTATAAGCCTTAACCGGCCAACTTTATACCGCAGTATTGAATTTTTGTGGGCATCATCCCCACCCCAGTTTTACTTTCAATTTGAAAGGTTTCTGGGTCACCAAATCAGTGTGTTAATCTTTTCATGCATTTAGTAAAGTAGATGAATGAATGGTGAATTTGTTATTATGCTGAATTGATTTAAATTTTAAAGTTTACTGATTCACCCCTCCCCTCTTAGTAACATTGTTAGTCCTGAATATTCCCAAAAATTGGTATCAGAGCTTTGTGGTTCTCAGGACAGAGCTTGACAGCTTGAGTAAAGATCAAGGACAATGGAGATATTCAAACTTGACAAAACTATTGAGAATGAGAAGCTAGATTTGGAGATGGCCATGGTTCAACTCAAAGAAGCAAAGGAACATCTTTCTCAATCCCTAAAAAGAATAAAAGAACTTGCAAGACAAATAAATGACCAATTTTATGTTGAAGAAAGGATTGAAGATTTGTTACCATCAAGTAATTCAGAAGAAGCTGACAAATCAATCAAAGAACTTCTAGAAAAGAATGGATCTCTGCAAGAAGAGGTAATAAAGCTTAAAAGAGAGCAAGAAATATAGTCAATCAGGCTATGTGAAGTTTTGGAACAAAGAAACAAAGCACAAGAAGAATTGGAAGATAGAAGTCATGAAACTCAAAATCAATCCCTTGAACATGAAGATCTCGCAGATCAACTATCCAATGCAAATGAAGAAATCAGGATTCTCATAGCACAAAATGAAAGTCTACAGAATGACTTAAGAACTAAGAGACAAACCAATGAAAGCTTGGAAAATGATCTAAAAATTGAAAAACAAGTCAATGAAAGGATGATGAAATCTCAAGCAGACATGAATCAATTGAATCAGCAAAATGAGCAGAATTTCTATAAGCAAAAAGGTAAAGCTGGTCTTGGATACAAGGAAGAAGGTGAATCTTCTAAACAAGGTACTCAAAGGAATCAAAGACCCACTTGTAATCATTGTGGCAAGATAGGTCATACATCTAAAAAATGTTGGAGTAATGGTAAAGGTAAATTCAATGGCAAATGTTTCAATTGCAATCAGCATGGTCACAAGGCCAATGAATGCAAGGAGAAACCAAAGTTTGAAGGCAAGTGTCACAAATGCAAGAAACAAGGACATAAGGCATCTGAATGTAGATCAAAATCACTCAATCTAGTAGAGCAAATTGTCAAAGCAATATTTGGTTGGGATTACAATACTTGGTGTAGATGTCACTATTGTGGAGAATATGGACACATAGGAACAAACTGTAGAAGGCATCACCTAAGGAAGAAAGATACAACCATAAGATGCTATACTTGTACTAAACTTGGTCATATAGCCAAGAATTGCATGAATATAGGAAAGGTTGAAGATGAAAAGAAAACTAGAGCTGATAATATTCGAAAGTAAATGAAACAACAGTGGATTCCTAAGTCTACCGAGCAAGAAAATTCAAATGATGGAAATGTCACTCTAGAAATGGGTGACTCCACCATATCTAATTAAGACTTATCAAGAAGGATAAGGGACTGCATCTTCAAGCCATATCCTAAGCAGTTCCAGAAAGAAGGAGTGGAAATGATAAATCAGTATTGCAGATACAAGTCATAATTCACAGTGTCGCATCTACCGAGTAAGGTTGATTTTCAGACTTTACCGAGCTTGGCCGAGAAGATAAGAAAGGTTTTGTGTGTTCACCGAGCTGCAAGGTTTACCAAGTAAGTCGATGACTATTTATAAAACCCTAATTCTCATCTACCTTTGTACCCGAGCATTAATGACAAGATTTTGATCAAAAAGGCAGAAATTGATCTCATTCTTCACCGCGAATTCAGAGTTCACAGAGCAAATATATTTTCAAGTGCATCCAAGCGAGTTCAAGTGATTTGAAGTGATTTTCCAGCAAAAATATTGTGTTACGAAATCATTCTCTCACCGAGTAGCAATGGCATCCGCAAGCACTAGTGGCAGCAAGGCAAAGAGAGGTTCTGAAATGCTTGTGAAGGGAGTTGAATGGAAGGTGCCCAATTTCAAAATTGTTCCTGCCATCACTGAATCACTCGACCCGCATGGAGATCAATCGCAGATCCCTCCAAAGGTACTTCTAATCAATGATATTCGTACTCATTTCAAGTGTACTGTGCAAGAAATAGGGACACTAGATATGGATAGTACCCTAGCCGAGTTATGCGTGGATGGAACCCTAAAACCTGAGTTCAAACATTTGGAAACCAAAGGCTTAACCCATATCCCACATCTGCCAAGGAGTTTCCAAGTGAAATGGGTGAGGTATATCTTAAGCCGTGTGCATAATGGACAATTGTGGTTAGAACAACCCATCCTCATAACAAAGAAGATGATCCACAAGATCACGGGTTTACCAATGTTGACCAAAGCCAAAACCACCAAAACCCTAGGTCGAGATGAAATTCAGAAATTAACCCAAGCTGAATGGGATGGTAGAGGTTTAAAGCTCAACAATGTTTCAGATATAGAACTAAAATTTGGTATTTGTGTTATTGCATACAAACTGTATAGTTCCAGCAGGCTGAATAGTGTACCCTGTGAGGCTATATATTTGGCATATAAAATTGTAAAGAAAGATATGGAGTTTGACCTAGCTGATGTGCTATTAAAACAATTGAATAAAAACATGGATAGCATAAGGACTGCAAAGACAAACCCTTGTAAATTTGGTTCTTTGCTAGTTTGTTTATTTTTCTATGTACAGAAATTCTTTCCATCTAAGGGTGCAATTGTATGGAGGAAAGATACTCCAATTTTGTATCAAATAAATGGATTCATAGCAGAAATGGGTATGAATTTTGACAAAGTAATGGATAATTATTTTGAAGATTTCAAGGAAAGGATGAACAACAGGTTCAGGATACCTCCAAAACTTGTTGAAGAATATAAGGATGATGTCTGTTTCATTGTTGACTATGACAGAGTCTACATCTAGGCAGTCAAACCCCGAGTGGCATGGGTAAAACCATTGCCCTATGAGCTAAATATTGATGATGCCAGAGATATCATTGAGGCACTGGTAAATGAACCAGTGGATCCCAAGTTGCCTGCATTTGGAACCTATGAAGAGGATAAGGTTAGAATAGAGCTTGAAATCAAGCTTCCCCAAGCAATCTCTAAAGGCAGGAGAAAGATAGAAAAGCTAAAAGCTGATACTGGACCTCTCATGATAACAGAAGGGAGAGGAGAAAATGAAGAAAAGGAAGAAGAAGAAGAAGAGCCTCAACGAAAGAAAGGTAAGGTGACTATCACCAAACCTACAAAGAAAACCACTGTAGTATTCTCCAAGAGAACAAGAAAGGGAAAGAAGGAACCTGTATTTGTTAAGCCTCCACTCACCTTTGAAGCAAGACTAAAGAAATTAGATGAAGGAGGTAGCTTCACAAACTTCAAAGCATTAAAGTTTGAAACCAGAACAGAATAGGAGAAAATGTAGATTGAGGATCCGGTACTGAACAAAATGGGTAAATGGAAATACTCCCCAAACCAGATAGCCTCTCAGATCTCAAAAGAGCTATTGGAAAGATTGCAACCAAGATGGGAAGCTGCAACTAAGATTGTCAAAGACATTTATGAGCAGACCCTGAGGAATCTCCTGCCGAGTCTCACTGATTTTGAAGTGAAGAAATCACTAAAAGATCACGAAGGTAATATGATGATTAGATTCCACACTTGTTTGATACTTGTCAAAGACATTGAGCATGTAGTAAATGATGCAACAAACATGTGAAAAAATATCTATCATCTACACAAACCCAGTGAGGATACTGTTGAAATCACGGACAATGATAATAGTGATGATAAGGATGATGATGACAATGATGATGATGATATTGAAGATATTCCAAGGGATCTCCATTCAATAATGTTAGAAGTTGAAGAAGAAGCTAGAAAATAAATTGAGGAAGAAGAAGTCGAAAAAGAAATGGAGGAAGAAGAAGAAGATGAACAAGACAAAGAGGAAGAAGATCTAGTAAAAATTGCAGCTGATGTCATTGCCTCCCTTCCTCACTCTCCACCAAAGACTGTAAAATCTACTATGGAGATAGGATCTTCAAGCAATATTGTGAGCACAACAGAGACATCCATTGCTCAATTTTCACCTGTCTCCTCTCAGCTCCAGGTTTCTACAATGCAAGTGCCAAGCACTTCATCTACCAAGCTAGCAGTCACTTCTTCAGTTACCGAGCTTCCAAGCACATCATCAGCCACCGAGTCATCCACTGCAACAGTCACTTCACCGAGTGTATCTCTTCCACCTGCAGCTTGTACAGTAAGTCTTCCCAGTTTCTTACCAATTTTTTCTTCCTCAGCCACATTGGCCCCAATTTTTGCTCCAGTCAATTCTCCAACTGTAAATATACCAGTATGTACATCATTTTTGAGTAGTACATCATTTTTGGGAAGTATATCAAGTTTTGATACAACCAACACTTCTCTTATTTTACCTTTAGTTGGTCCCATTCTAGTTTTGATAGCCAATCCAGCATCATCAACTGTTGTTTCAATTTCAAAGGGCAAAGGTGCAGTCACTGCAGAAAAACCAAAGAGATACATGTTTTCCAGTAAGGAAGTAGATGAAGAAATTGATCTGGATAAGGACATTGTCATTCCTAAGATAGATCTAGATACTGCATCAGTTGATGAAATGAGAATGATCAGTCAGCTATTAGAGTAGAAGGCTAGGCAAAAATAGCTCAGACATGAAAGAGACCAAGAATATAGCATAATTGAGAGTGCTAAGAACATAATAACTGAGGCTATAGGTGTTGATGTGGATTCATCTCAACACATTTTGTTACAACTAGAAGAAGCGGTGAATAAATTCAATGAGGATATCTCAGGACAAGAAAAATTAATAGAGAAAGCAGAAAAGAAATTTGAATATAAGGTGCTTGAGCACATTGCTCAGCACTTAGCAATAAAACAGGTTGAATTAACCTCAATTTTGTCTGACATTGAAAATTCTTTTAATAATGTAACCTCACTTTTTGCAAAACTTTGTGAAGTTACCGAGTATACCAAAGAAATCAAAGAAAATTTGAATAAAATTGATGCGGATATGAAGGTCAGTGCCCAAATGCTACAATCTGACCACAATGCAAGTTCATCCCATCATCTGAGAATCAAATTTTTGTCAGAGAAACATGCAGAATTGCTGAGAGAGGAAGCAAGGATCAGGTCTACTTTGATTGACATCCAGAATATGATCCTTCCTATCATGAACACAATGCAGAAGCACATTGCATATTCAAAAACATTGATCCATGACAATAGTTTCTCTATTGTAGACCATGTGATTGAACTTTCTGCAGAAGTTCAAGTAGCTCTCTCCACATGTAAATTCCTACAAGACAATTGGGATAAAACTCTGCAACTAATTCTTCAGGTACATTCTAAGTTTATCACACATTTTGGTGTCTCCATGTAAATACATTCTTTATTCTTTGGCATTATTGTCAAAAAGGGGGAGAAAGCAATATATAGAGGAAAATCAGAAAATTAGACACAAAAGGGGAGAAGGTAATAAACTAATAAAGCATAAAGTCATATAACTCATGTAAAAACCTTGTGTATATTGTATGGGGGAGTTATATGTAAGGTAGCCCATGTATATTCAGCACACATCATAGCAGAATCAAATCAGTTTTGTCAGATCTTGTATATAAATTTTGGCTCATACGTGTTTTTGTCACTAATGCCAAAGGGGGAGATTGTTGGAATAATGATACATTTGTCATTAGTTACAACACTTATTTGATTCTGAATGCTTACCGAGTTCATCACTCAGTTTACAGTTCATACCGAGCATTCATTGATTACCAAGTATGTTCATCAGTGTTTACCGAGTCAGGAAGGTAAACAAAGGTTTTAGTGTTTACCGAGTCAGAAAGGTAAACAAAGGTTTTAGTGTTTACCGAGTCAAGAAGGTAAAAGAAGGTTTTAATATTTACCGAGTCAGAAAGGTAAACAAAGGATTTAGTGTTTACCAAGTCAGGAAGGTAAACGAAGGATTTAGTATTTACCGAGTCAGAAAGGTAAATGAAGGTTTCAGTGATTACCAAGACAGAAAGGTAAAAGAAGTATTCAGTGCTTACCAAGTGAATCGAAGGAGTTAGTTTCTACCGTGTGACACAATGTTTACCGAGTCACCAGTGGTTACCAAGTTCCAAGCTACTCAGAGTGATTAGTATGGACCGAGCCCCTACCTCTACCGAGTGCATGATGATGCCGAGTAATGTAGTGGATGTCGAGTGTCAGAAGGTCACCGAGTGAGTTTGAGCAACCTGAGTTTTCTACTATCTGGCCGAATCAGTAATGTTTTGTCCACTTGTGTTTGGCCGACCTTGTTGCTGTAAATATTGGAATGGTATATATGTAATGTATTGTGCCATTTGCAATATAGACAGATAGAAATGATGAAGATAAGTAATAGTGAAGTAAGCGCGAATTGAAAGAGAATCAGCAATGGAGTATTCAACAAGGTTATCAAGGAGCAGAAAAGATATATCCATCACATCAAGTGATTAGTACATAAGATCTAATTAGTAAACTAGTTGCAAGTAGATCCACTGCTTCATCCTAACAGGTGAATCAGTTTTGTAAATCCTTTAACAGGGTAGACTTAACAGTCTTTTGTAAATCTCCTAACAGAGTGCATACTTCATTGTACGTTTGTAAATCCTCTAACAAGGTGGATCTAGCAGTCCTACTTGTTCCTAACAGGGCAGATCACCAGAAGTGATCATTGTAAGCCTTAACTGGCCAACTTTATACTGCAATATTGAAGTTTTGTGGGCATCATCCCCACCCCAATTTTACTTTCAATTTGAAAGGTTTCTGGGTCACCAAATCAGTGTGTTAATCTTTTCATGCATTCAGTAAAGTAGATGAATGAATGGTGAATTTGTTATTATGCTGAGTTGATTTAAATTTTAAAGTTTACTGATTCACCCCTCCCCTCTCAGTAACATTGTTAGTCCTAAATATTTCCAACAAGATACATTCAAGAATGTGCTTTTCACATCCATCTAATGAACAATCCATTTGTGAGCTACTGCTATAGATAGTATCAAATAAATGGAGTTCATTTTTGCAACTGGTTTAAAGATCTCAGTGTAATCAATGCCAGGTACCTGAGAGAAACCTTTTGCAACAAGTCTGGCCTTATTCTTATCAAAATTCCATCCATTATAAACTTGGTCCGATAGATCCACTTAACTTTGAACCAATTTTTTTCCTTTAGGAAGAGAGACTAAGTCGCATGTATCATTTCTCATAAGAGAATTATATTCTTCCTCCATTGCTTTATCCCATTTTGGAATACCTCATACTTCTTTGAATGATTGTGGATAGGAAACAACAATAATATAAGCATGTGGGAGTGAATTATGTTGTGATATTGTCCTCCTAGTATCAGAAGGATTCCCTGCCAATGATCCTGCCACATCCAATGCCTACTTAGCCCATCTAGGTCTAGTGGAAGAAGATGTAGAAGGAATATCCTCAACCTCAAATGGCTGATGCCTTTGTTTGGGTCATGGATGAACATCTTCCAAGTCATTGTCATCACTTTCACACTCTTAAATGAAGGAGGAAGAAGGAGGAGTTGAAGTAGTAAAGCTTGGACAACCTTCTTCAAAGTGCACACTCCTCTCATAGAATATGTCATGTGTCTCTAGATCCATCAACTTGTAGGCTTTATGTGAGTTTGCATATCCAAAAAAGATGCAAAGTTTCTTTGAAGTTCCAATACCTTGTGTTTCTGTGTAGGTATTCATGCCCATGTTGGACAACCAAAGACTCTGAAGTGCTTAACTAAAGGTTTCATCCTAGTCCAAGCTTCAAAAGGAGTTATACCATCCAAAGCTTCAGCCCAAAAGAATTGATCAAGAGACTTATGTAGTAGTGTGCAAGTCGTCATTTCTCTGAGGGTTTTGTTCTTCCTTTTAGCAACACCATTCTACTGTGGTATGTATGGTACTGAATGCAGAAGGTAAATTCCCTCTTGAGTACAAAAGTCTATTAGTCTTGAGTTCACATACTCCCCCCCATTATCTATTCAAAGAAATTTGATGCCTTTTTCTGACTACTTTTTCACTTGAGCCTTGAAGCTAAGAAATTTGTCAAAAACTTCACTCTTATGAGCCATGAAGAAGACCCAAGTAAAGTAAGAGTAGTCATTTATGAAGGTGAGTGCATAGTGAGACTTCCCAATGATGACACTAGAAATGGGCCTGCCACATCACTATGAACCAATTCAAGAACACATTGTGCTCTCTAAGACTTCCCCTTGTCAAACATTTTTAGAAATGTTTCCCAAGTGAGCAACCTGAACAAACACCTTCTGAAAATTGGACTTGAGGTAGACCATGAACCATTTTCTTGCTACTAAGCTACTAAAGATACCTGTAGTTGAGATGTCCAAATCTCTCATGCCACAGTTTGCTTTCTTCATTTGAATGCATTAAATAGGCTTGTGAATTATATTTAGGCACAAAGGAAGAGAAAGTGTAAAACTTGAATCATGATTGGCTTCTCCTATTGCAACCATAGAGTCATCCTTGATGCTTTTTACTACCACTAAATTAGGAAGAAATTCAATCTTATTTCCACCTCCATAGTGAGTGATTTGGTAGACTAAAAGAAGGTTGGAGGTAATATTAGGAACATAGAGTACATCCTTGAACTCTCCATTGTCCATCTCGACTTCACATTTATCTTCAACTTCCACTTTAGTAACATCTCCTAAGAAGATGTGTGGTACCTCTAAAGGTGTCATGGAAGAAAAATCTCTCTTTGATGTGCCCATATGATGTGTGGCACCTGAGTTAATGATCCATTCTCCCTAATTAATAGTGTTTGTGAGTAAAGCATGCCCTTTGCTCTTAGGATCTAAAGATGAAGATCCTTTCTCCTTATAAGCATTAGGAAATGGAACATTGTGTTTCTTCATGATGTTCTTCAACTCATAAATCTACTTGCGATAACCTTGATGTTTATCATGACCCATCTTCTTACAATAGGAAAACTTCTTCTTTTCCTATTATTGTCTCACTTTTTGTTGGTATTAGTAGAAGACTTTCCTTGTAGTTGATTAGTTGTTGATTTTTCTGTGTCCCCTTGTTTGTTATCTTTCCACTTCTTTTTTCCCTTTCCTTTGTTTGAACTTTCACTAGTTGAATTTTTAGAACCCTCATTATTAGCCACCAATGCCTTAGACTTTGAAGACTTGAGAATCCCCATTGTTATCAGCTTAGCTTTTTCATCCTCTAAAAGTTGAGCATAATCATCAAAAGTGAGTTTCTGATAAGAAGACCCTAGAGTAGCCTTTGTTGTGATGAAAGAAGAGACAAATGTGGAATACTTAGATGACAAATTATTATGAATGAGATAAATCAAGATGTCATCTTTAATAGGACAACCACAATCAGTAAGTTTTTTTCTCAACTCATTCACCTTAATGATAAAATCCTGAATTGAATCAAAGCTCTTAGTATCTAGTGAGATAAGCTCATCTTCAATTTTGTAGAAATCTTCCTCAGTCACTTTCCCATATAGGTTTTTGAGAGCATCCCAAGTTTCCTTAGATGCATTATATTTCATGATCTGATAGAGGATTTTGTCTTCAACCCCTAACCTAAGAATACTTAGGGCTTTCCTATCTACTTGTTCCCAAGCATTAGTTTCACTTTTAGATACTTGATCACCTATTGGTTTAGGAAAAGAACCATCTTCATATTGAGAAACTTCTTCATTCATCAATTCACACCATTTTTTAATAGACCATGTGGCATAGCTATGTGGTGTTAATTTTGGAATCTTAAGATTTGCCATGATGCAAGAAAGGAAAGATAACAATAAGAAGAGAGGAACATAACACCAAGAGACACCCCCCCCTTTTCATTCAATCAAGATCACCCCCCCAACCAAATGAAAGATTTTGGCACCTTATACTTAGTGAAATTACAATAGCCACTTGCCAATTTTTACCTTAGTGGTCTTCTAATTCTTTTATTTATAGTCTCCTCTTGGAGTTAAAATCTGGTACTAAGCACTGTAGCTCAAATGTAATTTTTTTTTGAAAATTTATCAAAGCATTACAATACGAAAAAGGACCTATTTTTGAAAGTTGTATTTTTCTCCATGGAAGCCTATAATCAAATTGTAGATCTAGAAAGCAGACAAAAAATATTTACTTTAAAAAAAAAATAGAACCTAAAAATGTGTCCAAATGAGCACATACAGAGCATTTGAAGTTGCAAAATGTAGGATTGGATAGGTATAGTCACCAAAAACTAAAATTTTTGACAAATTTGTCACCAAAACTAGAAAATAATAGCACCACTAAAAAATTTAAGAAATTCTAGCCAAAGTAAAAAAAATGGCACCTGATTTGGAGTCCAGATGACTGAGATATAGCCTCCCAAATTCGCACCGTCAAATCAAAACTAAATATGGTGAGGTATCTAATAAAAAAAATGATAGGTTAAATTTGACATCTAAAAGGCCATCATGGTAGTGTAATCTGACCTACTAGTGATGGTCAAACAACCATCAAATTTAGTGTCGTGAAATGCTTACATTAGCAAAAAATACCCTCATGATGATGTGGTAGGTATAGATGCTGATTGTGTAGATGATGTCATCTGGTCATACAACTAATGTAGCATGATGACTGGGTGTATGATACTAGTGATGTGGTAGTTCCACATGGCAGATTGAGTTAGCTTGGTGATGTGGCCATGTGTGTGCATGAGCTAGCAGACTAGTAGGTTGGCACTACTTGGAGGTGACTAGGCAGGATGCACTATTCAAGTGTACATGGTGGATAATGTGGAGTTGCTGGAGAATTCATCACTAGAAGTTGGAATGGGCCGGCAAGTGTGGTTTGATCGATGAGAGGAAGCCATCAATGGGAGGTGTCAATGATGATGGTAAAAAATGCTAGGATCACCCGTAGTGAGTTTATGCGGCTGGTGGTCAACTTTTAACAAAGGCATAGGGTGCATGTGGGACTTTAGTCCCACATTCACCTAAATTTAAGCTACCAATCAATTTAAAAGGTAAAGCTTGCCTGACTTTAACCAAAAATAAGGGCCACTGGATGTTGTGTAGGTAGTACCAGAATGTGTGGTGGTCACCAGTATCTAGTATGTTGTGGCCGATTGTTGGAATATTCCACCAAGTGGATAGATGTCAGATTAATAAGGAATATTCCACCATGGGGGCTAGGATTTGACCACTCGGTTCTTGCAAAAAAAATTCTCTATAGGCCTGATAAGCCAAAAAATTTTCTGAAAAAATAATTCAAAAAATACAATAATTGCAAAGAAATTAAAATGGTAGATCTAAAATAAATAAATTCATAGATCTAATAGATCGTACCAAATTCTACAAATTGGGCCTTCGGGTGCTGGTTTGCAAAACAATTTTGCCTCAATTTTGACTATGGCCTAGGGTAGGCAAATTTATAGTCAAAATTCACTGAATTGATGCTCTAGATGCAATGGTGAGGTCCGATTTAGCTCTAGACACTCCCAATGACTATAGATTCACCAGATCTAAATTAGTGGCCCTCCGAGAGGTGAAGCAAGAATGATCTCCAATGGCTATGTGAAGTGAAGCTCCTATGTAAGAATTTTCCTTAGGGAAAAATCACCCAAGAATAAGAAGCTCAAGCACTAGCACAAATGGACCAATAAAGTATTATCACAATAACAATATGAAATTCAATTGATGTACAAGTACACTAGAAGTGCCTATATATAAAGGCCTTTAGAATGACTAGGAGTTAGCAAAATGATAAGCCTCACAACTATGCACATGTCCACCAAGAGTGGATTATTCTCCATTGAGCACATGAGTAAGTGTGATGATGAGAGGATAAGACTACATAGGTGTGTCATGTAAAATTATGTTGTAGACACCATGTGCTTAATTAAGAGTGCAAACAACTGTGTTGTCTGTTGTAGACACCATTTGCTAAAATAGAGTTGCTAACTCTTGTGTTGTCAACATGACAACTCATATGAGTACACATACTCCTAGGTGTCTAACCTAATAAATAAAAAAATAATGCATTTATCCTAAGTAAACTTAAGTAAAGTGTAAATAATAATTATTTACACTAACAAACCCATCCACCAAGAAGACTATCTAGCAAGTGTACTTCATGATCTATATATCTACATGACCTAAGGTCTTGGCACAAGAGATATATCTATTGTACTCTACTTGTATTATTAAAGGCAAGACATATACAAATCCCTAGCCTACATTTTATATATATATACAGTATAATATACAATTACACATGGAGCAATTATATAAGTAAAATGTATTTTTAAGAAAACATTCATGGATTTAAATTTTAATAAAAGAATAATAGATGAATATAATTATTATGTATATGATCTAAGAAATCGTAGTGGAGGCCATTTTGTAGGAATATAATAATACAATCCAAGCATGTCTTAGTGAGGGTCATTCATTGTGAATGTTAGGATATGATCCAAGCATAGCTTGGTGGAGTAAATTCATTGCCAATGTCATGATATGATCCAAGTGAACTTGGTGGAGAATGATCCAGTTAGAATGTTTACAATAACTAAAGGTGGGGGCAGGGGAGGGGGTGGGTGGATGGGGGGTGAATCAGTTACTCAATGTCCATTAGTACCAATTAAACAAACAAAACACTTACATTTTCTATCCAACATTACACTACTACTCTATCTCTACTATAATCTGAATAATGATATTAATTAGTACTTCTTTGTCCCAATATAACAAACTTGTTGAATGTAAAAATTTCAACTGTAAAACAACATAAAACATTCAACACAAGTGTGACACTAGGATTTAACATGGAAACCCAATGTGGGACGAACCACTAGAAGCATGTCATCACTTTTTCACTCTTTCAAAGTGAGCCTTGTTATGACCCAAGCTTGTTAAAGGTGACAATACACATTGATAAATATGACCTAGTTAAAGGATTTAATCACATTGTTAGGAATGGCCTTGTTAGAAGACTTTAGAACATTCCATTGGAATGTCACCCAGTTAAAAGATTTATATAGACTATTAAGTCTTTGAATGACTATTAGGTCAACCTTTGGCTAAATGGAATTCAATACAAACTATTTACAATGATTAGAAAGAAAACCATAGGGTTTGATTTGTATGATTACAACTCACATTCCAATTTTAGATCTTTGTTCAATCCATGATAAGCCTTCCTAGTCACCTTTGTCCTTGATTTTCTTGGCAACCCTTCAAGATATCACCCTTCTCTTCAAAACAAAGTCTTCTTCTTAGATTTCCTTATCAACCTTAGCA
Organism: Cupressus sempervirens; assembly: GCA_028749045.1. NCBI lineage: Eukaryota > Viridiplantae > Streptophyta > Pinopsida > Cupressales > Cupressaceae > Cupressus > Cupressus sempervirens. Next base: position 344,427,082 of record CM053789.1, read on the forward strand.
AATTTTTTCCATCTCTTTGGAGTTCTTTCAAACACTCACAACTTCTCTGCTTCCTTCTCTTCTACTCCTTTCTTCTTAAACTTTTTTCCTTTGTGCCTCCTTATATAGCTAATTTTGGTCCTTTTCTATTTCACATGATCACTATAGATCCTTCTTTTGTGAAAACTTCTCACCAAATTTATTCATTATGCATCTTATCTAATCCTCTCCTTGAATTAAATAATCCAACACATCAATCCTTATCTTCAACATACTTTCCATATCCCAAGAAATTAATCGAGTCGTCTAGAAATTGTGTTTTCTAATACACATAAAAAATACTATCACTTAGTTTATATTAAGTTCTGACAATTGATAATCAATATTTTACTTGGCCATTATATAAATTCTAGGTTGACATCAACATTGTTACTTGGTTGATACTGATGCTCGGTCAACACTAAATTTGCTCGACACTTACAATGACTTAGTTGACACTAGCATCACTTGACATGAAATTCAAGTTCCTTAACCTTCTACTATATTCTTCAATCAAGCTTAATTAAACAATCAAATTATCTTGCCAAAGTCTAAAAAATCAAATGTCCCTTGTAGCTTCCATTTCATAACTCAACCTTTCCTGTAGGTACTTTTTTAATGAGAAATTTCTCAAATACTCTTCATCAATCAAATATATATGACATTTTAGATTAGATAACAACATATCTCATTAGTAGATTTGACATTAATGACAACACACCAATTATTTTAGTTATAATTTCCAACAATCTCCCCCTTTGGCATTGATGACAACACCTCAAAACACCTAAAATATACTACTATATGAATATAGTCTCTCTCTTTGTTATCATGCAATCTAGAATAGTTCACTTCCATGAGTATCCAATATCCTTAATTTCATTATAACTCTCATCCATACATTTAAATAAATGCCCTCTAAGTTTTGAGTTTAGATTTCCTCTAGCATAGATATTTTTGCCAGTCTAATTGAGTAATTTCTCCCTCTTACATCTTGTTTAAATACTCTACCTTACATACTCTCCCTCTTTGACAACAATGCCAAAGACACTATCTCTCTAGGCTTCATTTTCATGTATCTTGATTATATAGATATTTTCATGTCAGGACTGAGTTTTTCATCTGTTTATGACTAATCTGTAATGCTGATCTTCTTCTTTACTTCACTTGACTACCTTAGGCACCTCCTAAAGTCAAACTATCTACATCAATGTGTAAGATATTTTGATTAGCATTTTTGATGTAGTGCCTCTTTATAGATTAAGTAGCTTTTCTTAGGAGAATCACCCCTAGTTTACCTCTAATATATTCACAAGAATCTTTTAGTAAGGCTTTAGTGAACATGTCAATAATTTATTATTTGTTGTGTACATATTCTAACTTCACTTCTTTGTATTGAACTAGTTCTTTCAAGTACTGACACTTGATAGAAATGTGCTTTTTCTAGTGTGCACCATATGCTTCTTTAATATGTTGATAAAACTAGTGTTATCACAATAGGTAATCATTAGATCTATATTTTCTTCCTTCATTACTTTCAATAATTGCTTGAACTAAATAATGTTTGAGTAGTCCACTGTAATTTCCACAGACTCGACTTCAACTATTGATTGGGAAATACATTTTTATTTCTTTCTTATGCATGAAACCAATCACTTTCCTAGAAAGAAGGCACCTCCATTAGTGCTTTTCTTGTCATCAATATTTCCTAGCCAACCAAGGTTAGTGAATACCTTCAATTCAAATCTATCACTCCTTTTGTAACACAATCCATAGTCTTCTATACCTTTTAGATATCTCAATATCCATTTTAATACCATCATATGGTTCTCCTTATGATTTTCTTAATATCTAGTAACTATCCCAACAACTAATCCAATATCAGGTCTACTATGAACAAAATATTGCAATTTTCCAATCATTGATATGTATAATGTTTGGTTCACATAAGTAGATTCATCATTTTTAGATAACTTATCATGTCCTATAGACATAGGTGTACTTACTGGTCTTGATTCTTCTATACCAAAAGTTCTTAGTATCTCCTCGATCTATTTAGACTGAGCAATGAAAATACTAGATTTCATTTGATATACTTGCAAACCAACAGAGAATTTTATTTCACTGAACATTGACATTTCAAATTCCTTCTTCATTTCATAAGAAACTGATTTGCATAATGCTTCTTTTGCTCCAAATATAATGTCATCAACAAAGATTTTAGATAGCAGTACCTCATTGTTCTTACCGGTCTTCAAGTATAGATTACTATTATCATTTGTCCTTTCAAAACCAATCTTTACTGGTCAAGTAGTTGTAGCAATTTTTCCATTCCTATTATCTTTAAATATGTAGCATTTTCTTCCAAAGATTTTGAAATATTCCACATTAGGAGCATAACCATACCATAGCTCAAAAGGTGTAGCATTTGTACCTTTCTTGACTTGTACTCTATTAACGGTGTAGATAACACTTATGATAGATTCTCTCCAATATTTTTGTGATACATTCTTCTCAGCCATCATTAGTGTTCTAGCATAGTCCATTATTGATCTATTTCTCCTTTCAACTATCCCATTATGAGGAGGGTGCCTTGGTGCTATTATCAATCTCTTAATTCCTTAATCATTGTAGAATTTATTGAGCTCATTGGAAATGAATTCATTACCTCTGTCAGATCTCAGACACTTCAGAATCTTTCCTATTTCTTTTTCAACTCTGGCCAAATACCACGTAAATAACTATAAAGCATCAAATTTATCTTTAAGAAACATAATAGTCTTCATCCTAGAGTAATCATCAATAAAACATAATGAAATACTTATCTCCATAATAAATTTGAACATCATAATAAATTTGAACATCAATAGGTCCACATAGGTCAGTATGAACTTATTCCAAAATATCACTAGATGTGTATTTTTTGCTACTGAAACTAGACTTTATCATTTTTCCCAATTGACATTATTTTACATAGCTTTGTTAGGGTTCTTTAGTTTTGATATCCCTCTTACTTTCTTCATTTTGCTAATATTTACCAAATCATCAAAGTTTACATGATATAACCTTTTGTGCCATAACCAAACATCTTGATGTGCAAACAAAAATGTCTCAGTAGATAAATCTAGATAGAAAAAGTTACCTCTTGTATGATCACCACTTCCAATTGACTTTCCATTAGCATTATATAACTTGGGCTTTCTATGATGGAATTCAACTCTATAGCATGATTTGTTTAACTGTGAAACACTCAACAAATTATAGTTAAGTCCTTCAAGTCGGTAAACATTGTCACACTTGATTTTTTCAGTCAATTAAATAGTCCCTTTACCTTTCACAATAAATGGAATCTCATTACCAAATTTCACACAACCACCCTTGTATGATCCAATGTCCTCAAATTTGTTTCTATCACCAGTCATGTAATTAGAGCAACCACTATCAATTATCCATCTATCACTTTTATTCACATAAGAAATTTAAAAAGTTTTCTCATATTCATCATAATCTTCTTTAATAGAAGCATACACAACCTCATCATCATTACTTTGAGATTCAGTGTTAGCTTTCTTCAACAATATAACAAGATTTCTTACCTTTGTCATTCTTGTTCTTCTTGTAGTCTTGGTCATCTCTGCTTCCTTTGTACTTGCTTACCTTTCTCTCATCCTTGTCATCTTTGTTAGGACATGTTTCAACTATATGACTAACCTTATTGCATAAAAAAACAATTATAGGTAATTTACCTTTATATTTAGCTATGCCTCTTCCAAATATTTTTCAATAAGTTCTTCAAGTTCATCAATCTCATCATCAGATGTGTCACTGTTACTCTTCACATGTTTTCCTTTTCTTTTGCTAAGAACCACTTGTGACTTAAAAGCATATTCAATGGTAGAAGGTGTGTAATTATCAAATTAGACATCTCAAAAGTAGTATGTCTACCAATTACACCTTTCAAAGTCAAATTATTACCTCTAGTGCATCTCAAATCTTGTATTGCAAAAACTCTAATGGTATATTTAGGAAGTAGAGTTCTTAATAGTGTATTTATCAATGTTTCATCTTAAATGTTTCTATTTTCACCTCAAATAAAATTTTCAACCTCCTTGATTCTTACATAGAATACTGCACTATGTTCTCACCTTCTATCATTTTCATTTTATCAAATTTACCTCTTAGGTTCTCTGATTTAGCTCTTAAGACATTGTTATCTCCTCCACATATGGTCTTCAATTTGTCCCACATTTTTTTTGCACTATCAAAACCTTTTATGTCATCAAAATCAACATAGCTTAGGGATGAAGCAATCTCCACCATTGCCTGATTGTGTTCTAGCTTTTCTTTTAGTTGTCAACTGTGTAGTTAGAGGAACAATTGTTATCTTCACATATTCATTATCCACAAAGTTAATTACAACATCACTAATACTGGACATATGTAGCCTCATCAACACTTTCCATGCAAGAAAATTTTCCTTGTTAAGCTTTGGTACCTCCCTTTTGTGAGTCATGATCTTTAGCTTTAAGTACCTTCAAACTCCTCATTATAAGCACTGTAAGAACTGGGCTCTGATACCAATTGTTAGAATGTTTAGAATAACTAAGAAGGGGGTGGGGGTGGGGTGGGGGGTGGGGGGGGGGGTTGTGAATTAGTTACTCAAGGTCCAGTAAGAATTGAAGAAACAAAATACTTAAACATTTTTTGTCCAACATTATCTTGCTGCTCAGTCTCTACTATAATCTGAATAACAATATTAACTAGTAGCTCTCTGTCCTAATATAAGAGACTTGTTGAATATAAAAATTTGAAATGTAAAACACCATAAAACATTCACAAGTTTGACACTCAGATTTGACATGAAAATCCAATTTGGGAATAACAATCAACAACATGTCACCACTTTTTCACTCTTTTGAAGTGAGTCACATGAGGAGCCAACCTTGTTAAAGGTTGCAATACAAACTGTTAAATGTGACATAGATAAAAGATTTAATTGGCCTATTAGGAGTGACCTTGTTAGATGAATTTAGAACATCCCATTAGAATGTCACTTAGTTAAAGGATTGACATAGACTATTAAGTCTTTGAATGACTGTTAGGTCAACCTTTGATTAAAAGGATTTCAATACAAATTGTTTACAATGATTAGAAAGAAAGTAGTAGGGTTTGATCTGTATGATTATAAATCACTTTGAAATTTTAGATCTTTGTTCAATCCATGTATTGAATCCTTGATAAACCTTTCTTGTTACCCTTTTCCTTGATTTTCTTGGCAACCCTTCAAGTAATCACCCTTCTCTCTACAACTAACTTAAGCCTTCTACTTAGATTTTCTTATCCACCTCAATAAATTTGTCCCATCTCTTGGAATTATTTCAAACACTCACAACTTCTCTACTTCCTTCTCTTCCACACCTCTTTTCTTTAAAATTTCACCTCTGTGTCTCCTTAAATAGGTAATTCTATTCTTTTTCCATTTTACACAATCACCATAGATCATAGGGTTTGCAATATAATCCAAAATATTCATTGTATCTATTCATCATCCTTATTTTCTAGAAAATTCTCATCAAATTCATTCATTAGGTATCTTATCTAATCCTCTCCTTGAATTAAATGATCCAACATGTCAATCTTTATCTTCAACATGCTTTCCATATACCAAGAAATCAATCGAGTCATTTGTAAATCATGATTTCTAATATGCATTAAAACTACTATCACTCAGTCATCATTGATTTTCTTGGCCACTATATAACTTCTAGCTTGGCATCAACATTGTTACTCAGTTGATACTGATGCTTGGTCAATTTTGAACTTTCTCGACACTTATTGTGACCTCCTTGACACTAGAATCACTTGGCATGAACTTCAAGTTCCTTAATCTTCTACTATATGTCTCAATCAAGATTAAGTAAACAATCAAATGCCCATTTTCAGTTTATAGCTCAACCTTTCCTCTAGTTCTTTTGTTATGAGAAAATTCTCAAATCCTCTTCATCAATCAAATAGATATGATATTTGAGATAAAAAAGAAACATGTCTCATCAGTAGATTTGATATCAATGACAACACACCAATTGTTTCAATTGTAGTTTCCAAAAATATCCCGCTTTGGCATTAATGAAAACACCTAAAATATATTATAGTATGAATACAATCTACCTCTTTGTTACCATCCAATCTAGAAGAGTTCACGTACATGAGTAACCAATATACTTAGTTTCATTTTGATTCTCATCCATGCAATTACAAAAACCCCCTCTAAGATCCAAGTTCAAACTTCCTCTATCACATATATTTATGCGGATCTGCTTGATTAATTTATCCCTCTTTCATCTTGTTTGTACATACTCTACCTTGCATAATATCCCTATTTAGTTCCTTCTTAAGTACTCTCCCTCTTTGACAACAATTCAAAAGGTACTATCTTTCTTGGCTTCATTTTCATACAACTTGATTATATAGACATTCACATGTCAGGATTGAGTTTTTCATCTATATGAGACTGATATGTTATGTTGGTCTTCTTCTTTACTTCACTTGACTACTGTAGGCACCTCCTAAAGTAGAACTATCTTCATCAATGTGTAAGATATTCTAATTAGCACTTTTGATGCAATGCCTCTTTATAGCTTAAGTATCTTTGCTTAGGAGAATCTCCCCTATTTTACCTATAAGATATTCATGAGCATATCTAGGTAAGGCTTTAGTCAATATGTCAACAATTTGTTCTTTGGTATGTACATATTCTAACTTTATTTCTTTTCTTGAGCTAGTTCTCTCAAGTAGTGACACTTGATAGCAATGTGTTTTGTTTTAGTGTGCATTATAGGATTCTTTGATATGTTGATAACACTTACGTTATCACAATAGATAATCACTAGATCTATAATTTCTTCCTTCATTCCTTTGAACAATTTCTTGATCCACGTAATGTTTGAACAATTCATTCCAGCTGCCACATAATCGATTTTAGTTGTTGATTGGGATATATAGTTCTATTTCTTGCTTGTCCATGACACCAATCTCTTTCCTAGAAAGAATGATCCTCCACTAGTACTTTTCCTATCATCAATATTTCTTGCTGAATTAGAGTCAGTGAATACCTCTAGTTCAAATCTATCACTCCTTTTGTAATACAATCCATAGTATTCTATACCTTTTAGATATCTCAATATCCTTTTCACTGCCACCATATGGCTCTCCTTATGATTTTTTGAAATACTAGCAACTATCCCAATAGATAATGCAATATCAGGTCTTCTATGAACAACATATTACAATTTCCCTATCATTGATCTATATAGTGTTTAGTTCACATAAGTTCATTCATCATTTTTAGGCAACTTATGTCCTATAGATATAGGTGTTCTTACTAGTCTTTATTCTTCCATACTAAAAGTTTTTAGTATTTCCTTGACATATTTAGATTGAGTAATGAAAATAGTAGATTTTATTTGATATACTTGTAAACCAACAATTTTTTATATTTCACCAAACATTTACATTTCAAATTCCTTCTTCATTTCATTAGCAAATGATTTGCATAATTCTTCTTTTCCTCCAAATATAATTTCATCAACAAAGATTTCAGAGACAAGTACCTCATTGTTCTTACCATGCTTCAAGTATAGATTACCATCATCATTTGTCCTTTTAAAACCAATCTTTACCAAGTAATTGTGTAATCTTTCATACCATTCTCTTGGAGCTTGTTTCAATCCATATAGAGCTTGGTGTAGTTTACATAGCATATTATTCTTATCTAGGTCCACAAATCCTTTAGGTTGTTCTATGTATGCTTCTTCCTCAAGTATACCATTTAGAAATGTAGATTTGACATCCATCCGATATACCTCAAAGTTCTTGTAGGTTGAATATGCAAGTATAGAACTTTCTAATTCCTTCCAGTTTTGCTACAAGAGAAATTTTTTCTCCATAGTCAACTCCTTCTTGAGCATATCCTTTGTATACCAATATAGCTTTATTCCTTGTAACTTCACCTTTTTCATTTATCTTATTCCTGAAAACCCACTTTGTTCAAATAAAATTTTTGTCCTTTGGATTAGGTAGTAGGGTCTAAGTGTTGTTCTTATCAATCTATTCAATTTCTTCATTCATTGCTTGGATCCAATCTTCATTATCTAGAGCACATTTCATTGATTTGGGCTCAAATTTACATAGTAAATATGTCTCATTTTTGAGTCCCTTCCTTGTCATAACAACATATTTTGCATCTCCATTAATTTGTTCAAGTTTATGATGCTATCTTACATACTTGGCTAGCACATGTGGTTTCCTTCTCTATTCTTCAATAGGTTCATATTGAAAAAATAATCTCAAGATCATTATCTCTTTCGTGTTTAGGTTTTGGTTCTAATTCTACATGCTTGACATTGTACGTTTGATGGTCAACATTGTTTGTGTGTGACTCAACATCTTTTTCTTGTTGCTCAAAAAACTATTGTTGCACCTCAACATTCCCTGTCTACCATGAAACTATATCTTTTTTTTCTTGTTCATTAGGAGTGTTGGGAGTAGCATCATCCACATATATGAATGTACTATAATCTTTAGCTTCTTTCTTACTCTTGGTAGAATATCCTAGGAATATACCTTCATCACTATTTCCATCAAGTTTTCCATTCCTTTTATCTTTAAATATGTGGCACTTACTTCCAAATATTTTGAAATATTTCACATTAGGAGCATAACCATACCATAGTTCAAAACGTGTAGCATTTGTACCTTTCTTGACTTGTACTCTGTTAAGGGTGTACCTTTCTTGACTTGTAGCCTTCAACCTCACCGGATAAACTTCAAGAATGAAAAATCAAACCTAAGAACATATTGAAGAGGAGAAAGATGTGAGATTAATATTTGAACATTTAAGCTTGATGAACAACAACGTTCTCAGCTATTGATCTGTAATACATAAAAATTCTCAATAGCTACATCTTGATTAGTAATACACAATTTTTAATAGCAACATATTGTTTAGTAATACATAAAATCAAAACCCAAAAATTTTGGTATTTACTATTTTGACCTCTATATTTCAATTTATATGGTGGGGGTTGGGGGGGGTGGGGGTGGGGGGGTTGCTGGGGGTGGGGGGAATCAAAGCCCCCAAAATCAAGGCCTCGGTAAAGGCTTGGATCAGGGAAATCAATATATTCATAGAAATAAAAATACCTATGTTGTTACCCAAGTTCTAGCTCTATATCAGGTCTTCCTCCAAATTTAAAAATAACAGAAGATTAAAGGAGTAGTTTAAAGGTGCACATAGAGCAATAGAAGAGAGCTAAGAGCGCAACAACACATACTATTGAACTTAAAAAAAATGTGTTAATCCTCTTACAACTATAAGTATTTTATAGTCTATACAAATTTAATTTAGCCCAATTCCTATTTATAACAAACATATTCTCTACCACAAACTATTTAATATAGTGATCCAGATCTCAAAACATACATTTTAGTTAAAATAGAAGTTACATAAACATGGTAAGGAAAATGAGCATCGAACCTTGGAATCAATGGGGTAGAAGCAATAGGGATTGGCATGAGGATTGAGCACATACACTACCCTAAGAAATGCTACAATAGACCTCCATCTTCCAACTCTTGGCTGCTAGCTTCTCTGCCTCCTTAACAACCACTTCCAAAGTCCTAGTTGGGTCTTGACAAATGCCATCCAAAATACCTCTCTCCAAGGCCATCTATGCATATGGCTTGAGGGCACCCAATGACACATAGTCTAGAGTGGTAGTGTGTAGAGTGTAATTCCTATTTAGGATTAGATAAGAAAAAAACCCATTACCCTAATTCCCTAATTTCCATGACCTCACATGATTTACCCCTACTATGAATATTTTTACTTTTATACCCTACCGAAAGAAATTTTAAATAATAGTAAGGAGATTTTAGATCACTATTAATCTCTTTGATGGTGGGTAAAAGTACAAAGTTGTGTCACCTTTTAGGCTGACTTATCAAAATGACTGAATTTGAGTATTTCTATCCAAAAATCAAATTTGTTCAAACATATGGTCTAGATAAATTCATTTTAGCTAAGTTATATATGGTGTAACACTTTTCCAATTAGAAATGTTTACTAAATATATGTTTTATACTAGTTTGTATCCAATTACTAAAGAAATAAAATTATTTTAGAAAATTGACATTTCAATAACTCTTACTATTTTTAATGATATTTTTTTAGTAACATATAAACACCATTATATAGAGCTCAAAGTCAAGAATATTATCATATAGAGTTTATAGTGTCCAAATTAGATATTGTATATTATAATTAAAAAGTTCTACAATCATGTAGTTTAACACTCGAAAAGGTGTCAATTTTGAGAAAGAATAAAATATTAAATCATATTAAAAAAAATTAAAAATTATGTGACATTCTAGAGGAGAGAGTCCTCTTCAAGAATGTATAATTTTTCTTTTGGTTAGAATAAATTTGTTTTCAAAAATGTGGTGGGAGATGAAAACTATCAATTTTAGGTGAATTGAAATTTGAATCATTATAAAAGAGAAAATGTAGGTCTAAATTCAATTTTTATATTTGATTGTTCTAGTTATATATGTTATATATAACATAGTCTAAGCTCAAATGGAAATAAGTTTATTTCCATATAGTTTTGTGGTGGGAACTAAACCCCTAATTTTTAGCATTTTTCAACAACTAAAAATCATGAATAAAAATTAGGAAAATATGTCAATTCTTATTCCAAACAATTATTAAAAATTATAATCCTAAACTTCATCCATTTCTACACATTTCATTAGTTTACTTCATTTCCAGATTCTAAATAATAATACTAATTTTATATCATTGAAGGTGGACAATTATACTTTTGTTAGCCTTTTCCTTTAAAAAAGGGTGACATAGGTTTGTTCTTTTACCATAGTATTGTTTTCTATATTTATAGAAGAGAACTTGTAAGGTGAAAATCCCTAAATCCATCAATAGCTGACAAATCTGGAAATAAATTTTCCTATCAATTGAAATGCCCAGAATGAGCATTTTCTCAAACCAATTAGTTTACAAACTGATCCCTATCATACAAAGCCACATTTTTATTTCCTTTGCCTCCATTGCACTTCACTGTATTTTTTGATTCTTCCAAGATGTTTGGCACAATATTTTCTTTCATCAGTGGATTGGAATGATGTCGTAAAACTTTTTCTTCTTTTGTCTTTATTTCTAATTTGAGATAATTAAAATGGTTTTAGTTTTGAATTTAAAATGACTAAAGTAATAATTTAAATGTTTAAGATAAAATATTAATTTTATCTTTAAAAAATGTCTTTAGTTAACCTTTTATGTAGTAGTGACATCATGGTTGATGGTTGCTTCAAATTTTAGTCTATTAGGTTAGTGAAGAGTCAATATCCCTAAACCGAATGGTGCACCTTCTCCATCATAAAATATCTTCTTTCTTCTCTTGATTCCCTCCTAATCATTTCTCATTTTGAGCATAATTAGCATAGAAATATTTGTTGGCTAGATGGAACAAAGATGGTTAGCATTTATCCAAAGAACATTTATAATTTTTGTTAATGTGTTTAGTTTATCACACACATTTTGGTAAAATAAAAATCCACCTAGAGTTTTTTGCAACCATCTACAATTTAGTCAACTACAGGCATGTGCATGTTAACCCTTAGATAACCCTCACTACAAGCATGGAGAGAAAGCTCTTCAACATACATCCAAACCCTTGACAACCCATAACCAATAAATGTACATTTTTGAATTGGAGTGTACCATTGATTAATTTTTTGAGTGGCATGAGGGTGGTTCTTTTATTGATTTATTAATTTATTCCCTCTTACTCTAAATTTAGCACTCAAATTAGTTTTCTAATAATGATTTTTTTTTGACGTTGGTCAAATTTTGAAAAAGATAAAAGATTTCAAAGTTTTTGTTTTTTGTTTTTTGGCACTCAACTTATAAGTGATTGTTTAGGTCTCTTTTGTGTACTTGACATGCACTCATCAAGAGTCAAATTGTGTGAAGAATCAAATAATCTATAAGAAATCTTAGTGCATTTTTTATTTTTCATTTTATTGGTTCACAAGATTATGCCTCTCACAAATAATCCCTTCTATTTGAGTATTTTGTAACATTCACCTAATAAATGTAAAATAACACGAGGATATTGTGTAAAGTATAGGCATATCAAAGAAGAATGTTAGTTTCATCAAATTGAAGAAATGCATTATACTCTTGTCAACCATGGTATTGCCTAACTAGATTCTCCAAATCATATAAAAATACCATCTAGTATCACTTGGCCATCTGATAGGAGACCATCACTTGTACTTGGATCTAAATCTATTGTGCGCTCATCCATGAGTTTCATAGATTCTTTTCATAGATATTTATTAGCCATACCAAGTCAGTCGTATTGGGATGCATATCTATTAGACTTAGCATATTTTTTTTAAGGATCTCATCTTACAAATTTGGATGATAGCATTGAAGATATCTATCTTCTATTTGGTGATAAATTTCATGAAGTTGCATCATTATTAACATCCATGTCCACATTTATCTTATCTCGCCTACATCAACTCCTATTGTGACATGTTCTAAAAAAATTCATGAGTTGTGATATCCAACTCATTTGTCTTCATCTTTGTTAGTATCACATTCACACTGGGATATATCCACGGTCCTTGTTCCAAAATATTTCATAGTACATGATCTTTCACACATCAAAATTATCTTGGATATCTTTGAGCACCATTTCATATCATTAGTGGCATCTTTCCAATCTTTGGGTTATGTGTAACATTCAAAGACATTCATCTTCCTTCCTACATATTCATATATAAAATGGGAAGTAATCTTGCACAAATTTATGGAATGATTTCTTCCAAAGGGAAAGAATGTTATTCAACTTTCATGGATCATCTTTAGCATCTAGTGTCAATCATCTACCAACTCTACATGGAGTTTAGTACTTCATATCTTCTAGGGGTTATATGATCTTCTCTACTTTCTTTCCTACAGGGAGAATATATTTTATGTTGTGGTAGAAATAGTTCTTGGGGGTTATCACACATCCTCTATCCATCACTCTTCTTCTTATTTACTTGTACATTTTCTTTTTATCCCCTTTTTGAGAGAGGTTTTCTTCCTACTAGATTTTCCTCATTTATCCTTACTTCTGAGTTATTTGCATTGTACTTGGCTACCTGCATGGCTAGTAGCTAAAACCTATTTTTATATGATCCTCCTAAGTTATGCCTAAGGGGTGTGGGGTGTTAGTGTATTTAGTATATCACACTTAGTCTTAATAAGCCTAGTTAGTCATCCATATATTTCTGACAAGTGTTGACACAAATTATCATCATTTGGGAATTGTATAAAGAGGTTTTGAGTCCAGTTTGACACCTCATTCTATGTCTTTAGAAGAAACTCACCACCACTCATTGAGTATTGGGTTCAACTTCTTATTAAAGCCAATCATTCTTCCTATTTGTACTATTTTTCTCCTTTGATTCTCCAATCTTTGGAAGGTCAAGTTTGTGCTCTCATTCATTATCGAGCTTGTGATTTATCTAACAATATAGATATTGTTAATTGTTTCAACAATTATTTTTTCACCTAATAGTGATTGTCTTTGCAATAATTTGAATAAATGTAGAAATATCAAATTATCTAATAATGTTTGGTGGATTAATATCAATGACATGTGAGTAGTAATATAAAACCTAAGAAAGCTACATTAAGATGACAACTTCATTTACAAAGGTTTCCATATATGATGATACACAAAGAACTTTAATTATACAATAGTTTTAAAGTGTTATGATATGATTAAACATGTATTATTTGATTGCTTTGTAGATATGGAAATTATGCATTTACTTTGTTGTGCTTTTCATAACTTACTATAAATTCCTATTTGGGTAGAAATGGGCAAATAATAAAAAAGTGAACCAAGCTTTCTTGGAGAGATTATTACAGCTAGTAAAAAAAATACGATGAGAATAACTCCAATGAAGGTAGTAACTTATAAAATCTAGGGATATTAACCAAAACTAAATCACCCACCAATTATGGAAACAAGAAGACAAACCCTTTGATTCAGCATTGAACATGATTCACATAGACAAAGCCAACAATATCTCACACTTATGTATCACATTTTGTACACACACATTTTATATCTTGTGTTTAAACTAAGTTGTAATGCAAAGTTAATTATTTTTTGGTGCTATTTAATCTTATCAAACCCCCTTATAAATTTGTTCTCTCTTTATAATTAGTATTTTTTCTTAAATCATATTTTGTAAGATAAATATATCTAATGTTCACCCCTCTTACAATTTAAAAAAAAATAAAAAATAAAAAATTGAAAAGAATATATTAAAAATGATTAAATAGATTACTAAATGATTGAATCAATTAGTTTAGTTAAATAATTTTGTATCTAGCATTAAAAAAAATTTCAAATAATAATAATGAAGTTTTTTAAGAAAATAACATAATAAAATAGACAAATAATTATATAAAATATATAGTTTAATTGATTATAGACACTGAATTCAAATATTCTCCAATACATTGAAAAAGTTTATTTTCCATGACTAGATTAAATGACATAAAAACTACTCTCATACTTAAGCACATAAGATATACCCTTAAAATTTGGAGAAGGAAAAATTTGGTGAAGAATTACTGAACGCGTATTCTTAAACTACATTGTAATCTTAATTTAATAATGATTAGAGCTAAAATTTTAGCATATATATTAACCTAATCCTTTCCCAATATTATCAATATTGTCTGGACTAAAGGTAATATGCTCATTACTTGGCATATCTGGGTTATACATTTTGTTTTTTATTTTAATATTCAAATAAAGGTTTGTTCACATTACACATTTTAACTATCGTTATCTCTTTGATTTGAAAGTTCTCACCTAACTCACATGATAATGCATTGAATTAGGTCTAGCCATGTTAATCATTCAATGGAAAAAGTGCTTCTCCACATTTCATACAACTTGTATAGTTGTAGTGGAGCACAAACCTTAGAGCAGAAGAGAAGAGATTAGCAAAAATGTCTTTGAGTTAGATTACACTATTGGCTTCCACTATGGTTGTATCACCCAAGTTACAGAAGCCATTTACTCATCATCATCATAAGCCTCTTTTTCATCACAAGCCCTTCAATAGAGCACAGAACAGTCACACTAAATTCATCCCTACCCGATCTAGAGTTTCTCTAAATCCCATTAACATGGCATTGATTACCACAGATGAAGGCATAACATGACATATTGGTAATCACCACCCTAACTTGTTGGATGATGATTTCATATAGTCTCTCTCAAAAGCTTATAGTTTCTATGAAAAGGATTGATGCACTAAGAGTTTTTATAATTAGCATAGCAAAATTGGCTAGATGGAAGACAGACAATCAATATTTCTCCAAAGAACATTTATAAGTTTTGTTAATGTAAGTTTATCACACACATTTTTGTAAAATAAAAATCCACCTAGAGTCTTTTACAACCATCTGCAATTCAGTCAGCTATGGGCATGTGCATGTTAACCCTTGTATAACCCTCACTATGAGCGTGGAGATAAAGCTCTCGAGCACACATCCAAACCCTTGGCAACCCATAACTAATAGATGTACATTTTGAAGTTGGATTGCACTATTAATTAATTTTTTGAGTGGTGTGAGGGTGATTCTTGTGAAAATTAACACTGTTGTAGTCACGGATTATTGATCTTTTATTGTAAATGATGTAGGATTTGAGCAAAAGTGCATAACAAATCTAGGAAGCCCAAGAAAACTTGCATGCATAAAACCTGTCACGGAGAAGAAAAAGACAAAAAGAGGCAAAGGTTTGATCTGAAAAACTCAGAAAAAGAAAATATTATTCAACGGATCTTCATAATAAAAATACAAAGAGATCAATCCTTATTAAAGGAGATCGAAACTCGAAAAGGGTAACCTAAAGCCTAAAAAAGATAGGGTTGCACATTATAATTAATAAAATATTAATTATATGTACCTACAAGATAACTTAAGCAAACTAGAGCAATAGGAAACTTAATTAATTAAATCAAAGTGATTTAATTAATAAGTGAAAACAACTAATTACTCTAACGCTCCCCCTCAAGTGAAGCTCAGGAGGTAAGCTAACCTAGCACAGCTATGAAAGTAGAAAAGTGGGTCCTGGCAACAAGGCCTAATCAGGTACGCAATACAAGGAAATCTCTATAAACTAGAGAAATAGAGAAAACCACATGGGAAAAACCCTACTCCAAAAAGAGATAGAAAAGAATGTTCCAAAAGATAGGAACAAAGAGAGATCATGAAGAGAACCACTGAAGCATGAAAAGCTGCAAAACTCTATCGAAGATGCTGATCTGTAGAACCGCCATGGAAATAGAAGGCATGAATCGAGCATGTCTATATGGTAGATGATCCATCTCACCAAAATGCATAGGTAGCGAGCCACTGCAACCGCCTAGTATGTAGGATTAGGTACTAAATACATAGTTCACACTAATGAACCATTGCACCAAAGAAGCATTAGAACCAACAATATAACCCCCCCTTATGCAAATGGGGTGAGGTGACAGACAACTGAAAAGATGGGCCAAAAATCTCCTACCACACAGGAACCAAACACATCAAGAGTGAGGTACAAACACCTATAAAGGCACATGTCATCGACACATCATGGGGCTAATGTCATGGAAGAGACACTCACTTGACAAAGGAAGAGGGCCTAAATGGAAATCAACTATCCCCCCATGACACTTTATAAACTAGTGCGAGTACAATAAATCACAATGATGAAAAGGATCCTAAAATGCAAGAGTGCCACTTTATCTCAGTGCATTGCATAAAGATGCTTACAATGAATATAAAGAATAATAAAAAAAAGCATAAGGCTGGTACAACAAAAAGTACAAGCCAAAATGAAGCATCTGAAGCAACAAAATCAATCCTCGAACCTGAAACAGCCAAGATATCCACTAGCATGCAAAAACACATAAGGCTGTATAAAATGTGCCTAGAGTAGAATCTAGAACAACAACTAGCATCATTGAAAAGAGCACACTAAGAGCTTTCTAGTGATATAAAGAAGTTCAAAATCAGAGATTAGATGCTCAAGATACGCCTCCTAGAGTGCAAAACAAAACATTTAGCTATGACTGCCAAAATAGGTAACCAAAATACATCAAAACTAAAAAAAAACCTACACAAATATCTCTGTCTCAAAACTAGCTTTCTGGCACATTTTTTGGATTGAAAAAATACATCCGTATGCTCAAGTTATGGAAGAAAAATCGAGAGGCTCTCTAAAAATGCATGAAAAAATAAAAAAATAATTTAAAAAAAAAAAATCTTCGAAAAAATGTGCCACCGTGATGAGTGGCAGTTGAGCAGCATAGGGGCAAAGCTTTCGGTGGCCATGGTGGTGGGTGGGAGGTGCCACTGGCTGTGAGGCCGCTGAGCGGTGGCGGACACCAGAGTTGCTACGGTCAGCGAACAGCTGGCAGTTTACCATAGGCGGTTACCACTAACTACTAGTGCTTGTGGTGACCGCAAGTAGTTTAAATCGTTGCAGCAAAAAAAATGCCATTTAAAATATTTTTTTGTGATTTTTAGCAATTTTGTGCCTCGATCTACGTGCCACGGGCTGTACAGGCCTATCGGGGAAAAAAAATTGCCTCCTAGATCAATGTTGTCCAAATCAGACAAATTTTATATTAAAACAAGGGTTTTGATGCCTTTTGAATCGATCCATGATGTTCGTTTGGCCTCAAACTGCTCCAAAAATTGGTGACCCCCCTATTTTCTCAGAAAAAACTCAAAAAAACACCAGATCTGATCTGCCAAACCTTTGTTCTCCCTTTTTCTTGAAACACCAAACAAACTACAACAGATTTGGCTTTGATACCATGTAGGATTTGAGCAAAAGTGCATAAAAAATCAATGAAGCCCAAGAAAACTTGCATGCAGAAAACCTATCATGGAGAAGAAAAAGACAAGAAGAGGTAAGGGTTTGATCTGAAAAACTCAGACAAAGAAAATATTATTCAACAGATCTTCATAATAAAAAATACAAAGAGATCAATCCTTATAAAATGAGATTGAAACTCAAAAAAGCCTAAAAAAGTTAGGGTTGCACATATAATTAATAAAATATTAATTATATGTACCTACAAGATAGTTTAAGCAAACTAGAGTAATAGGAAACTTAATTAATTAAATCAAAGTGATTTAATTAATAAATGAAAACAACTAATTACTCTAACAAATGATTATTAAACTACTAGAAACAAATTCAAAGCTAATGATTGAAAATAACACAATTGCAACTTCAAAAATAAAATATACAAAGAAATTTAGAGCACAAAGAACACAATATTTTCAGACAAATTGTCCCTAGAAAAAATCCTAAGGGAAAACTAGTTCTGCAGATGGAAAATATATTACCTTTAGAAAATCAAGATATACAAAATTCCTTGCCTCTTATTGGCAGAATTCAGACAACCTCCTAATTTTTCCTCCTAATATTCTCCACTGCTATCCCCAATGCTATCACTGCACCCTTGCTAACATTGCAAGATTGTTTGCTATCACTACAAACTTATTTGCTAACACTGCAAATGCTTCTACAACTCTTGTTGTTCTTTGTTCTATTCTCTTCTCCAAATGCCTCCCTTAACTCCTTTTATACTACTTAACCAAGAGGTTTCTAGTTGCTTCTTGGTAAAGACAGCTCAACCAAGAAGTTTCTAGTTGTTTCCTAACCAAGAAATTTCTAATGGCTTCTCGATTAAAACAACCTAACCAATAGGTTACTAGTGGCTTCTAGAAGGAGTTAATTAATTAACAAATAATTATTGCAACTCTTAACAATTATTTGCCAATTAATCACATGTGGATGAATAGTTGTCCAAGCTACCTAAAACTAACTCTTCCTCTAAGCGAGGAAGCTATTCTGCATGACACCCATCTTATCTCTGAAGAAGATGAATTTTTGCCTTCCCCAGTGCCTTTGTCAAAATGTATGCTACCTGCTCCTCTATAGGTATGCACTCTAGCTAAATAGCCCCCCATTGTACACAATCTCTAATGAAGTAATATATGATCTCTATATGTTTAGACCTATCATGAAATACTAGATTCTCAAACAACTTGATGCAACTTTGATTGTCACAGTGTATTACAATAGTCTCAACCTTTTGACCAAACAAGGCTACTAACAACTTCCAAAGCCATATAGCTTCACATGTTACCATGCTAGCTGCTATGTATTCTGCTTCTGCTAAACTTAGAGCCATGAATTTCTACTTCCTACTGAACCAACATACAACTCCTGATCCCAAACTAAAACAACACCCTAAAGTGCTCCTTTTGTCCATTGTACTTCTTGCCCAATCTGCATCAGTATAGCCCATCAACCTGATACCTTCACCTCGAACATATCTGATCAATATGCACACATGGGTCTCTTTGCTATGTGCTACAAAGCCTTCTAGTTGCTCTATGTATACCTCCTCCTTTAACTCACCATTAAGGAACATTGTCTTGACATCCATTTGATGGATCTGCCATCCCATCTATGCTACAAATGAGATTATAGCTTGTATAGAAGTATACCTAGCCGCTAGAGAAATTGTCTCCTCGTAGTCTATTCCCTCCTTTTGACATAACCTTGGCCATGAACCTTGCCTTGTATTTATTGATGCTACCATCTACACCATGCTTTATCTTATAAATTCAGTGTGATCCAACTATTGCCCTATTTGTTGGTCTACGAACTACCTCCCACACATCATTCTACATTATTAAGGAATACTCCTCAACCATAGAATCTCACCATACCTGATGCTCTACAACCTCTTGATAGTTGGAAGGCTCACTATCTACCAACTGACTAACTAATGCCACATAGTCATTGAACTTGGCTGGTTGTCTCCACTGTCTAGTACTCTTCCTAAGAGCTCCCACAAACTCTTGAGTATCCCTTTTGAGTCTCTTGAACCTCAAAATTCCTATTTCCAACTGTAGAGGATGTGATATCAACCTCTAAGTCTTCTAGATGCATTTCCTTTTGCACCTGTTGCTCCATGTTCTATGAATCTTCACCACCTGAGCCTACACTTGTACTAGGAATTGTACTTGTGCTTAGTTGCCCTTGACTAGGTCTTGGAGCTTCTACTAGCCACTCACTCTGATCATCTGCTGGCATATCTCCAGACCTTCTAAATGCCTTGTCTTTCATGAACTTAACATCACATTTGACAATAATTCTTCTAGTCAAAAGGATAAAAATCCTATATGCCTTTGAGGTTTCACTATACCCAACAAAGTACCCCCTCTCTACAATCTAATCTAACTTGATACGTGTATCACCTAGAATATGACAATATGCCAAACTCCCAAATTCTAAAATGGCTAACATTAGGCTTCTTACCTATGAAAGCTTCCTCTAGTGTCATCCTCCCTAACACCTTGTGTGGAACCCTATTCTAAATGTAGACTATTGTACTACACGCTTCTGCCCATAAGTAGTGGGGCATCTCCTGGTCATGTAGCATGGCTCTTGCCACCTCTGATATAGAATGGTTCTTCCTCTTAATAGCTCCATTCTATTGTGGATTGTAAGGAACAATCCACTATCTCTCAATTCCTTCCCTAGTATAGAACTCCTAGAAGTTATTTCCTTTGTACTTGCCTCCATTGTCTGACCAAAGAACCTTTATCTTCTTTCCCATCGAGTTCTCCTCTAGAGCCTTGAACTCTTGGTATCAACTAAAAACCTCGTCCTTGGTCTTCAAGAACTATATCCAAGTCTTCCTGGATAAATCATCGATAAAAGTAACATAGTACTCATATCCTCTGAGAGACTTTGTTGACATCAGTCCACATACATCTGAATGTACTAGATCAAGAACACCTTTAGATCTGGTGTCACTCCTTGGAAAAGATGCTTTCAAAAAGTTCCCCAACACACATCCCTTACATACATCATCATGCTCTGTGATCATCTCTAGAACACCTGTCATCATCTCATGAAGCAATTTGAGTGCTCCATGATGAATATGGCCCATCCTCCTATGCCATAGCTCTCCATGATCTCTAGGATTAGTGATGCTCATGAGTGCCTTTAGAGTATCAAACTTCAACCTATAAAGGTGACCACTCCTAACTCCAATAGTTATGGGTGATTTCAATTTCTTGTGCTTAATCAACACATGTGTCCCTCTATAGATTACATTGTACCCCCTATCATGAAGAATAGATACTGAAAAAAAATTCATACCTAATCCTGGCACATGCAATACATCATGAACTATAATTATCTTTCCATTCTCCCCCTGGAAAAGAATAATCCCTTTCCCAACCGGGTTGAGTTTGGACAAGTTTCCCATAGAAATATGGATATTGGTGTTCTCCTCCATGTAACTAGAGAAGTGCTCTCTACCTCCTATCATATGAAATGACACCCCACTATCTATATACCAGATAGTCCATGAAGTTGAGCTCACCATACAAGCTATAAGTGCAAATTGATCTTCCATTCTACTGGAGAGTTCTTCTACACTTGCTGAAGTTGGTGCCTGCTTCTTTGCCTTCTTCCTTTCTAGATAATCACTGACATAGTGACCACACTCATGAAATCCAAAGCACTTGACCTTAGAAAGGCCCTTCTTCTTCTTCTCACTTTGTGAGTTTGATCCTTTGGTAGATCCCTTCTTTGCTTTCCCTTTCCTTGCTAGGGCAATGTTCTCCTATTCCACCTCACTTTTCTGACTCTTGCTGGCCCCATTGACAAGAGTTAGTCTAAAATCCTCCTGAGTGAAATTAGTCCATAGTCGATCCCAACTTGCTAAGGTATCTCATCCACTGACAACTTGAAAAAAGACACTCCACTATTTAGAAAAGATATTTAGGGCTATTCTCACTAGCTCATCATCACTGAGACTATCTCCAACAACTACTAACTGGTGCTTGAAAAGTCTAATCCTAGTGAGGTAACTTGTAACATCTTCTCCTTGGTTCATCCGAGTATTCTTTAGCTTCTTTTTGAGAATCATCTTCCTATTGGTCATAGCATTCTAGTATAGATTTAGAATGGTGTTCCACATCTCCTTTGCTATATCTAGCTCCGTGATATGTGGAACAATATGATCCTTGACACCATCAAAGATAATCCTCCTTGCCTTGGCATTGTCCTTCTTATATGTTTCAAGCTGTGTCACATTTGTTGGTATAGGTACAACACTGGTAGCATAATCCTTGATACCATTCTAACAATAAAGAAATTCTGGCCTTCTAGACACCAAAATTCAAGGCACCATCCAATCCGTCTTGATCTCTCAAACTAGCTAAAGCCATCTGAAGGGATTAGAGAAATAATAATTTTAAAGAGATCACAATTTCTTTCCTAGGGCAAAACTTTTCTACCCTCAACAATACTCTAATACCATGTGAAAATTAACACTATTGCAGTCATTGATTATTGATCTCCTAATGTAAATAATTATTAAACCGTTGGAAATAAATTCAAAGCTAATATTGAAAATAAAACAACTGCAACTTCACCAATAAAATATAGAAAGAAATTCAGAACACAAAGAACACAATATTTTTGCATAATCATCCTTGGAAAAACCCCTAAGGGAAAACTAGTTATGCAGATGGAAAATATATTAACTTCAACAAAGCAAGAGATACAAAATTCCTTGCCTCTCACTGGCAAAATTCAAACAACCTCCTAATTTCTCCTACTGATATTCTCCACTACTAACCCCAACGCTATCACTGCACCCTTGCTAACACTTGAAGACTGCTTTCTATCACTGCAAACTCATTTGCTAACACTGCAAATGCTTCTACAACTCTCATTGTTCTCTATTCTATTCTATTCTCCAAATGCCTCCCTTGACCCCCTTTTATACTACTTAACCAAGAGGTTTCTAGTTGTTTCTTGATAAAGACAACTCAACCAAGAAGTTTCTAGTTGTTTCCTAACCAAGAAGTTTCTAGTGGCTTCTTGATTAAAACAACCTAACCAATATGTTACTACTGGCTTCTAGAAGGAGTCAATTAATTAACAAATAATTATCATAGATCTTAACAATTATTTGTCAATTAATCACATGTGGATGAACAACTATCCAAGCTGCCTAAAACTAATAGTTCTTTTATTGATTTATTTCCTCTTATTCTAAATTTTGGCACTCAAGTTAGCTTTCTAATAATGAAAAAAAAAGAGTTGACGATGGTCAAATTTTGCAAAGAATAAAAGATTTCAAAGTTTAATTCTTTTTGGAACTCAACTTATAAGTGATTGTTTAGGTCTCTTTTGTATACTTCACATGCACTCATCAAGACTCAAATTATACGAAGAATCAAATAATCTATAAGAAATTTCTTAGTGCATTTTATATTTTTGATTTTATAGGTTCACAAGATTATGACTCTCACAAATAATCCCTTCTATTTGAGTATTTTGTAGTATTCTCCTAGTAAATGGAAGGTCACATGAGGATATATCAAAGAAGAATGTTAGTTTCATCAAATTGAAGAAATGCATTATACTCTTCTCAACCATGGTATTGCCTAACTAGATTCTTCAAATCATATAGAAATACCATCTAGTATCACTTGGCTATCTGGTAGGACACCATCACTTGTACTTACATGTAAATCTATTGTTCACTCATCCATGAGTTTCACATATTATTTTCATTTGGTATTTGTTAGCCATACCAAGTCAACCATATTGGGATGCATATCTATTAGACTTAGCATATTTTTCTTAAGGATCTCATGTTACAAATTTTTGTGATATTATTGAAGACATCTCTCTTCTATTTGGTGATGACTTTCATGAAGTTGCATCATCATTACCATCCGTGCCCACATTTATATTACCTCACCTACATCAAATCCTACTGTGACATGTTTTACACAAATTCATGAGTTGTGATATCCAACTCATTTGTATTCATCTATGTTAGTATCAAATTCACATTGGTTCATGTACATCAGGATATATATCACTCATCAAAATTAACTTGGATATCTTTGAGCATCATTTCATATCATCAGTGGCATCTTTCCAATCTTTGGGTTATGTGCAGCGTTCAAAGACATTCATCTTCCTTCCTACATATTCATATCCAAAATGGGAAGTAATCTTGCACAAATTTATGCCGTCGTTTCTTCCAAAGGGAAAGAATATTATTCAACTTTCATGGATCATCTTTAGCATCTAGTTTCAATCATCTACCAACTCTACATGGAGTTCATTATTTCATATCTTCTAGGGGTCATATGATCTTCTCTACTTTGTTTCCTATGGGAAGAATATATTGTATGTTGTGGCAGAAATAGTTCTTGGGGGTTATCATGTGTCCTCTATCCATCACTCTTCTTCTTCTTCACCTGTACATTTGCATTTTATCCCCTTTTTGTGAGAGGTTTCCTTCCTACTAGATTTTCCTCATTTCTCCTTACTTCTGAGTTATTTGCATTGTACTGGGCCACCTAGCATGGCTAGTAGGTAAGATCTATTTTTATATGATCCTCCTAAGTTATGCCTAAGGGGTGTGGGGTGTTAGTGTATTTAATATATCACACTTAGTCTTAATAAGCCTACATAGTCATCCATATGTTTTCGACAAGTGTTGACACAAGTTGTTATCATTTGGGAATGCATAAAGATGTTTTGAGTCCATTTTGACACCTCATCCTATGTCTTTAGAAGGAAACTTACCACCACTCATTGAGTATTGGGTTCAACTTTTGATTCAAGCCAATCATTCTTCCTATTTGTACTCTTTTTCTCCTTTGATTCTCCAATCTATGGAAGGTGAAATTTGTGCTCTCATTCATTATCGAGGTTGTAATTTATCTAACAATATAGATATTGTTAATTGTTTCAACAAATTTTTACCTAATAGTGATTCTATTTGCAACCATTTGAATAAATGTAGGAATATCAACTTATCTAATAATGTTTGTGGATTAATATCAATGACATGTGAGTAGTAATATAAAACCTAAGAAAGCTACATTAAGATGACAACTTCATTTACAGAGGTTTCCATGTATGATGATACACAAAGAACCTAAAATATACAATAGTTTTAAAGTGTTATGATATGATTAAACATGTATTATTTGATTGCTATGTAGATATGGAAATTATGCATTTACTTTGTCATGTTTTTCATAAGTTGCTATAAATTCCTATTTGGGTAGAAATGGACAAATAATAAAAAAGTGAACCAAGCTTTCTTATAGAGATTACAAGAGCTAGTAAAACAATATGATGAGAAGAACTCCCATGAAGGTAGTAACCTGCAAAATCTAGGGAGAATAACCAAAACTAAATCACTCACCAATTAGGGTAACACAAAAAACAAGACAAACCCTTGATTCAACATTGAACATGATTCACATAAGCAAAGCCAACAATATCTAACAGTTATGTATCACATTTTGTACACACATATTTTATAACCTATGTTTAAACTAAGTAGTAATGCCAAGTTAATTATTTTTTGGTTCTATTTAATCTCATCAAAATCCCTTTATAAGTTTGTTTTCTCTTTATAATTAATATTAAATTTTTTCCTGTAAGATAAATATATCTAATTATGTACCCGTCTTATAATTTTTTAAAAGAAAAAATAAAAATAAAAAAATTTAAAAAGAATATATTAAAAAAAGATTAAATAGATTGCTAAATGATGAATCAATTAGTTTAGTTAAATAATTTTGTATCGAACATTTAAAAAAATAAATTAAAAAATAATAATAGTTAAATTTTATAAGAAAATAACAAAAGAAAATATATAAGTAATTATAAATAATATAGTTTCATTGATTACATACACTGAAGATACATTGAAAAAGTTGTTTTTCCATGACGAGATTAAATGACAGAAAAACTACTCTTATACTTAAGCAAATAAGATATACCTTTAAATTTCGGCGAAGGAAAGATTTGGTGAAGAATTACTGAACGCGTATTCTTAAACCACATTGTAAATTTTAGCATATATATAAAATGGAAACAACCTCCATTCTATTAACCTAATCCTTTCCCAATATTCTCAATATTGTCTGGACTAAAGGTAATAAATATGCTCGTTTCTTGGCGTATCTGGGCTATATACGTTTTATTTTTAATTTTAATATTCAAATAAATGTTTGTTCACATTATAAGCTTGAACTGTCATTATCTCTCACCTAACTCCCATGATAATGCATTGAATTAGGTCTGGCCACGTTAATCATTCAGTGGAAAAAGTGTTTCTGCACGTTTCATACAACTTGTATAAATTTCAGACCTCAGAGCAGAAGACTCCAGGCCTCGGATTAGAAAAGACTAAAGGTAATACGCTCGTATCTTGGCGTATCTGGGCTAGACGTTTTGTTTTTAATTATAATATTCAAATAAACTTTTTGTTCACATTACACGTTTTAACTGTCGTTATCTCTTGATCCGAAAGTTCTCACCTAACTCCCATGATAATGCATTGAATTAGGTCTGGCCACGTTAATCATTCAGTGGAAAAAGTATAAATTGTAGTGGAGCACAAACCTCAGAGTAGTCGCCTCGGATTAGAAAAGAGAAGAGAATACCCAAAATGTCTCTGGGTTGTATTGCACCGTTGGCTTCCACTGTGGTTGCATCACCCAAGTTACAGAAGCCTCTTTTTCATCACAAGCCCTTCAATACAGCACATAACCTTAACACCAAATTCATCCCTGCCCGGTCTAGAGTCGCTCTAAATCCCATCAATATGGCACTGATTACTGAAAGGATTAAACAAAGAAATAAAATGTCGCAATAAGAAGAAATACACAACACCGGATTTATCCTGGTTCATCACAATAGTGGTTACGTCCAGACTGCAGAGTATTGAATTAATAAGAAAAAGTTGTTTACAAAATGAGCAGGAGCAGCATATAAAAGGGCTCCAATAATATTACAAATGAAGAGTCTTTGGAAACCAAGAGACTCGATTATTGGAGGGAACAATGACTTGACTGTTGGCCTTCACAATATCAACAAACTCCCCCCTGAAGGACAACCAATGCTGCAACTGATCACCCAATACCCTGCTCAAAGAATGATCTATCTTTTCTTCACAAGCCCAAGAGAAGTTCTAGCACATTTGAACTTCTCTTTGGCAACAACCTTCGTGAATATATCAGCCGGATTGATCTTGGTGTCAATCTTGACAACATTCAGCTTGCCCTCTTCGACTGCATGACGAACAAAGTGAGCATGTGCATCAACATGCTTGGAGCGATGTTGGGATGACTGATTATGTGCCATGAAGATCGCACTACGGCTGTCACAAAATAGATTATATTCATTTTGATGAACTTTCAAGTCACCAAGTAACCGCTGAAGCCAAATCATTTCCCTTGCACCTTTGGAAAGAGCTAAGTATTCAGCTTCATCTGAAGAAAGAGCAATGGAATGTTGCAACCGTGAAGCCCAGCTGATTGCAGCTCCAGCAAATGTGAAGCTGTAACTAGTGGTAGACCTTCATTTATCCAAGTCTCCAGCAAGATCAGAATCAGTGTAACCTTGTAGCTAAACTTTGTTTCTGCCAAAACATAAAACATAATCTGAAGTGCCTTTTAGATACCTTAGTATCCATTTGATGGCTTCCCAATGAGCTTTTCCAGGATTGCTCATGAACTTGCTCACAACTCCCACTGCATGAGCAATGTCGGGGCGAGTAGAAACCATAACATACATAATGCTACCAATGGTTGATTTGTATGGAATTTTCTCCATAAATTCTTTTTCTTCCTGTGTTTGAGGACATAATTCAGAACTTAATCGAAAGTGACCAGCAAGAGGAATAGGAGTTACTTTGGATTCAGCCATGCCAAATCTTTCAACAACTTTGTCAATGTATTGTTTTTGAGACAAAGTGATTTCCCTCTTTTTCCTATCCCTTGTGATTGTCATGCCAAGAATCTTTTTGGCCGCCCCTAAGTCTTTCATTGCAAATTTGCTTGCCAATTTTTGCTTCAACTCATTAACGATTCGTTTGTTTGTGCCAGCTACTAACATGTCATCGACATAAAGAAGAAGGATGACAAACTCACCACTTGGAAGTTTCTTAAAGTAGACACATGGGTTTGATTCACATATTGTGAAATTATGTTCAACCATGAATCGATCAAATTTTACATACCACTGTCTTGGGGCTTGTTTCAGGCCATACAAGCTCCGATTTAATCTGCAATAAAGGTGTTCATGTCCCTTCTTTACGAACCCTTGTGGTTGCTCCATGTACAGTTCTTCTTCTACATCACCATGTAGGAAAGCGGTTTTCACATCAAGTTGTTCTAATTCAAGATCCCATGCTGCTGCTAATCCCAGAATAGTTCGGATAGTTGTCATTTTGACAACTGGTGAAAAGATTTCATTCAAATCTATCCCTTGTTTTTGATCAAATCCCTTTACCACCAATCTGGCTTTGAAGCGTTTATTGCCTTCTGCTTCATCTTTCACACGATATATCCACTTGTTCCTAAGTGGTCTTCGATTAGGTGGAAGAGAGACCAAATCCCAGGTTCGATTCTTGAGTAAAGAATCCATTTCTTCACGCATCGCTGTTTGCCATTTATCACTATTGACATCATTGAGAGCTGCTTTGAATGTAGATGGTTTTGAAAATTCTGAAACTAGAATTGAAGGCTCTGCTTCTTCAGCATACAACAATTCATAATTAGAGAATTTAGCTGGTATTTTCCTTTCTCTAGTAGACTTTCTCAAGCCTTGAGGATTTTCTTGTTCTCCTCTATTTTTAATAGCAGTCCTTTTAGGATAGACATCACTTTGATTTTTATTAGATTCTGAAATGGTCATATCACATAACTCATGAGGGCTTCCTTTTGAGACAATGTATCGTCTTTGTTGTGTATTGGAACTGTGAGATTTGTTTCCAATATCATGAGGGTATGTTTGATCAAACACTTGAAGATTATTTTGAAGTGCGCCTTCTCCCTGCAATGCTAAATGTCCTTGTAATATATTTGTATTGAGTGCCTCAAAACCGGTATGTAAACTATGTTGATTTGGAGAAATGTTACCTCTACCTGCCATATTACCTACATGGTGAAAGGGACTTTGACTGCCATGAAACTACCGTAAAACTGTCTCCTCTGCTTGAAGCTGTTCCCGTGAATTACCAAGATGCTGGTCTGTGCTCCCACCATGATTAACCTGCACATTAACGTCTTGCAAATCAATTTGCAGACCCTGTGAAACAGCTCTAACACATTGTGGATGGAGTTCTGCACCCTGCACATTCACCTCTGTTACATGCGTTTGAACTTGGTTTTCATTTGCCTCTTGCAGATTATGTGCAGGCTGCAGATTAGTTGGACCTACACTCTGAAATTGCCCACGTTTATTGCCAAGATTGTGGCTTGAGTTTCCACCATGCTCAAATGGATATAGTGACATACGTTTACTGTGAGTACTCTGTATATAGACGGGATTTCCATGGATATCAATTGGCACAACCTGCAAATTACTCTCATCCTCCAGATTGATGTCCTGCGGTTCTATTTGCCCACCCTGCATCTGTGGATGAGCATTATAGTCCTTTGACTGATAGTCCATTGTAGTAAGAGGATCCCTTGTACTTTGGTTTGAAAAACTTTCACAAGCTTGATCGTGATGGAGAGACAAATTCCTGTCATTAGAAGAGATATCAAAAAAATCTTGTGTAGAACATCATCATGTCCTGTGTTCCCAGGAGTGGAAGAAGATGATAAATTTGGAAATAGTACAGAGGTGGGACTATATGAAATAGTGTTAGAAATTTTTTGTGGATTCAATCCAACATTCCTTTGTGCAGCGATTGGCACAAATTCTTTTTTAGACATTTCCTGAGAATTTAATGCTAGAAATGTTTTCTCATTGAAGACAACGTCTCTGCTTCTAATAATCTTCTTATCAGTTAAGCTCCAAAGCCTGAAGCCAAACTGATCCTCTCCATAGCCAACGAATATGCAAGGCTTGGATTTAGGATCCAGTTTGCTTCTCTTTTCTCTGGGTACATGTACAAAAGCTTGACAACCAAAAACTTTAAGATGAGAGTAAGAAACTCTTCTACCTTGCCATTCCTCTTTTGGAATTCCGAAGTTCAACCTTGAAGAAGGACTCTGATTAATGAGATATACGGCTATATTACATGCCTCAGCCCAGAATTCTTTGCCCAATCCTACATTTGAAAGCATACACCTAGCTTTCTACATTATTGTCCTATTGAGTCTTTTCACTGCCCCATTTTCTTGAGGGGTGTAGGGCACAACTTTCACCCTACGAATACCATTATCTACACAATAATTGTCAAACTCCAGTGAACAAAACTCACCTCCATTATCCATTTTTAAACATTTGATCTTATGGCCCCTTTGGTTTTCAACAAGAGCTTTGAAAACTTTAAACTTAGAAAAGACTTCAGATTTATTTTCCATCATATATATCCATACTTTCCTAGTACAGTCATCAAGGAATGTAACAAAAAAATTTGAACCTCCTAAAGAGCTTACCTCAACTGGACCAAAGACATCTGAGTGTACAAGTTCCAATGGTTTCTCCTTGAGATCATGTCTAGCTTTCAAGAAGCTGACCCACTTTTGTTTCCTGTAAAGGCAATGTTCACAAAATTCCAAATTTGCTGATTGGAGACCCGGTAGTTGATCCCTTTTGAGCATTATCTCAAAGCCCTTTTTGCTCATGTGGCCTAATCTTAGATGCCAAAGTGCTGCATCGCTGCCCATGATTGTCATAGAAGCCCCTATTTCAATAGGCTTCTCAAGGAGATAAAGATTGCCAATTTTGTTTCCCTTGGCAATTATTCTTGAACCCTTGGTAACTTTCCAAGTATCCAGATATAAGAATGGATAATATCCTTGGACAAAGAGCTGACTAACTGAAATCAGATTTCGCTTTAATTTGGGAACATGGCAAACATCTTTTAACAACCATTTCCCTCCATCTTCCAGCGATAACAAAATGTCACCTTTGCCAACTATTTCGTAGGATTTGTTGTCTCCAAGAAATACCTCTCCAAATTGACCACCATGGTAGTTTGTGAAACAATCTGTACATGAAGTAGCATGGAAAGAAGCTCCGGAATCTATTGCCCAAGAATATGATTTTGTGTCACTTGTAGAAAGAACTAAAGCACTTTCATCTTTCTCATAGGCTATATTTGCTTCCATGTTTCTCACATTTTCTTGTGCTTTCTTGTAAGACCGACAATTTATCTTTGTGTGGCCAAACTTACCACAAAACCAACATTCTCCATTCCTACCTCTTGACCTTGAACGATTGGGTGACTTTGATCTTTGCTGATAGTAATTATTATTTCCTCTATGGTGGCTTCTTCCTCTTCTCTCAATGCTGACCATAGTGAGAGCATCACCGGATGAGGAGTCTTTGTTACTCCTTCTCATGTCTTCACTTAATAAAGTGGCAACAACTTCATCGTAGGCCAACTTTGACTTCATAGAGCTTGAAGTACTTACAGTTGTAACTACGGGATCCCAACTATTAGGTAAAGAACATAACAAGATGATTGCTTTGGATTCGTCATCTTGAGTCATACCAACCGAGCTTTCTTGACATAATAGGGTGTTCAAATTATTTATATGATTTGACATTGCAATCCCTTCTTTCATTTTTAGTTTGTAGAGTTTCTTCATAATGAAGATTTTGTTTGCAGCTGACGTCGTTTGATACATATTTTGAAGTTTGTCCCAAACCTCTTTCGTTGACGTCTCATTTGAGACATTGAACAAGACATTTTTCGCTAGTGAGAGAAAATGGATGCCATCACCTTGTCATCCATCTTTTGCCAATCTTCATCAGTCTTTGTAGACGGTTTCTTAGACTTTCCTTCGATTGCGAGAGCCAAGTCTTGCTTAACCAGTAAGGAACGCATCTGGACTTTCCACAGGCTGTAATTCTTGCCTGTAAATTTCTCTATTTTCAAATCCTCCATCTTTCTAGAAAATTCAACACTGATTTTCCAATCTGCACACCTCGTGCTCTGATACCAATTGAAAGGATTAAACAAAGAAATAAAATGTCGCAATAAGAAGAAATACACAGCACCAGATTTATCCTGGTTCACCACAATAGTGGCTACGTCCAGACTGTAGAGTATTGAATTAATAAGAAAAAATTGTTCACAAAAGGGCTCCAATAATATTACAAATGAAGAGTCTTTGGAAACCAAGAGACTTGATTATTGGAGGGAACAATGACTTGACTGTTGGCCTTCACAATATCAACAATTACCACTGATGAAGGCATAACACGACGTATTGGCAATCATCACCCTAACTTGTGGGATGATGATTTCATACAATCTCTCTCAAAAGCTTATGAGGTTTCCTAGTTTACTCTTTATTTTGAGCTCAGTTTATTGGATAAATAGTTGGTTCTTCTACTTTTGGTAGTTTATGTGATTGTTGTTTTCCAATGTTTGGGATTGTACTTCATATTCAATCATCAGAATGAACAAAGGGTCATAAAAGTTATTGTTGCTTCATTAGCTGTTATTTTATATAAATTTAGAAAGTGGATCATTTGAATGTTCTAAATTGGATTATTGGATCATGTGAGTGTTCTTGTTGATCAATATTTTCTAAAATTTAAATGAATAGAAGAGAAATGAATTCTGATTTCTTTTTGTTGTTGGGATTTGATTTTGCTAAGTTTTTCATCTATATTGGAGATCACATTTTATGATCTATTATTAGAATACAAATGAGTGTTTAAAGATGGAGAATTTTTTGAATTTGAAACTATTTAATGTTTCAGATTACACTCCTTGACTCATCTTCTTGTATTCATTTACATTCTAATGATACATCACATATGTAATCCTAAACGATCAAATTTTTAGCAATATCAATGTTAAGCTATAAATAAGAGAAATCTGATATCTTCTGTGTATTTCTACATAAGTTCATATAAAC
This sequence comes from Cupressus sempervirens, assembly GCA_028749045.1. Classification (NCBI taxonomy): domain Eukaryota; kingdom Viridiplantae; phylum Streptophyta; class Pinopsida; order Cupressales; family Cupressaceae; genus Cupressus; species Cupressus sempervirens. The sequence goes on from CM053789.1 coordinate 344,460,170, forward strand.
CTTCTTGTTTGACAAATAGTTCAGGCTATGTTTTTTTATGATTGATTACCCAATGATCGTTCTTTTTATTTTGCCATGTTGGATGTATGATGACTCACAGGCTCCCTTTTATGTTGAACGTGCTGAGAAGCTGATAAAGGATGTGAAGAACATGTTCAATGCCCTTCCTCTACACTCTTCATCTGCAGACGATCTGATTCAACATCTTTCACTAGTTGACAGTGTAGAACGCCTCGGAATTGACCGACCTTGACTATGTTTAATGTTTGCTTATTTTTAAGCTTCAGTAGTGAATGTTATTATGTTTTGCTTTTCCACCATGCTTATGAAAAGTTGTAGCTCGAGTAGTATTCTAAGAACTATGGATGCATTTTGTGGATTATATTATAGATTGTGCTCATTATAGGATTTAAATATCACCTTTAAGTTTTGATTTGTTTGTGTAACTCATCTATAACTCTGAACGAGTGTTGTTTCATTGAAATTAGCTAACAAGTCATTTTAAGATTGGTATAACTTAAAATGAATTATTTAAACAAACCAAAACAAACTTAGCATTATTACCAAAATTCTCATATCTATGAATTATTTGAATAACAGATATTGGAGCAACTCGGGCATTAGATGTGGTAGAGAGAGCACTTGTGCAGATCTGAACGTCACAGCTTTGGGTTTTCGAATTCTTCGCCTTGATAGATATGGCATCTCTTCAGGTGATCTTTACAGTTACTAATCAGATACTTTCTATGAAAATGGTTGATGCACTAAGAGTGTCCATATATACATATGTGTGTGTGTGTGTGTGTGTGTGTTTGGTATAATAATTCTTTAGAAATTATATAGGTGATCTTTAGAATTATGTTATTGAATTTTAAAATGTGTTTTATTTCTGTTAAATAATGTAAATCTTGTTATTTTTAAAATCTATTTACAAAATATCAAAATACTTCTAATTTATATGAACGCAGATGTGTTACAACATATCTAAAGATGGACAATTGTTACATTCAAGTAGCTGGTCAAATGAGGAGGAGATAAAAAGCATTCTAAATTTATTTCATTCTTCACTCATTGCATTTCCTGGAGAGAAAGTTATGGATGATGCAAAATCCTTTTCTATTACATATTTACAACAAACTCTACCAAAGATCAACAATTTTAATCTTTCAAGAGAGGTACATGTATAACTATTCATAACTTTTCTTGCTAATTCTATGAATCTTTTTGAGCAATGAAATTCTAATCAATTTGATGTAATAGATAAAATTCAATCTAGAATATGGTTGCCACACCAATGTGCCTAGGTTGGAAGCAAGGACATATATCAACATATATGGAGAAGATAGGTCATGGGCTTCCAAGACTATCAAAGAGTAATTACAATACCTTGGATAATGTCTTACTATTCTTTGCTTAAAAAATTGTATGATAATTTAATATTTTATCATATTTAATTAAAGGGAAAGTGAATATCTTAATTTTTAGACATTTCTAAGTCTTCTTTATGATTTCAAAGAAAATTCTACATTGTAATGTTTGAATTATTGTAGTACTTCATATGAAGAAATCCTAGAATTGGCAAAGTTGGACTTTAATATGATTCAATCAATACAACAAAAAGAGCTTCAAATTCTCTCAAGGTGAGCGATTCATGTTATGGAATATATTCTTTAGCATTTGAAGTTTCAAATTTACCATCTAATTTGCAATTGAATATTCAGAATCAAAAGTTTATTTAATGATGTGTATTTTAGATGGTAGACACAATCTGGTTTGGTTAAACTAGAATTTTGTCATCATCGCCATGTGGAGTATTACCTTTGGGCAGCTGGAGGGTGTATTGAGCCAAAGTATTCTACTTTTAGAATTGGGTTTGCAAAGTTTTGCGCACTTGTCACATATTTGGATGATATTTATGATACATATGGAACTTTTGATGAGCTCAAAAAATTCACAAAAGCTATCAAAATGTATTATATTTATTGTTATTGGATAATTATGATGATAGAAAGGAAGGATTTAAACAACTCGTTCTTCATCTACAAATGTTATTATTAACGTTTTAGATATATTAGTATGCATAATAGCAGGAAAACATAAATGGATTTAATTTTCCATTTTCATATGTACTTACTCAAACACATTTCTCTAGATATTAATGTATAATAAAATTACATTAAAAATATAGTAACAAATTTTGTTGTTCTTTAAGGTGGAATTTATTAGCTATAGAAGGACTTCCTAAATTTATGAAAGTGACATTCAAGGCTTTTGATGAAGCTGTAAAGGATATGGCTGAAGAGGCCAAGAAAATTCAAGGCAGAGATACACTTGACTATGCACGCAAAGTTGTATGAACTTATAAATCTCAATCTATGTTAATTAATTTTTAATTACTATAATAGATGTCCTATAATATAGAGTGTATTAGAACAATTTTTACTTAACTAAGCTATACCTTTCACCATTTTCAAAAAAAATTAAACCCTTTTGAGAAGTGAAATAAATCACATGTTTAATATTAATTAATTACAAAAGGAATAACTTATAAAATAAACTATATTAAAACTATTTTCTTTTCAAGTCCATTATTCTATTTTTCTTTCATTTAATATAAAGAGTATAGTTTTACTATCTGTAGTGTCTTCCCCTAGTTCACATTTCTATTATCATTGTTGAACTCTTTTAGGCTAGTTTTATTCTTGATTTCTAGTAGTATTGTTTAGAGATTATTAGTTATTTTTTTAGATTCAGTTGATTATATGTTGAGATTATTTGGTATGCTATATTTTATGTATGCATGATGATTATTACAGTGCTTACAGTTATTGATGATGATTAGTTAGATGGTTTATTATCACATGTGTTTTCTTATGAATACTTACCCCATACTTGCATGTGTATGGTGTGTGTGTTTGTTTTCTCTATGTATGGCATTTTTGATGTTGATAAGGAAGGGAGTCATAGTCACCTGCTAGTCGGGATCTACACGATGCACCACTTCCTACCATTGCCTGTTTAGCTTAGAATATTGTGTTTGTACATGCATGGATTTTATGCAGGTTCCAGGTAATAGCTATCGACTTCTTTGAATTTCCAGGATGAGCGTACCCTATTGCCTCATCTCAATGGTAAGAGAGAGGAGATAAATTCTTGAGCCCAAAACCTAAACCCTTAAGCCATTTGTCCTAATTATCTAAGTCGAGTACCCTCTGAATGCGTCAGATGACGTTGATTCATGATTATAACCCTTTTGTTTGATTTTGTATGTGTTTTTTTTTCTTTGATGGATTTTTGCATGTTTCTTTATGAGTCTTGGGTGTATTTTCTATTAATTAAGTCAAATTAAAAGATTAAATTAATGATTTAATTTAATGGAAAATTATTATGACACTTTAATATTTAATTGTATTTAATTAATTGAGAAATTAATTAAATAAAAAGAATTAAATTTGGAGGTAAAAATTATAAGAATAAATTTAGAACGTGATAATATTTATTTAATTTAATAAAAATATATTTTTAGAGTTCATTTTTAAATAAATGCTAAATATTATTGTTATTTAAGTTAATAAATATTTATCGAATTAAATGTTTGAAAATAAATTAAAAGTGGAAAAAGGTATTAATCATTAAAAGTTTTAAGATCACATGATTTATGCATGAGTTGGAAATATGAGAAATTAATTAAAAAGATAAAACATGTGAATTTTATAAAGATATTTTAATTTCATAAAGTGTGCATGAGTTTAAAAGTCAATAAATTAATTGAAAGCGGAGTCGAGTGGAAATTGGATAAAGTTATTTAATAATTCATAAACGTGCATGAAAAAGATTAATGCAAGATAAAGAAAGATTTAGGAAAGTTAATTTGGAGTTCAAGTCTTTTGAGCAAGGAGTCCTCTCGGGTGAATGCACAATTAGTGCCCCGATTTAAGGAGAGAACTCTTTATCACAATTAGAGGGTTCATTTTTGGAGGAGACAAATTTTGGATGCGAAATTTGGGAAGCCAAAATTGGAAAAAAATTTTGGAAGGGAAAATTTTGGGAGAAATTGTTAGAGAAAAGATCTTGGATAGAAGCAGATTCTCTTGCAAATCTTCTAAGTTGTGTACTAGCATCAGGCATAGGTAGGGTCTTGTGTTTTGATCGTTGATTGAATTATGCAATTTAATATTCTTTCTACTTTGTGATTGTAAAGAAACTTGTTTTCTCAAATTTCATTGTACGAATCTGTCAATTCTTCGTTCTGAATCTTTTGTTGTTTAATTTCATCTGTGTATAGGGGTTTAATGATCAATTAGAAAACTTCACTGAATACATTATGGAGAATTATATTTTATTTGAATAAGGTTGATTAAAAAGTCAAATAGATATGAGAACCCCTTTCATAATCGAATGTTGAACATCGTGTTTTCGGTTTGAATCAAAATGGAATTATGAAATTAGAGTTGACTCAGGAAGGGTTTGAAAATAAAAAGAAAATCTTTAAATTAGAAATTTTGATTGGTTAAATATATTTTTCCTATAAGACTAAAGTTATAAATGTTATTAAAAAATATATATTAAAATTTTATTATTATTGGGGGGGAGAGTTTTGTTATTAAATAAACAAAATTATTTTTAAAAAAATATATTTAAAAATGTTATTGTAACATTTCATATTAAAAAAAAAAATATAAAACATATATATTTATAAAATTGAAGTGGGAGGTAGGGGCCACCACCTCCCCCACCCCCCTTGGCCAATGGCTGCAGCTTGACAAACCATGGCCTGCTAGCGACTGCCAAGGGCAGACCGCGACTGCTTATTACAGTTTGCCGCTTTATTAATATGAGTTGCATTTTTTAAAAAGATTTTATTATAATTTAATTTTATTAAAATATATTACATTTTAATTATATTAAATTTATATTATTATTTATTAAAATTTTTATTATTAATTTATATTAATATTTAATAATTAAATAAATTATTAATGAATATAATATATATTTTTATTAATTAATAACTAATTTTAATTAATTTTTATTTAATTAAGATTCATTAATAATGAGAGTTAATGATGAAGTTATAAATTTTATTATTGTTGTTAGAAAAAATTAGTTATATCGATTGTAAATTCCTTGAAAATTGATATGTATTATTTAATAATTTAAATAAATAATTACCTTTGATTATTGTTGGAAGAATTGATTTTAAAACAATTAGAGGTAATTGTGCAATTTATAGGAATAAAAGAATGGGTTAATTTTAAGGGTTAACTGTGAGAACTTATTACTTGGACATATTTGAAGCTCGAACTTAAACCCTAAAGTATAACTTATCTATGTAAACTATAAGAATATTTACTTGAACCCAATCAGTGGAAGCTGAAACCTTATTGTTTAACTCAAAACTATGTGCTTTCAAACCAAACTAAATTATGTGACTATTCTGTTTTCTATGTCTTGTTTATGTTTTGGGCTGGGGGTTGATTTAGCATTCACTAGTCCTAGGTTGTTACTAGAGGCTCGAGGGTTGTGTGATTGTGATGTTATGATGTTTTAGTTTCGATATTTATTTTGAAAACCCAACTATGGTAATGTGATGGCATGATCTATGATGTGTGTGGATTATTGATTGTTATTGGTTTCCAGTCTTCTTCTGTGAAGCTAAGGTGCATGTTAATGAGATACTTGACTTAACCATTTTTGAGTCCTCGATCAGTTATACTTGAGTTGATTTTTAGTTGCCTTGATGGGACTAGAGTGTTTGCTATGTTCTTGATGTGTCATGTTGTGACATGTTTTGACTTGACCATTTTAGAATCTTCGATGGATATTGTGATTTATTTTGGGATACTTTCCAGTTGCTCATTGAGAATTAATGGATCTTGTGATTTATCTTTGATGCTTTTTAGTTGCTCATTGAGAACTATTATGGTTATTATGATTATCTTTTGGTGCTTTCCAGTTGCTCGTGGAGAACTGATGTGAATATTGAGGATTATCCTATGATGCTTTTCAATTGCTTGTATACGGCTGAGGTGATTTTACTATGATTCTTTGATTTGTGCTTTTATGAGCCTAGGGTAGGTTATCTACTTGTAGTGTCGAGAACTGGCTTGCAATGAGGGTCAGGGCCCTAAGTGGCTGCTAGGGTAACTCATTGTAAGTTATTTTAATAAGTAAAAACATTACACAAAATGGAGATTAAAATGAAATTAATAAGATAATTGTATGTTCTCGCCCATGCCTTGAGTGCTAGTAAAGACTAGGATGGAAGTAGAGAGAATGCTTGGTTACAACCTTGCATTCTATAGTATGCCTTATCAATACGAGAGGATACTAGTGGCCACATAGGGATCACTAGGGACCTTGGATTCCTAAGCTAACTGCAAGGGTAACTCGTAATATGATTTGTGATGACACTTGCCTACTTACATAGTAGGCTTCCTATGTGTCTTGTGTGCCTTTGGGAATTAGATGTCGATCTTTCTTAGAATCTTTGAGATTGATTACTTTTAGGATTTTATGGACATAGAGAGTATTTTTTTTTATGTGATTTGATATCTTGTTTGGGAGTTGTGACTATCTCCTCAGCGTGATGGGAGTGGGCCATTTAGGTTCCATGCAGTCGGGTGGTAGTGCTTTTTCACTCTTACCATTGAGATCCATCCGTATTCACCATGGTTGGAGCTTCTTGGGATGCTTGTTTATCATGTTTAAATGATGTTATTTACTGATGCATTTCCTTATATTGATGATTAGCATGTTAGATTTTCTTATGCTTATATTATAGTATGTTTTAGGAGTGACGTCCCTATTACTATAGTACCGACGATCTGTTCGGTGGCCTGGGATGTTACGTGTAGGAAATGGCTAGGGCCCACAATGGTTTAATGATGCTATTATCAGCTGGGAGGAACCACACACTTAGTTGTGTTTTATGATGGATAGTTGTGCTTTATGATGGATGGATGTATCATGTATGTTATTAGTTTCATTTATTTTATTGTACTTTGTATCATGGATTTGAGGAGGATGATGTATCTTTATTTTTACATATTTATATTCTTTTAAGACTTTCATTCCCTATGACATGTACAGTGGATGATTGAGAATTCCGGATTTCATTTGCCAAGAGGCATTTAGAACAAATATATATTATGGACATTAGACTTTCTGATTATTCTTTCATGTGGATATGGTAGTTGTTAGACTTAGTATTAGATTAAATTTAAATGTGATTCAACGTCATGGGATCCTTAAGGAATGTAACTTGTTATGTATGCTTTGAGTTGATCGTATGTTATTACTTCTGCTACTAGGTGTTTGATGTGTATGTTATTCTTTCTTACTTTAAAAATAAAATAAAAAATGTTTAGCAAACTTAGTAAAACTTTAGGTTAATTCTCTTGGATTCCTTGGTGGGGTGTTACACTATCTTTCTTAAGCATACATAACATTTTATTATTTCATAAGAGGAAGTGAATTTAAGGTTATTGTTTTTCCTACATCTATAGGGGAACTTTTATATCTTGTAGAGGAATATTATAAGGTAGAGGAATATTAGATCGTGTTTCCATTTATGAATCAAACTTTAATATTGGGATTTTACTTGAAATATCAATATAAGTATTTAAAAAAAAAAAAAATTAATACACCCATTTCAAATTTCCCAAAAAAATTGATATTATAAATTATATATATTTAGCATTATAAATTGTATATATTTAGAATGGTCAACTCAATAGTAATATATTAGCTTTCCTCAACATCTTGAAAGAATTTGAATTGTCTTTTTAAAAATTTAAAGATATTATAATACCTAATTTGGGAATTTATTTTGGTTAATGTTCTTATTAATTTTATTATTATGAAATATTTGCATTAATTTAAATCCTTCTTTAATGTAGTGGGAAGTCTATATAGACTCTTACATGAAAGAAGCAGAGTGGCTTGCTATGGGTTATATACCATCTTTAGAGGAATACTTAGAGAATGGAAAAGTGAGTGGTGGATCTCATGTTGTGACCTTGCAACCTGTGCTATCTTTAGATGTGCCTCTTTTTGATGACATTCTCAAAGAAATAGACTATCCATCAAGGTTTGACGAGTTATTATGCTTGACATTGAGATTAAGAGGTGACACAAGGACTTTTAAGGTATGTCATAAGTTAAGAAAATTTAATCATAGATTCATGTTTCCTTGTATACATATATTTAAAGTATATCCATATTTGACATCTTACAATTTTTTTTTTGTTTAAGGCCGAGGCAGCTCGTGGAGAAGTAGTATCATGTATAACATGTTACATAAAAGATCATCCTGGATACAATGAGGAAGATGCATTGAACTATCTCAATTCTCTAATTGATGAAAGGTTTAAAGAATTAAATTGGGAATATTTAAAACCAGATAAAGTTCCAACTATTAGCAAAGATTATGCATACAATTTATCAAAGGGTCTCCAACTCTTATACAAAGAAAGAGATGGATTTAGTGTCTCTAACATTGAGACAAAAGATCACAAAATTATGATTGAATCAGTACCATTGTAACTTAAGAATTATGTCATATATTTATGAGGGTAAAAATAGTATGTAATGGAGTCTTGTACCTTCATCAAGGTTACAAATTTGATAATATATTAAAAAAAAAACTTATCTTTGTTTTTGAAATAGTTATTTTATAGAATTAAAGCTATCATATAAATTTCTTCCATAATTTACATCAAATCATAAAGTTCTTGATGAAAAAATTCTATTTCATAAACTTCCTTTCATTTATCTAAATGATATTAGGCTACAAAAATATTACCACTTGTTGTAAACTTAATTTAATATAAATAACTACATAGGTTTCAATAAAATTGTTATAACCTAGTAAGTTCTTATGTTAATTAGATTCCATGGTTTTAATCTATATTTTTCTTTTACTTTCTAAATAAAGTATGGAGTCAATTTTAACCTTTCCCCTATTATTTTTGAAATTAAAAAACAAATAGGATTTAAAGCCTCAAAATTATTTCTACAACCTCACTTGAAGAAGTAGGGAGAGCCTAAGTTATCAAAATCATATAAGATTATGAACTAGAGAAACACTAATTATAAAATAAGATTAATAAGATTCTATCATCTAAATTTATACAATATTTTTTCTTAAAGACTAAGGATATATACATTAGAATGAGTAAAATCACTCTCCTTCCCTTTTGAGTCTTTATTGTAACAAAGTTTAAACATTTTTTAAACCTTTGAATTAAAAATAACTTTTTTAATTATGATTTTCTTTGAACAATGGACTTCATATTTGAAAGATGGGTGAGAATAGAGAAAAAATTTATACTTTTTCTATCTTTTTTGCTAAAGGAATAGCTTTAACCTTGTCCAAAAATTTCCATAATTTGTTTTTAGGACAATGTTCAAGCTAAATATTTATAGCAATTTAATCACCATTATCAATCACATTGCTTTCCTTTTTTCTCCTATTTAGTTACTCATTTTTCTATGTACTACTATTCTTAAATTTTATATTATAAAAAATCACTAAGAATTGAGCCTTAGTGCTGTTTGATACACTAATATCTCAATAATTTTTACTTAGAGAATATAATGAGTTTTAAAAACATTACATGTGCATTATTAAGTAGTACTTTACATGAATCTTATATGTATCTTCTACTCAACTCAAATGATTTATATAACTTTTGTAACCTACATAATGTTCCACATTATAGTCTATTAAAATAAAATTTAAATATTAATATCTGTTAACTTGGTGGTCAACACTTCCTTGGAGATTTGTGATATTTCTTAACTGCCTCCCATGGATCGAGTTAATTTTTGCATTTGTATTGGGCATTGGTAGTTCAATCTTTTGGTGCAACAACAAATGATTCTAACAAGTAGTACAAGAGCCTTGGGTTATGGGTTTGAGTCTCCCTTCAATGAGAATTGAAGGCTCATTTGATGTTGAGGGGTATATTGTTGACTTGGTGGTCAACACGTCCTAGGAGATTTTTGACATTTCTTAATCACCTCCCATAGATCAGGTTAAATCTAGTATTTGTATTAGGCATTGATAGTTTGAGCTTTTGGTAAAATGACAAATGATTCCAACACTATCACCATGAATCAAAATGTACACAAATTAGTATAGAAAGAGTTATACTAAAATATATTTTTTATGTAGCATGATACATGATGCAAATAAAGATTCTCAAATTCTTATCATATCTTGAGAATTTGGAAACTTAAAACATAGATAAAGGATCAAAAAAATTAACAATTCCAAAATAAATTTATTAACTCTTCAAAATTATAGTCATTTATTTTTAATGATGTAAAGGTAATAAATGATCTAGACTACTTAGGCTCAATTGATATTAATCAAGAAATTCCATTTTGCCGTCTCTAACCCATTGGTTTCTTCTAAGTAAAACACTCAAACAAAATTGAAGCTTTTATTGTTCCACACATATTGATTTCTTCCAACTACAATAATCAAAGGGTATTATCAAATTCTTAGTTTCTTCTACCCTCATCAATCTCTTCTAACTGAAACACTCCAATTTCATCTAATTTTTGTATTATTCCACACTCATTGGTTTCTTATAACAGCACCAGTCAATTGGCATTGATCTATTGTATTTTTTCCAAAATAATTGGTTTAGTCTAACGAAAACACTATTCTTCCATACTCATTTTTTTCTTCCAACTAAAACATTCTAATGATATTGAATTGTTGTATTCTTCCATACTCATTCATTTATTATAATTATAATACTTAAAGACAAATTGAGTATTTTATTCTTCCATACTCATTTGTTTCTCATTACTAGATCAATCAAATGAGTTTGAATCATTGCATTCTTCCATATTCATTGGTTTCTTCTAACTAAAACACTCAAATAAGCTATTGAGTTTATTATTCTTCCACATTGAGTGGTTCTATCTAACTACAATACTCAAATGACATTGAGAAAAAGTATTCTTCCACCCAAATTCTGGTATTTTCTCTTGACCTAAGTGATTTTAGGTTGTTACTCTAGATATTTTATTCTTCTTTAAATTTAAATTTAATTTTCTTCATATTTCCCTTTATTCCACTTAATCCCTTCTCTATTTTTTCCATTTAATTAATTGCTAATTACAAATCTCAATTTTGGCTTGTATACTTGATCCTTCCTAATCAAATGTATCTTTGCAGCTCAACAAGAATATTCTACTTATCCTTCCAATTCACTTCCTCTCAACATCTTTAAATCTTCTATTATGTTCCACACTTTTAATCCTCAACTTGACCTTATATTTATATCTTACACATTGTCAAGCCGGCTTGAATACAGCTTAGAATACTTAATATTCATCTCCTCAATCGGCTAGAACCAATAGGCAATTCAATTGAACTCAATATGCCAAAACAAGAAAATCCTTTGTTAGCTAACCTTACTTGGTAGACACAAACTCAAAACAATTTTCCTATGTTAACCAAGTGAACTCGGTTAACACTGCATATTCATAAAGTTCCTTTGGTAACCGAGTGAGTTCGGTTAACATTAGTTTCATCCAACATTTCCTTCATTAATTAAGTAAGCTCAGTTAACACTCAACTTCTGCAAACTTTCTTTTGTCGCCCGAGTGAACTCGGTGGACACTGTCTTCTAAACTAAGCAAATTCTAGAATGCTCGATAGACACAGGGAACTATATTCAATGCCTGAGTGAGCTCAACATACACTGATTGGCAATGATATGACATTTTGTGTAACATCAAAGACAATATACAATTAATCAATTGTTTCCAACATGATGATACACAAAGAACCTGAAAAATACAATAGTTTTAAAGTGTTATGATATGATTCAACATGTATTATTTGATTGCTGTGTAGATATGGAAATTAGGCATTTACTTTGTCGTATTTTTCATAACTTGCTACAAATTCCTATTTGGGTAGAAATGAGAAAATAATAAAAAAGTGAACTAAGCTTTCTTGTAGAGATTACTAGAGTTGGTAAAACTATACAATGAGAAAAATTCCCATTCACTAACCTGTAAAATCTAGGGAGAATAATTGAAACTAAATCACTCACCAATTAGGGGAGCCCAAACAACAAGACAAACCCTTGATTCAACATTGAACATGATTCACATAGACAAAGACAACAATATCTCAGAGTTGTGTATCACATTTTGTACACACATATTTTATAACCCATGTTTAAACTAAGTATAACCCATGTTTAAACTAAGTTGTAATGGAAAGTTAATCATTTTTGGATGCTATTTTATCCTATCAAATCCCCCTTTTAAATTTGTTCTCTTTATAATTAATATTAATTTTTTTCTTAAATCGTATTTTGTAAGATAAATATATCTAATGATCATCCCTCTGACAATTTTTTTAAAGAAAAAAAAATTTTTTTAATTTTTTTTTGAAAAGAATATATTAAAAAGGATTAAATAGATTACTAAATGATCGAATCAATTAGTTTTAGTTAAATAATTTTGCATCTAGCATAAAAAATATTAAAATAATAATAATGAAATTTTCTAAGAAAATAACATAAGAAAATAAACGAGTAATTATAAAATATATAGTTTAATTATTATAGACACTGAATTCAGATATTCTCCAATACATTGAAAAAGTTGTTTTTCCGTGACTAGGTTAAATGACAGAAAAACTTCTCTTAAGCAAATAAGATATATACCCTTAAAATTCATCGAAGGAAGTACGGAACATTTGTTTCCCTTAAAATTTGGTGAAGAATTATTGAACGCGTAATTTTAATTTAATAATGACCAGAGCTAAAATTTTAGCATATATAGAAACTGGCAACAACCTCCATTCTATTAACCTAATCCTTTCCCAATATTATCAATATTGTCTGGACTAAAGGTAATAAATATGCTCGTTTCTTGGCGTATCTGGGCTATACGTTTTATTTTTAATTTTAATATTCAAATAAATGTTTGTTCACATTATAAGCTTGAACTGTCGTTATCTCTCACCCAACTCCCATGATAATGCATTGAATTAGGTCTGGCCACGTTAATAATCCAGTGGAAAAAGTGTTTCTGTACGTTTCATACAACTTGTATAAATTTCAGACCTCAGAGCAGAAGACTCCAAGCCTCGGATTAGAAAAGAGAAGAGAATACCCAAAATGTCTCTGGGTTGTATTACTCCATTGGCTTCCACTGTGGTTGCATCACCCAGGTTACGGAAGCCCCTTATTCATCATCATCATAAGCGTCTTTTTCATCACAAGCCCTTCAATAGAGCACATAACCTCAACACCAGATTCATCCCTGCCCGGTCTAGAGTCGCTCTAAATCCCATCAACATGGCACTGATTACCACTGATGAAGGCATAACACGACGTATTGGCAATCATCACCCTAACTTGTGGGATGATGATTTCATACAGTCTCTCTCAAAAGCTTATGAGGTTTCCTAGTTTACTCTTTATTTTGAGCTCAGTTTAATGACTAAATAGTTGGTTCTGCTACTTTTGATTAGTCTATGTGATTGTTGTTTTCCAATGTTTGGAATTGTACTTCATATTCGATCATCAGAATGAACAGTAATAAAAGTTATTGTTGCTTCATTAGCTGTTCTATATTATCTTCTTTGTTAATTTATTTTCATGTTAAATGAATTTAGAAAGTGGATCATTTGAATGTTCTATATTGGATTATTGGATTATGTGAGTGTTCTTGTTGATCAATATTTTCCACCATTTAAATGAATATTTTCCACCATTTAAATGAACAAATAAAAGATGGAAGAGAAACGAAGATTTCTACTGTAAAATTTGGAATTCTGATTTCTTTTCGTTGTTGGGATTTGATTTCGCTAAGTTTTTTTATCGATATTGGAGACCACATTTTATGATCTATTATTAGAATACAAATGAGTGTCTAAAGATGCAGAATTTTCTGAATTTGAAACTATTAAATGTTTTAGTCAACTTTTCAGATTACACTCCTTGACTCATCTTCTTGTATTCATTTACATTCTAATGATAGATCACATACTGTAATCCTAAATGACCAAATTTTTAGCAATATCAATGTTAAGCTATAAATAATAGAAATCTGATATCTTCTGTGTATTCCTACATAAGTTCATATAAACCTTCTTGTTTGACAAATAGTTCAGGCTATGTTTTTTAATGATTGATTACCCAATGATCGTTCTTTTTATCTTGCCACGTTGGATGTATGATGACTCACAGGCTCCCTCTTATGGTGAACGTGCTGAGAAGCTGATAAAGGATGTGAAGAACATGTTCAATGCCCTTCCTCTACACTCTTCATCTGCAGACGATCTGATTCAACATCTTTCACTGGTTGACAGTGTAGAACGCCTCGGAATTGACCGCCATTTTCAAAATGAAATAAAAACAGCTCTTGACTATGTTTACAGGTTTGCTTGTTTTTAAGCTTCAGTAGTGAACGTTATTATGTTTTGCTTTCCACCATGCTTATGAAAAGTTGTAGCTCGAGTAGTATTCTAAGAAATATGGATGCATTGTTTGAGGATTATATTATAGATTGTGCTCATTATTGGATTTAAATATCACCATTAAGTTTTGATTTGTTTGCGTAACTCATCTATAACTCCGAATGAGTGTAGTTTCATTGAAATTAGGTAACAAGTCATTTTAAGATTGGTATAATTTAAAATGAATTATTTAAACAAATCAAAATAAACTTAGCATTATTAGCAAACTTCTCATATCAATGAATTATTTGAATAACAGATATTGGAGCAACTCGGGCATTGGATGTGGTAGAGAGAGCACTCGTGCAGATCTGAACGCCACAGCTTTGGGTTTTCGAATTCTTCGCCTTCATAGATATGGCATCTCTTCAGGTGATGTTTACAGTTACTAGCCATATCTCTTCAGGTGATGTTTACAGTTACTAATCAGATACTCTTCAGGTGATGTTTACAGTTACTAACCATATCTCTTCAGGTGATTTTTACAGTTACTAATCAGATACTTTCAATGAAAATGATTGATGCACTAAGAGTGTCTATATATATATATGTGTGTTTGGTATAATAATTCTTTAGAAATTATATAGGTGATCTTTAGAATTATGTTATTGAATTTTAAAATGTATTTTATTTCTGTTAAATAAAGTAAATCTTGTTATTTTTAAAATCTATTTACAAAATATCAAAATACTTCTAACTTATATGAATGCAGATGTGTTGCAACAATTCATATCTAAAGATGGACAATTGTTACATTCAAGTAGCTGGTCAAATGAGGGGGAGATAAAAAGCATTCTAAATTTATTTCGTGCTTCACTCATTGCATTTCCTAGAGAGAAAGTTATGGATGATGCAAAATCCTTTTCTATTACATTTTTAGAACAAGCTCTACCAAAGATCAACAATTTTAATCTTTCAAGAGAGGTACATGTATAACTACTCATAACTTTTCTTGCTAATTCTATGAATCTTTTTTAGCAATAAAATTCTAATCCATGTGATGTAATAGATAAAATTCAATCTAGAATATGGTTGGCACACCAATGTGCCTAGGTTGGAAGCAAGGACATATATTGACATATATGGAGAGGATAGTTCATGGGCTTCCAAGACTATCAAAGAGTAATTACAATACCTTGGATAATGTCTTACTATTCTTTGCTTAAACATTTGTATGATAACTTAATATTTTATCATATTTAATAAAAGGGAAAGTGAATATCTTAATTTTTAGACTTTTCTAAGTCTTCTTTATGATTTCAAAGAAAATTCTACATTGTAATATTTGAATTATTATAGTACTTCATATGAAGAAATCCTAGAATTGGCAAAGTTGGACTTTAATATGATTCAGTCAATACAACAAAAAGAGCTTCAAATTCTCTCAAGGTGAGCGATTCATGTTATGGAATATATTCTTTAGCATTTGAAGTTTCAACTTTACCATCTAATTTGCAATTGAATATTCAAATTCAAAAGTTTATTTAATGATGTGTATACATTTTAGATGGTGGACACAATCTGGTTTGGCTAAACTAGATTTTTCTCGCCATCGCCATGTGGAGTATTACCTTTGGGCAGCTGGAGTGTGTATTGAGCCAAAGTATTCTACTTTTAGAATTGGGTTCGCAAAGATGTCTGCTCTTGTCACATATTTGGATGATATTTATGATACATATGGAACTTTTGATGAGCTCAAAATATTCACACAAGCTATCAAAAGGTATTATATTCATTGTTATTGGATAATTATGATGATAGAAAGGAAGGATTTAAAGAACTCATTATTCATCTACACGTTATTATTAATATTTTAGATATATTAGTATGCATAATAGTAGAAAAACATAAATGGATTTAATTTTCCATTCTCATATGTACTTACTCAAACACATTTCTCTAGATATTAATGTATAATAAAATTACATTAAAAAATATAGTAACAAATTTTGTTGTTCTTTCTATAAGGTGGGATTTATCAGCTACAGAAGGACTTCCTGAATTTATGAATGTGGCATTCAAGGCTTTTGATGAAGCTGTAAAGGATATGGCTGAAGAGGCCAAGAAAACTCAAGGCAGAGATACACTTGACTATGCACGCAAAGCTGTATGAACTTATAAATCTCAATCTATGTTAATTAATTTTTAATTACTATACTATAGGTCCTATAATATTGATTGTATTAGAACAATTTTTACTTAACTAAGCTATACCTTTCACCATTTAAAAAAAAATTTAAACCCTTTTGAGAAGTGAAATAAATCACATGTTTAATATTAATTAATTACAAAAGGAATAACTTATAAAATAAACTTTATTAAAACCATTTTCTTTTCAAGTGCATTATTCTATTTTTCTTTTGTTTAATATAAAGAGTATAGTTTTACTATCCTTCTTGATCATACATGACATTTTATTATTTCATAAGAAAAAGTGAATTTAAGGTTATTGTTTTTCCTACATCTATAGGAGGCCTAATGCATAAGGTAGAGGAATATTATATCTTGTTTCCGCTTTTGAATCAAACTTTAATATTTTGATTTTATTTGAAATACTAATATGAGCAAAACATTAAAATTTTAATTAATACATCCATTTCAATTTTCCCAATAAAATTGATATTATAAATTATATATATTTAGCATTATAAATTGTATATATTTAGTATGGTCAACTCAATAGTAATATATTATCTTTCCTCGACATCTTGAAGGCATTTGAATTATCTTTTTAAAAATTTAAAGATATCCTAAAATTTATTTTGGGAATTTATTTTGGTCATTGTTCTTATTAATTTTTTTATTATGAAATATTTGCATTAATTTAAATTCTTCTTTAATGTAGTGGGAAGTCTATATAGATGCTTACATGAAAGAAGCAGAGTGGCTTGCTATGGGTTATATACCATCTTTAGAGGAATATTTAGAGAATGGAAAAGTGAGTGCTGGATCTCGTGTTGTGACCTTGCAACCTGTGCTATCTTTAGATGTGCCTCTTTCTGATGACATTCTCAAAGAAATAGACTATCCATCAAGGTTTGATGAGTTATTATGCTTGACACTAAGATTAAGAGGTGACACAAGGACTTTTAAGGTATGTCATAAATTAATAAAATTTAATCATAGATTCATGTTTTCTTGTATATATATATTTGAAGTATATCCATATTTGACATCTTACAATTTTTCTTTTGTTTTGTTAAGGCTGAGGCAGCTCGTGGAGAAGTAGTATCATGTATAACATGTTACATGAAAGATCATCCTGGATCCAATGAGGAAGATGCATTGAACTATCTCAATTCTCTAATTGATGAAAGATTTAAAGAATTAAATTGGGAATATCTAAAACCAGATAATGTTCCAACTATTAGCAAAGATAAGGCATACAATTTATCAAAGGGTCTCCAACTCTTATACAAAGAAAGAGATGGATTTAGTGTCTCTAACATTGAGACAAAAGATCTTATCAGCAAAATTATGATTGAATCAGTACCATTGTAACTTGAGAATTATGTCATATATTTATGAGGGTAAAAATATTATGTAATGGATTCTCGTACCTTCATCAAGGTTACAAATTTGAAAATATATAAAAAATGAATAAAACTTATCTTTATTTTTGAAATAGTTATTTTACAAAATTAAAGCTGTCATATAAATTTCTTGTATAATTCACATCAATTCATAATGTTTTTGATGAAAAAATTCTATTTCATAAACTTCCTTTCATTTATTTAAATGATATTAGGCTACAAAAATATCACCACTTGTCCTAAACTTAATTTAATATAAATAACTACATAGGTTTCAATAAAATTGATATAACCTAGTAACTTCTTATGTTAGTTAGATTCCATGCTTTTTATTCATATTTTTCTTTTGCTTTCTAAATAAAGTATGGAGTCAATTTTAAGCTTTACCCCTAATAATTTTGAAATTAAAAAATAAATAAGATTCAAAGCCTCAAAATCATTTCTACAATCTCACTTAGAAGAAGTAGGGAGAGCCTAAGTTATCAAAGTCATATAAGATTATGAACTAGAGAAACACTAATTATAAAATAAGACTAATAAGATTCTATCATCTAAATTTATACAATATTTTTTCTTAAAGACTAAGGATATGTGTTAGAATGAGTAAAATCACTCTCCTTCCCTTTTGAGTCTTTATTGTAACAAAGTTTAAACATTTTTTAAACCTTTGAATTACAAATAACTTTTTTAATTATGATTTTCTTTGAACAATAGACTTCATATTTTAAAGATGGGTGAGAATAGAGGAAAGACTTATACTTTTTCTATCTTTTGTGCTAAAGGAATAAATTTAACGTCTTCCAAAAATTTCCATTATTTGTTTTTAGGACAATGTTCAAACTGAAGATTTCTAACAATTTAATCACCATTATCAATCACATTGCTTTCCTTTTTTTCTTCTAAATAGTTACCCTCAATAAATTTTTAGAGTATAATTTACTCATTTTTCTATGCACTAGTATTCTTCAATTTTATATTATAAAAAAACACTAAGATTTGAACCTTAACACTACTTGATACTGTAATATTTCAATCATTTCTCCTTAAAGACTATAATGGGTTTTAAAAACATTACCTATGCATTATTAAATATTACTTTACATGAATTCTATATGTATCTTCTACTCAACTCAAATAATTTATATAACTATCATGACCTATTTAATGTTGCACATTGTAGTCTATTAAAATAAGATTTAAATATTACTATATGTTGACTTGGTGGTCAATACTTCCTTAAAGATTTGTGATATTGCTTAATTGCCTCCCTTGGATCAGGTTAATTTTCACATTTGTATTGGTCATTGGTAGTTCAATCATTTGGCACAACAAAAAATGATTCCAACAAGTATTACAAGAGCCTTGGATTATGGTTTTGAGTTCCCCTTCAATGGGCGTTGAAGTCTCATTCAATGTTGAGGGGTATATTGTTGACTTGTTGGTCAACACCTCCTAGGAGATTTGTGACATGTCTTAATCACTTCCCATAGATCAAATTAAATCTAGTATTTGTATCAGGCATTGATAGTTTGAGCTTTTGGTAAAATGACAAATGATTCCAATAGTATCACCATGAATCAAAATGTAAAAAAATACTATAGAAAGAGTTATACTAATTTTTTTTTTATGTAGCATGATACATGATGAAAATCAAGATTCTCAAATTCTTATCACATCTTGAGAATTTGGAAACTTAAAACATAAATAAAGCATCAACAAAATTAACAATTCCAAAATAAATTTATTTTATTTCTTCAAAATTACAGTCATTTATTTTTAATGATGTAAAGGTAATAAATGATCTAGACTACTTAGGCTCAATTGATATTAATATAGAAATTCCTTTGTGTCTTCTGTAACTCATTGGTTTCTTTTAATTAAAACACTCAAACCAAATTGATTTTTTTAATTCTTCCACACACATTGGTTTCTTCCAACTACAATAATCAAAGGGTACTATCAAACTCTTAGTTTCTTCTACCCTCATCAATTTCTTCTAACTAAAACACTCCAATTTTATTTAATTTTTGTATTATTCCACACTCATTGGTTTCTTATAACAACACCAGTCAATTAGCATCGATCTATTGTATTTTTTCTAAAATAATTAGTTTATTTTAATGAAAACACTATTCTTCCATACTCATTTTCTTCTTCTAACTAAAACATTCTAAATATATTGAATTGTTGTATTCTTCCATAGTCATTCATTTATTATAATTATAGTACTCAAAGAGGAATTGAGTATTTCATTCTTCCACACTCATTGGTTTCTAATAACTAGATCAATCAAATGAGTTTGAATCATTGCATTCTTCCACATTCATTGGTTTCTTCTAAATAAAACACTCAAATAAGCTATTGAGTTTATTATTCTTACAAATTGAGTGGTTTTATCTAACTACGACACTCAAATGGCACTGAAAAAAAGTATTCTTCCATACAAATTTTGGTCTTTTATCTTGACCTAATTGATTTTAGGTTGTTACTCTAGATATTTTCTTCTTCTTTAAATTTAAATTTAAATTTCTTCATTCTTTCCCTTTATTTAACTTAATCCCTTCTCTATTTTTTCATTTTTTCTAACTATTATGTTGTTCTTATTCTAATTTACTCTATGTGTTACATGGCCAAAAACAATATCATTGTATCCTCCATGTAGATGAATCTATATTTTCTTTATGATAAACAAGAAAATCCTCAAGACAATATTTATTATTATTATCTAACTCCATGTTTTCATAACTTTGAGAAAATGCATCTTATCTCTTCCAATACCTCTTTCTGATTTTTTAAGTTATTTTCCTTTTTTTAATATATTGATTTCCTCTACAAGTTTGACATTGAATTTGATGAAAAATACTCTTGCACACATTATAAATGATGATAAAGAGAATAGTGATATAAAATGTATGAAATAATTTAGATGTACAACTAATAAGGTTCACAATGTTAGGGTCAAACCTAAAATAGAGTTATGCTAACCAACTTCAAATGAGAAGTAAGAAATAAGATATGGTTTTGGAGTGATTTTAAGTGGTTCCTTTTTTGATGTTATGCTATAATATTTACTTGTACTGTTAGTAGTTTTGACATTTGAGTGCCAACACACTTAACCACTTTGGAGCCACAGCATGAGCTGAGTCAGAAAATCCAACAGGTGCCGAGTGATCTTTAGATGCCGAGCAGCCTTCAGGTGCCGAGTGAAGATCAAGTGCCGAGTGACTTTAGGTGCTGAGCATGATACAAGTGCCGAGTAATATTTGAGTGCTGAGTCACAAACAATGCCGAGCAAAACAAAAACAGGACCTGAGTGAGATAGTTTTGCTACATGTGCCGAGCATTAGAAATTAGTAAGTGCTGAGTAACAAAGAATGCGTATATAAGTTTGAAAAGACACAAATTCATATGTAATCCATTTTTATGGCCAACATATGATCAATCTTGAAGGATTAAACAGATAAGATCGAATCTTTTGTGTTTCCTATGCAATCTACATGCAGCCAATAAGAAAAATGGAGAAGGCATGCAACCCATAATAAAAGTGCAAGGAATGAACGGGAAATGAGATTCAATATGGATCGTAGATCCACATCTAACCCTAAGTATTCAAATGTCTTTATAAGGAAGACAAAATCTCATTGAATGGGAGATGGATGAAAGAGTGAATGAAAACTCTAGTGGAGTTCTGAGCAAAGAATAAAAGACTTAGAGGAAAAGAGCAACAAATAGATATTCAGTTGATCAGAACTAAGCAAGGATTACCAACATTTATTAGATTTCATAGAATCAAAATCAGAGAAAGTAGATCAAGTGCCTGAATTCAACAATCAAAGGATTGTAAGCTATCAGGTTTATTTTACCTAATACTCTCTAGCCATTGTATTAGAAAAGAAACCCTATGTTGATAGGTTAGCTTAACAACTATTTTGTAGATCCTTTGAAGAGGTGATTAAATCCTTTAACAGGTAAGTGTTTTTCATTTAATGAAATAGGTCATATGAAAAGAGATTGTACAAATAAGTCATTTAATCATGTTAAGGACTTTTATTGTCATAATTGTCATGGTATGGGTCATAAAGAAATTGATTGTAGTAAACCTAAATATGATAATGATAGAAGGAATAGTAGAATGTCTAGAAATACTAACCCTATCGATAGAAGAAGATATAATGAAAGGACATCGGGAGAAGGAAGACCTTATGAAGACAAAAGATAGATCGTGTGTTATAAGTGTAACAACTTTGGACATATTGCTTGGAATTGTCATGCACCTGATGATTAGTAGTATCCTAGAAGTAGAACACCAGTATGTTAGTTATGAAAAAAATTTGGACATACAACAAAGTATTGTAGAATGGACAAAAACTTCAGAGATAGAAGGAACAATGGAAGAATCTTTGGAAACATAAGGAATTATGGAAGAAACATCAAAAATGAAAGAAGGAACTCCAAAACTAAGAAAGAAAACGAGGAACAAAGAAATGTAGTTAGAAAACTTTGAGAAGAACTCAATGAGACATTTGTAAAAGGATTAGACATCTCAAAAGAAATGATAGAAGATGATGAGATAGGAAGATCGAAGTTAGTTATTGAGTTTGATCCAATTAAGTTGAATTAAGCTTGTTCATAGCACTAGAATTTGAAAACTTCATCCAACAATCAAATTAGAGGTAGTAAAGTTGGAAAAAGGTGTATCGAGATAAGTTTAGATGGTACCCAAGCTCACTTGTAATTTGGAGCTTATCTAAACCAGTTATGAAGGAATTAAGAGTTATTGTTATTACAGAGAAAGGTTAATTTTGTAACAAAAGATGAAAACTATGTGTTTGCTGAGAATTTTGTGGAGCTTTTTCATGATGAAAGGAAGCTATAGAAAACCTCTGATAGCATCTAAATATCAGATAGAAGATCTTGACTAGATATTTGATTTGAAATGTAATTGATAACTTTTTAGTGTTTGTAAAGTATGCAATTAATGCAAATTTTAGTCAATGGAATAAATGGAGTACAAACTTGATTTTCACTTCATTGTGATCACACTAGAAGCAAAGAGCACTCAGAAGCAACTTGTCAAGGCGATTTAGAAGAAAACCCTATTTTTAGAAAGAAGTATTTTATCATTTTTCTACATAATTTATTCGATAAAAGTTCATATTATTTGTTAGAATCATGGATATGTCAGTACTTCACAATGTTGAGAATGAGGACAGACCAAAATTAAAGGTTGTGTAATACCCCAAAATTGGCTCATTGCCATCTCAACCAATTTTGGTCTATTTCTGGTCAATCCTAAAGTCCTATTCCATTAGGCAAATTCTTATTTGGCTACTCGCTACTTGACTTAATTGTCAGATGCAAAAAAACCCTAATCTGCATTCATCATGCTTATTATTTAATTCCTATAGTGTTTACTCATATTAGTCACATTAAACCTATTGATTAATATTTAATTTAATTACTAAGTATTTATACTTATTAAATTAAATTATATCTTAAGGCTAATGTACTATGGAATTAAATTTATTTAATTTAATAAATGTTCCTATTTTAATTAATTAAATGAAATTATTTAATTAAATCAAGTACTTACTTCTAATTAATTAAACAAAGTTATTTAATTAAATGGGAAGCCATTCCTAATTAATTAAATGAAGTTATTTAATTAAATAAGAAAAGTGTCTCTAATTAATCAAAGGATTATTTAATTAAATAGAAAAGGTAATTATGAGAGTATATCTCATTTTATTAAATTAAATATCTCACCAAAATCTCTCTTTAGTTCAAAAAGGGAAATTTCTAGTTCATTATTGATCAAAAAGGAATTAAATCAGTTAACTCCTTATTCTACTCAAATTAAATCAGTTAACTCCTTATTTTACTCAAATTAAATTAGTTAACTCCCTTTAATTTAGGAATCTTCCTTTATGACTGAACTTCACCTTTAATCCTGACCGTTGATTGAAATCGATCTCAACCGTTGATGGATTCTAGGAAAGTCTATTTAAGAGACCCTCATCTCTTCATTTTGGGAGAGGATGAATTTGGAATTTGCATCAAATTACTACTGGAATTCATACTCACATTTGCTCATATTTTACATACATTTACATCCTTAGCTTAGTTTCATTTAGTATAATATGCATATGATTAATCTAGTTTCCTTTACTTGTTCTTAGAGTAGAATGCATTTCTCATTCTAGATTAATCTACATAATCATATAGATTAATTTCATTTCTTAAATCCTTCATTCTTAGAGGGTCTGGTTGCTTAAGACCTCAAATCTGAGGATATCTAATAAGTGATTCCCTTTAGATAGAAGGCAACAGGTTGCCTTGCCGACTGATTTTTGGATGAACAATCCAATGTTCATTTCGGGATGAATATGCAAATAAAGACCATGTTGAAGTGTGCGTGTTAGTAGAGGCTACATATTCACGAATGCAGGTTGTTTTTGTGAAACCCATAGAAGGAAACCCTAACTCAACATTATCCATTACTCTGAATAATGTAGTGTATTTGGAAGATGTAGGAAGTTATCTTACCAGTAAGTTTGAATCTATTGGGAGTGAATATATGAACAAGGATATGGAATTAGTCTTTAATCATGATATGACTATAAAACCTAGATTTGAACATTTGAAGGAACTAGACCTATTCAAATATCATTTTTACCAAGAATTGGACATAAATGAGTGGACAAAAATCATACTAAATAGAATAGATGATGGAAAACTATGGATGGAAGATAGTGTAGTTGATATTTCAGTCGACGTTATTCATGAGGTAATTGGTCTTAGTAAACAAGGCAGTGTACCTATTGGTGAGAAAATGGTTAAGAATAAAGTTGAGAGCTACACCAAGGAAATATATAATGGAAAGGCCATGGTGATCAACACCATTAAACAAGATGATGTAAGATTACTGAGTAGAATAATTTCTTACTCTATATGTGCAAGTCCAAAGATTGATGAATCATTAGTTAGATTCATCTATGCAACATACAAGATATGTGTTCAGAAGGAATAGGTTAATATTAGTGAAATTATAAGAATGCAACTTCTTGAGAACCTAGAGAAGATTAAGAGGACTAAGAATGGTGTGTTTAGATTTCAGTCATTGATTAATCACATATTCCTTCATGTGCTTAAAAGATTTCCATATTTAGCAGTCACAGAGATTATGCAAAATGAAAGGTGTACAATGGAGAAGATCAAACAAGTATGTAGAAGACATCTAGTTGATAAGATACTCGATAGTGGAAACCTGATAATGAAGAAATTTTGGAATGAAATGAGACAGATGTTTAGAATTGCACCTATAATTATGAAAATATTTAAGTTATGGTTGATACAATTTTTACTTTTATTCAAGTAGTAGAACCACAAAAATCATTTCTTGATCCCTTATGTTATAAATTGAATGATGATATAGCAGTTGGATATATTGACTTATTGTTGAAATTAGAGAAGGACCAAGTTAAATATAGATTTGGAACTTATAATGAGATTACCTAGTCAGCTCATTAGGCATCCTTGGAGAAGGAATCTCACAAGAAGATAGAAAATATAATGGAGAAAGCTTTATAAGAGGCCGATATGAATGAGAGTGAGTCATAGGTAGTCAGGAAAACTATGAAGCAAGGTGTATTAAATATGCAACCTTTGTTAGTATTTCTTGTAGAGACATCTTTGGAATAGAGCATTACTTATGCAACCATGTCAGATGTTCAGATAAGTGAGCCAAAAATAAAATATCAAAGATTAGTGGAAGCTATGGCCACAAAGACTAAAAGGGTCAAACAACAAGCCACTGGACTAGGAAAGAGACCAAAGACATTGTTGAGAATTGTTGAGACTAGTGAAGAAGAAGAAGAAGAAGTCAAATAGACAAAGTCAAAGAAATCAATAGGAAAGGCTCGACAACCCTGGAACTTGAAGATGGAAAAGATAAACTCAATTATTGCTAATGAAGGAAACTTTGTTTAGATGAAAAAATTATATGATTTGTATAACAACTTTGAGAAATATTAGATTGATATCTCTATTGCGAGATACATTATAGCCAACAATCTAAAATTGAAGGATATTGAAGTCACAATAAACCAAAAAGTCTATGATCTAGACTTATTGAAAAGAAGGCACTAGCTAGAGAAGAGGATATAGAACTTTAGAAGTCTATGTTAAGAACAATATGCAAGACTAATGATGAAGAATAAATTAAGAGATTATTGAACAATCTAGCACCTTACTTAAGAAACAAGGTAAGACCATTTCTATTTATGGTGGGTGAGAAAGATAAGATAAGAAGTGAAATTGCAATAGCTATAAGTCAGATGATGACAAAGTCTAAGGTAACATCTTCACTAGCACCCAAAACCTCAGAAGTGTCAGTAAGCGGTGATAAAATGTATATAGATTAGACCAATATTACCATTAGCATTGATGATACAAATCCATTTGAAGGTACCAAACTGAATGAACCTCATATCGAGGATATTGAAGATAAATTAAGACAAATTGAAGAGAAGAAAAGGCTACTAGAAGAAGAGAAAAGGTAAATAGAAGAGGCAACATAGAAATTGTCTGAGGATGAGATGAAAATGAAAGTAGAGGAAGAAAAGAAAAGAGTATCCAAAGAAGAAATGAAAAAGAAAATAGAGGAAGACAAAAAGAAGATATTAGAAGAGGAAGAGAAGAAAGAAAAAGAAAGAAAGGAAAAAGAAAAGAAAGAGGAAGAAAAAAGAAGAATCAAAGAGGAAATTGTAAAGAAGCAAAGGGAGGATGACACTAAACCTTCTATTTCATCTACTCTAATTTTTTTTGGTAGCCTAGAAACTAATGATGATGATTAAACTAACTTGATCTCATCTTTATCAAAGCTTATTTAGAAGAACAAGAAAGTAAAGAGCCTATAGAGAACCTTGATGGAGGTTACTGATAGATTACATAGCACTCTGGCAGTGCACCACACAAAAGTAGGTCTAGAATAGAGGGCATAGGTAGTACTAAAGTATTTTGATGAAGAATTCATAATTTTTTTGAATGTTGCAGAAACCAAGGCACAAATCTCACATGACACTAACTTGATTAGCACCATTTGTCAAAATATTAAGAATGTTTTGATAAGTCTTGATATTTGTATCAAGAAACTTTAGAAGTGTCAACAAGATGGAAAGATATTGTACATTAAGTGTACCCTATCTCACAATATGACTAAGGATATTGATAGCCATATTGGAGGAAAGATGAGTGAGCTAGAGGCTCTATCTAGCCAGATACAACATCCAATTAGTAAGATTGATGATATTGGAGGACAAGTGGCTAGTATTCATAATAATATTAGGAAACTAGAACTTTGGAAGGAATATATTTTGAAGAGAGTATTGGATTTCAGAGAGTCTATTTCTCTAAATATATCTTTTGTTGAGAAATTGTTGGAGGAATTTGTCAAGGCCAAGGACAATTATTCTAACTTTTTGTACTCCAACCTAAATGTAGTTGAGATTTCATCATATGCCTTATGTGTAATTCTCACCTCTACTAAATCAACCAAAGATATGTGGATGAAAGGTATGGATAGTCTAAAAGAAAATTTTGATGATTGCATGAAGATACTATCCATTTATGGCAGATGTTTACAGAGATTTTGACAACAGATGGACAGTTTTTGGACATTTTTTGACATCTTAACCTTTCTCATTGATGTCAAAGGGGGAGAAGTACATAAGAAAATTGTAAATCAGGTAAAGAGGAGAAAATAATATCATAAAGCATATTGTAAGGGGGAGCATATGTAAGATGGACAAATTGTAATAGATGTAATGTGTTGTTTATTTTAAGTTTTTGATACCTAGCCAATTTTCCCTATTTTGTTGCCATCAATGCCAAAGGAGGAGATTGTTGATAATTGGCTAATGAAGATATGTAATTTTATTTTATTTATGGAAACACATGATGTACATGCTCATAGGAAACCTCTGAAATAAAGATACTTAGCTTTTGGTACTCATAAATTGTCTAAGTATGGAATTTGGTATACAACAGTATATTGTTTTGTCTGTAACATGTTATTGACATCATATTATGAATCATGAAGTAAGATGAAGATAGTATACATGTTGATGATGATGTGTATAACCTCAAAATTTAGTACAAACTATACAAAAAAGAGATATTTGTGTTTTATTAGTGAAAAAGGATAACATAATTAAAGGAAAGGAATTATTTTGTTTACAAAATAATTCAATCTTATTAGATTTCCACAATCCATTACAATATAATTTTTGCTTCTGGATTTGATTGTGTTAGTTTTTTTAGCATCAATGTTTCGGATCACACTTTGTGATCCATCATCAGGACGAGAGAATGCAAGAATGAAAAAGTGAGCAGATCAAGCCAGTTTAGGGGTTATTAAAGGGAAAAAGAGGAGGGGTGCAAAAAGCGAGGTGGATTGAGGAGAAGAAGAATTACAAAAAATAAAAATTTAAAAATAATAAATAAATAAATAAATAAAAATGTGGGGGGGGGGGGGGGGGGGGGGGGGTGGGGTGGGTTGGACCCAAGAAAGAGAAAAGATTGACAATACCCCTAGGAATTAAAGAACCCAAAAGAAATCAAAGTAAAAAATAATAATAGAAAATAAAAACATAAAAAAATATTTAAAAATATTAAAAAATTAATAATATAAAAGAACTAAGCAAGAAGAAATAGGTGGGGATCGAGACACCCCAACCATTAGGAAAAAGGTGAATAAAAAGAAAGAATGAAAAAACATCAAGGAGAAGCTAATAAAAATAAAAATAAAAATAAAAAAGAATAAGAACACAAAAGAAAAAATAAATGTAAAATTATATATATATATATATATATATATATATATATCTGTGTGTGTAAGAATACTAATAATAGTACTCTATAAACAATATGCATATATATATATATATATACCCCCATATATATATGTATATATCTATGTGTGTACATACATAAATAAATAAATAAATAAATAAATAAACAAATATATATATATATATATATACTAAGCTATAAAAATACAACATAAAAACATAATAAAACAAAACAAAAAACGAAGACAACCTAGGGAAGAATTGCAGGAAAACAAGAAAAATAATAATAAATAAATAAAAATAAAAATAATAAATAATAAATAGTAAAAATTAAAAACTAAAAATGAAAGAACAAGAGCACACAAGAATAAAAACTAAAATAACACACACACACACACACAAACGGAGTAGAGCTAAGCTATAAATTTTTTAATCAAAATAATAGCTAACAAAGAAGAAAAAAAAAAAAAAAAGAGCAAGAAAGGAAGAAAAAAAGCCGAGGAACCAAGAAAAGAAAGGACGAGAAGGGCAAGGAAGAGGGGGAGAACAAGAGCTGGGGGAGTCATGAAAAAAAGGGAAAGGAGACAAAAGAGGCAGAGGAGCGTGCAAGACCAAGGAAGAAGAGGAGAGAGAGGAAGAAAGGACAAGGAGAGGGATGCTCAAGGACGGTGATGACTCTCCAAAGAACATAATAATGGTTGCCAAGACTAGCTCAAGGACCACCCATCATCTCGATTGAGATTAAGGGGATGGTGGTTTATTTTGATGGCTTCCATTAACTTCCTCTTGAAATAGTTATCTTCCTTGACAAGGATTTGGGTGCTCTCCAAACAGATATGGTGTTTGGTGGTAGATGAGTGCTCTGCTAGAGCAGATTTTTGGACTTTCATATTAGATGTCTGCACTATGCTCCCTGATTCTAGTCTGGAATGAGCGATCCGTTTCTCCTATGTAGGCCACACCACAGGAGCAAACAATCTTGTAGGCTCCTGAGTCTAGAAGAGCGTCCTTGGGGTCTTTAAGAGGGGGAACATAGTTACAAACCCTAGATAGGGGCTTGAAGGCAACCCTAAGGCCCTTTTTGGAAAGGATTTTGGCAATATTTTGGGATATACCATCAACAAAAGGAATGGCGACACTCAGGTTAGGTGGAGACAAAAGAGGTTTAGGGTTGGCAGAGGTGAGAAAGAAAGACTTGGCTTGGTTAAGCGCCTTAGAAATTTGCTTATGCAAGTATCCATTAAGCTTGAAGACTTGGCAGAGATGGGTCAATTCATGGTTTAAGTTGTCATCATCGCAAATTCTAAGGGCTCTAAGGGCGAGGGTCTTGAGGATGCCAACCTTTTGGCTAGGGTGATGGTGAGAAGAAGACTGGAGGTATAACTCAGTGTGGGTGGTCTTGCAATACACACCTTAGCCGAGGGTTCCATCTGCCTTCTTGATGAGAAGAACATCGAGGAAAGGTAAATGGTTGTTAGACTCAAGTTCCATCGTGAAGGAGATGTTGGCAGATAAGTTGTTGATGTGCTGGTGGAACTCCACAAGTTTGTCCTGACCATGTGGCCGGCACACATTTGTGTCATCCACATATCGCTTCCACCATCTGGGTTTAAGAGGAAAAGAGTGGAGGGCCAATTCCTCAAAGCGCTCCATATAAAGGTTGGCAATGATCGGAGAAAGGGTAGAACCCATAGCCACCCCGTCTACCTGTTCATAGAAGACACCTTGGAAGGAAAAGAAAGTGGACCTCAAACATAAATCCACTAAGGAGGTGATTTCTTCACCCATCTTCCTCTTAATGATGTTAATGGAGTCAGGAATAAGCACATTGGTGAAGAGAGAAACCACATCGAAACTCACCAAGATGTCATTTTGCTCCAACCTAACATCTTTGGTGAATTGGACAAAGTGGCTAGAATCTTTGATAAAAGTGTCAGAATTTCCCACCAATGGGGACATAAGCTTTGCAAGATGAGAAGCCAACCAACAGGTTGGTGACCCA
Organism: Cupressus sempervirens; assembly: GCA_028749045.1. Lineage (NCBI taxonomy): Eukaryota > Viridiplantae > Streptophyta > Pinopsida > Cupressales > Cupressaceae > Cupressus > Cupressus sempervirens. Next base: position 344,491,058 of record CM053789.1, read on the forward strand.
ATGGTGTCAACAATAGGTCGAAGCGAGATGCCATCTTTATGAATTTTTGGAACCCCATAGATGCGAGGCGTTACTTCTTTAGATGGCAGCAATTTTTTCTTAGTGGCCTCATCAAAGGAGGAATTGGTTATAGTAGTCTTAACAAGCTTGAGAATCTTTGAACAAGGGTTACGAGGAAGGGTCCTGTAGCTATTTGAATCAGTGAGAAAAACCCGCAGTTTGGCAACATAATCATGTCTGTTCAGGACCCTCGCCCTTAGAACCCTTAGAATTTGCGATGATGACAACTTAAACCATGAGTTGACCCATCTCTGCCAAGTCTTCAATCTTAATGGATACTCGCACAAGAAAATTTGTAAGGTGCTAGACCAAGCCAAGTCTTTCTTTCTCACTTCTGCCAACACTAAACCTCTTTTGTCTCCACCTCCCTTGAGTATCGCCATTCCTTTTGTTGATGGTATATCCCAAAATATTGCCAAAATCCTTTCCAAAAAGGGCCTTAGGGTTGCCTTCAAGCCCCTATCCAAGGTTTGTGACTATGTTCCCCCTCTTAAAGACCCCAAGGATGCTCTTCTAGACTCAGGAGTCTACAAGATTGTTTGCTTCTGTGGTGTGGCCTACATAGGAGAAACAGGTCGCTCATTCCAGACTAGAATCAGGGAGCATAGTGCAGACATCAAATATGAAAGAGTCCAAAAATCTGCTCTAGCAGAGCACTCATTTGCCACCAAACACCATATCTGTTTGGAGAGCACCCAAATCCTTGTCAAGGAAGATAACTATTTCAAGAGGAAGTTAATGGAAGCCATCGAAATAAACCACCATCCCCTTAATCTCAATCGAGATGATGGGTGGTCTTTGAGCCATTCTTGGCAACCATTATTATGTTCTCTGGAGAGTCGTCACCATCCTTGAGCATCCCCCTCCCCATCCTTTCTTCCTCTCTCTCCTCTTCTTCCTTGGTCTTGCACACTCCTCTACCTCTTTTGTCTCCTTTCCTTTTTTGTCATGACTCCCCCAGCTCTTGTTCTCCCCCTCTTCCTCGCCCTTCTCGTCCTTTCTTTCCTTGTTTCCTCGACTTTTTTTCTTCCTTTCTCGCTCTTTTTTTTTTTTGTTTCTTCTTTGTTAGCTATTATTTTGATTAAAAAATTTATAGCTTAGCTCTACTCCATTTTTGTGTGTGTGTGTGTTATTTTAGTTTTTATTCTTGTGTGCTCTTGTTCTTTCATTTTTAGTTTTTAATTTTTACTATTTATTATTTATTATTTATATTTATATTTATTTATTATTATTTTTCTTGTTTCCCTGCGATTCTTCCCTGGGTTGTCTTCGTTTTTTGTTTTGTTTTATTATGTTTTTATGTTGTATTTTTATAGCTTAGTACTAATACACACACACACACACACACATATATGGGGGTATATATATATGCATATTATTTATACACACAAAAATATATACATACATACATATATACATATACATATATACATATACATACATATATATACATATATATACATATACATACATATATATGTATGTATATGTATATATATACATATACATACATATATATATGTATATATGTATATATATACATATGTATATATATGTATGTATATGTATATATATATGTACATATATATATATATGTATATATATATATATATATATGTATATATCTATATATATATATGTATATATCTATATATATATACATATATATATATGTATATATATATATGTATATATATATATGTATATATATATATGTATATATATTATATATATATATACATATATATATATATGTATATATATATATATATATGCGTATTGTTTATAGAGTACTATTATTAGTATTCTTACACACACACACATATATATATATATATAAAATTTTACATTTATATTTTCTTGTGTGTTCTTATTCCTTTTTATTTTATTGTTATTTTTATTAGCTTCTCCTTGATTTTTTTTCATTCTTTCTTTTTATTCACCTTTTTCCTAATGGTTGGGTGTCTCAACCCCCACCTATTTCTTCTTGCTTAGTTCTTTTATATTATTAATTTTTTAATTTTTTAATTTTTAAATATTTTTTAATTTTTTTTAATGTTTTTATTTATTATTATTATTTTTTACTTTGATTAATTATTCTTTTGGGTTCTTTAATTCCTAGGGGTATTGTCAATCTTTTCTCTTTCTTGGGTCCAACCCACCCCCCCGCCCCACACATTTTTATTTATTTATTTATTTTTATTTTTAATTTTTTTCAAAATTCTTTTTCTCCTCAATCCACCTCGCTTTTTGCACTCCTCTTCTTTTTCTCTTTAATAACCCCTGAACTGGCTTGATTTGCTCACTTTTTCATTGTTGCATTCTCTCATCCTGATGATGGATCACAGAGTGTGGTCCGAAACGTTGATGCTAAAAAAACTGACACAATCAAATCTAGAAGCAAAAATTATATTGTAATGGATTGTGGAAATCTAATAAGATTGATTGATACCCTTCATGGGAGGGAACTATGCTATAAATCCAAGCAACTGGAGATGCTAAGAATCAAACTTATGAAGAAAATTGCAGATCTGGCCTTCCTTAAACATTGTAGAGACTCTTAGTTGATTCCTTGTTTTGTAAAAATCAGCCACCACTTGTGCAGCATGCATACTAAATAGATATTCCTGCGAGCTAGCTTCTCCCTCCTCAGATCGGTCATCCAGTCCACTAGGAGAGCCATCGACTATCTCAATGCAAGGTTGATGCCACTCCATCTAGAGTTGGCCTCCCTACTACACCCTATCCTATGGGTACGTTTGGACACCTCCTCTTACAATCGTGCCATGGGGCGTCAAGCGGTTTGCATCCAAAGACAGAAGTTAAAGTTCTATTCTCTTCTTAGGCAATCCCATGGTGAGCGTTGGAGTTCTTCTTCTCAATCTTTCAACGTGCGTTAGCAGCTATCCATATCTCATCCAAGATTAGCACCCTATGCCAGCAGAGTCTTATCAGGTAGTATCCCTGTAGTGGAAACTCTACCTATTCCACTGCTATCCAACTCGAACCTGGCTCCTGCAGTCGTGCCTTCTTCTCCTATTCCTACGCTATCCAACTCGCACCAGGCCTCGGTAGTCACTCCATTTTCACCTCCTGTGGACCAACTCATAGTGGAAGGAGCAAGTAGTCACAGTCCGCGGGCATGCTGTTCATCAGTGTCTTGAGCCCATGATGTGTTGCCTGCGCTGGAGCTCCAGGTTCGATCTGCATCCTACGTCATTAGTGACTTTGCCCAACAGTCATCTTCACCCAGTGGCTTCTTCATGGATGGTTCAGGTACGTCCACCAACCACTTTGAATCTCATGGCGTTCATTGTAAATTTGATGGCTTTTCTCATTATTACTCTTCTGCTGGTGCATCTCACCGAGACCCCAACTCTTTTAATACCAGTCTTGTCACCTTGAATAAGTGTGAGCCCTTGTCTAGCGTGCAGGCCCCTAACTCGAAAAACTTTATTTTTGCTCCTTCATCCAGTGGTTCTTGTCAGCTAGATGGTTTTTTGCATTTTAAATCTCCTATGGATGCATCCCATCGTGCCCCTCTCTCTTTTAATGTGAGTCTTGTCACCCTGCAAGCTAGTGAATTGTCATCCAATGTGCAGGCCCCTCACTTGGATAATGTGGTTCCTGCTTCTTCATCCCCCACTTTGGTGGTGTCTAAGTTGGAGCCTCTCCATCTTCCTATCAGTTCTGATGCATTCCCTCCTGCCATCAACCGTATGGTTCATCCCATGAACCTTATTGCCAACTCTATTAGTGATCGTGCTAGTCTCCTGCCTCACCCTTCTCTTTCTTACCACAATGTGCACGATTGGGAGGATAAACTTGTGGTCAACTTATCTCATGCCATTATTGACCGTCCTTTTAATTTTTTGAAATTTGGTCTTAACTTTGCTTGTGCTCCCCGATCTATTCTTAACATTAAATTTCTTGTTGAGATCGAGCAAGCTATCCGCTCCCTCTCCTCTGATTTGGTGGAAGAGGTTAGACAGGACTGTGCAGTTGCCCTCAGATGTGCCAAGCCACCCAAACTCAACTTCCCCATAGCTGAGTTGCATGCCTTAAAAAATTTAGTTGCCAACAATTATATTATCATCACCAAGGCTAGCAAAGGTAATGCCACTGTTTTCTTGAACGGACATGATTATGTCGCCAAAATGCGGGTTTTGCTCACTGATTCAAATAGCTACAGGACCCTTCCTCGTAACCCTTGTTCAAAGATTCTCAAGCTTCTCAAGACTGCTATAACCAATTCCTCCTTTGATGAGGCCACTAAGAAAAAATTGCTGCCATCTAAAGAAGTAATGCCTCACATCTATGGGGTTCCAAAAATTCATAAAGATGGCATCCCGCTTCGACCTATTGTTGACACCATTGGGTCACCAACCTATTGGTTGGCTTCTCATCTTGCCAAGCTTATCTCCCCATTGGTGGGAAATTCTGACACTTTTATCAAAGATTCTGGCCACTTTGTCCAATTCACCAAAGATGTTAGGTTGGAGAAAAATGACATCTTGGTGAGTTTCGATGTGGTTTCTCTCTTCACCAATGTGCCTATTCCTGACTCCATTGACATCATTAAGAGGAAGATGGGTGAAGAAATTGCCTCCTTAGTGGATTTATGTTTGAGGTCCACTTTCTTTTCCTTCCAAGGTGTCTTCTATGAATAGGTAGACGGGGTGGCTATGGGTTCTCCCCTCTCTCTGGTCATTGCCAACCTTTATATGGAGCGCTTTGAGGAATTGGCCCTCCACTCTTTTCCTCTTAAACCTAGATGGTGGAAGCGATATGTGGATGACACAAGTGTGTGCTAGCCACATGGTCAGGACAAACTTGTGGAGTTCCACCAGCACATCAACAACTTATCTGCCAACATCTTCTTCACGATGGAACTTGAGTCTAACAACCATTTACCTTTCCTCGATGTTCTTCTCATCAAGAAGGCAGATGGAACCCTCGGCCGAGGTGTGTATCGCAAGACCACCCACACTGAGTTATACCTCCACTCTTCTTCTCACCATCACCCTAGCCAAAAGGTTTGCATCCTCAAGACCCTCACCCTTAGAGCCCTTAGAATTTGCAATGATGACAACTTAAACCATGAGTTGACCCATCTTCGCCAAGTCTTCAAGCTTAATGGATACTCGCATAAGCAAATTTATAAGGCGCTTAACCAAGCCAAGTCTTTCTTTCTCACCTCTACCAACCCTAAACCTCTTTTGTCTCCACCTCCCCTGAGTGTCACCATTCCTTTTGTTGATGGTATATCCCAAAAGATTGCCAAAATCCTGTCCAAAAAGGGCCTTAGGGTTGCCTTCAAGCCCCTATCCAGGGTTCATAACTATGTTCCCCCTCTTAAAGACCCCAAGGACGCTCTTCTAGACTCAGGAGTCTACAAGATTGTTTGCTCCTGTGGTGTGGCCTACATAGGAGAAATAGGTCGCTCATTCCAGACTAGAATCAGGGAGCATAGTGCAGACATCAAATATAAAAGAGTCCAAAAATCTGCTCTAATAGAGCACTCATCTGCCACCAAACACCATATTTGTTTGGAGATCACCCAAATCCTTGTCAAGGAAGATAACTATTTCAAGAGGAAGTTAATGGAAGCTATCGAAATAAACCACCATCCCCTTA